>CM055845.1:5807639-5990139 GCA_029490765.1 Euthynnus affinis
TATTTGTCTCAATATACATGTAAAGCTCAGTCAGCATTGTCTGCATGCTTGTGGATGTGATCATCATCCACCACAGTTTAAAATCTAAAACTGTTCTCGATAACAAACTTTAGCCAGAATACAGAGGCGACATAGCTTTTATCTCATTTAATGTCTGCAGATAGTTTTGATGGTTTGGTGATGCAGTTCTCTCACCGGAGCAGGTTTTTCATGAGCGAGCTGCAAAAAAACCCCTTCAAATGTAGTATTTCTCTCTCATGTAAATAAAAATCCCAATGATGTCTTTATTACATTTAATCTATAAGATCATCCAGTATCTTTTCTGTCATTATTATCATTATGTTGCCTTTCATTTTACATCCAGTTTGCTGTGAACTACTGTTTTTATTTGTTATGGATGTGTTTTATTCCCCAGTCTGACAAAGCTTTTCTCCTCTGGAATAATTTAGTAGGACTGAATCATGAAACTGAACTGGATCCAGGTTATTTTTCCCTTCTGGAGGAAACATGCCATGTCCCAGTTTCCCATATCTCCTTCCTCTTCTTGCTTCATAAATGCTAGCATGGTTAATCTTTTAAAAACATCCTGCCATAGCACTACCTAGTATTGTCAGGGTGACACATGAACCAGCTTCCAGTTTCCGATGGAGAGTATGAGCTAAATTCCTAAAATAATGATTTCTATAATTATTCCTTTTATTTCCAAAACGAAAATGATCTGTTATGGGAGGTTTTGACAACCAAATATTCAACGATAACCCCTCTCAGTTATTGTGTGAAAGTCAATAAAAAAACACTTATCATTATAATCTAACCTGCTTGTTCACAATACATGCAAACACACACTTTTACTCACAGTCAGCAGCCAATGAACACGAAGCTGGAATGATTTAGTAGCTTGTTTATATGTTTAAGTCACACCATCAAAACTAATACACAGCTCTCTTCATAAAATCTAATAATCCACTTCAGTTAAACATATTAAATTAGTGCAACTTCAAATGCTCACTGGAAGTTAATAGTTGTGCAGCACAACAAACAGCGAACATCTGTCGGCACTCGTTTCTATCATCAAACCAAAATCGCTCCACTGAGTTTAAGTGCCGGCTGCTATTCAGAGATGAAGTGCAACATGTCATTACTGTGTGAAGGACAGATGGAGCTTTTAAGGGATCGAGAACATGGAAATATAACATGAATCCCTCCTCAGTGATTACAGGTGTTGGTAATTTTGATCATCTCACCGTTATCTCTTCTTTTAAAGTTTCAAATCTTTCATGTTTAACATTTCACCTTCTTACTTTGGTTGAAGTATTTCTTATTAATCTCACTACAAGAAATATTGACAGTAGCCCCGTTTGTTTATAAGCCTGACTGGATATTTTTGTTTTCCCACATTCTGGTATCAAAAGAGGAGGTCTGTGTTTACTTACGGCTGGATCTCTGCTCTGGCTGAAAACATGGCCGTCCTCTTGGTCTCTGTCAGAGTCTGTAACAGAAAGATAACTCAGGTTATTTTGGTTATTGCAATGACTTTATGCTTATTGCACATACTGAATTTACTCTTTGGTTTTTCACCATATTATATACTGAGAGTCTTGCAGATAAAGGCACATAAACATTGTTTCAGTAAAACTAGCACCTGCCCAATAACCTCAAACTTCTTTCTTTCACAATAGAAAAATGAATGCATAGAAAAAGAAATAAAGATTATTGAGCTACGCTAACAAATTAAACAAAAAGCTGCTTTTATCTTTTACTGAGTGTTTATAGTATTCTCTAAAACTTTAAGAAATTTTAATATCTCAGTATGATAATAAAAATAATTTAAGTTTATTTGATGTTTTTCACCTTTTAAATTAAACAAAGGAGAAATTTTCAATAGATTTAGCCTCAGTGGACCTACTACATTTATTACATAAAGCACTATCGGTATGTAGACACTGACAGGACCGTCCGTATCACAGTAAATGTAAAAGTGTAGCATCAGATGTTCATGTCATGCTTGTGCATAAGGAGCGTCTGATATAGTGACATGGCTGTCAGTCTGAGACTTCTGGGATGGCGGTCTTGAGATTCTTTCCGTGTTCTATGTCATGCCTCTGCATCAGCTACCCGAGACCAAACCATCTGCACACGCTCGCTCCTCTGTCCCTTTCAGGAAACCAACAGTACCACTCAAACAGCCCTTTACACAACTGTGTATAAATGCCATTGCAGACATATGTACTTTTGTATCAAATTTCCTATTTTTCACCAAATATGCTTGTTAAGGGCTTCACGTACACAAGACTGAGAGTGCTCTGTACTCAATGCACATTTATAAAATAAGACAGCAGCGACCAGTCCACCGTGTCTCGAATTGAATCCCACCAACCAGATACACATGATTAAACTGATACCAGGAGCCAAACACAGAACTATTTCACCCAAAAAGCCAACAAAGACAGATACCAAACAAAAAGTTTCTGTCTGTAACTTGACATGATTATGACTCCACACGTGTCCTCAATGACTGATATAATATCATAATATGTGTCTATTTGATGTTGGATATTTTTTACCAGCTACAGACTGCCCTCTGCAGTTAGTCCTTGTGTATTTTAACTCTTTCTAACACACCTTGTATTTGTATTTTTAGATTGTCTCTGTGTGTGTGTGAATGAACTCTATGTGTCCTTTGTTTGCAAACTGGCTTACCTCAACCTGCCCTTTGATGGACAAGTAAAGAATTTTGAATTGAATTGACTGAAACGATGGCATGTTTTTTCTTTTCTTCTGTTGCGTTGTAATAGTCTTCAGTCAGTTAGTAACCACTGGCCATATTGACAAAGAGAATTATCTCACATTGATTTGAGGGTAGCAGTGATGTAATTAGTACAGCCAAATACAGTAAAGCATTAAGTCAACATGGCTAGATTTTGACCAGATTCAATAGCTCCCTTTCTGACACTGATGCACGTCCACTCAGACATTTTGGAGTTTCCAGGCTGGCAACTGTTTGATATTCAGTCACCATAGTTATCTGATGTGAGCAATAAAGGCAGAAATGATACCGACAGGAACCGATGAAGCCGCGGGTTTGCAAAACAAACATTCACATTAGTTTGGAACTTCACTCGGACAAGTGCATGTTCTGAATATTTAACTACCAGTGGAAGAAAGGGAACTCCGCATTAGGGTTCTGCACAAATCGTTTGGGTGTATTAAAGATTTCAAAGCTTCCTTTTGCTCCTCTGAGCGCAGAGTAGTGCTGTGAGAGGAATAAACAGTAATCCAAGCACCTGGGCAGTGCCTCGTCTGAAGGAATCATAATTCTAAAACTTGATTAGCTAAAGTAGTCACTACTTTAACTGGGGAGTTGAGCTGAATGTGTAGAAGCTCCTCAATCCATCAGCAGCAGCACAGCTCTTCCAGTTTGGAAATCACTTGGCTTTCTGTCACGGCGGCCCCCAGCTATCTCATTCCATGCAGTCCTGCCTTCATGTGATCACTTTTTTAACTGCTTTAGCTAGTGTGCATGTGGGTGCGTGTGTGTACTTGTGTATGTGCAAAAGGATAAAGCCCATCTGTGTGTGTGTGTTTGTGCGACGTGTAGAGTGTCAGCGTGGATGTCGGGCCTGTTTGGGTGGGTTGGAGGTATCTGGTATCTAGCAGGTCACGGGAACACATAACACACATTCACTGCCTCCCCGGCCGTCACTGCATCAGTCACGGAGCAACGGGGACAGGCGCTCATGGAATAGAACAAGTTTTGGAGAGATTGACGCAGTCTTAACATGCAGCGATGAGCTCAGAGACGTCAAAACCATCTGTGAGCCCCTCATTGACTCTACATCTCCTGCAATGACAGTTATATATAACAACACATATGATAACGGGCCAAATACTGAGAATATCATTTATTCATTCTGTATCTATTCTGACAATAGTTACTGTTAGACAGATAACAATAATAATAACAATCTTTCAGACACTGAGCAGATCCAGAACCAAATGTTTTTACTCTATTGACATTCAGAAACACACATCTACTAACTGAAAAACAGCATAAATAGATGGTACTTGTGCTATGTGATGGGAAAAAATATGATTCTGGTGCATTTTTGAAAGAGTAGGTAAATATAAAAAGCAGGTCTTACATAGTTGAGAAATATCATCGGACAAACTTTTAGTGTCCGACAGAGATGTTCAGCTTGCCGTGTTGAGAGAGAGGCTTTCTAACTATTATTTCTGTGCTGACTGACTGACATTTTATCAGGTACAGCAGTAATAACAGGTGCAAACACCACATTGCTGCACTAATAGCCTGCAAGAGGCAGTCACATAAGTGCACATGAGCAGTCATCACCGCTGCTGTTTCATTAAACTAAAGCAGACCCGGCAGTGACAGTAATGTGCACGATGACATTGTTGTAATTTGAAAATTTAGCAGCTCCAAAAAGTCATTTCAGTCATCAAAGTGGTAGTTTTCAGTTGGAAACAATGGTTTTCCTTAAAAAAATTAAAGCTCATAAACTGAAGTGACACCTCTAAAGGAAAACAGAGTCCTTCAGTTTAAGAAAAAAGATGATTATCACTTTGACTTGTGGAGGTTTGCACCTGACGGCAGCTTTAAACTGCAGCTCTGTGTGACAGACAGACAGACGGACAGCAGCAGGTGGAGGAGGTGGCACTCCCTGGACGGAGAAAAGGAATGGAGGGATGGCGTGGAGAGGGGGCAGAAGAGGAGGAGAAGATTTGAAATGCCTTGCAGCCCAGTCTTATTATAGATCAGGCTCACATCTGCAGTCCTCCACATGCCTGATGACCACCCCAATCAGTGAGGAACCTCGCCCTTCTGCATATGTAGGTGTACAGTAGCGAAGTGGGAAGACGCGTGGCTTCCACAGGTATTTTTATTTTCATTATAACTTCCATGTTTGCCAACGTAGAAAAAATATTTCAACTTAATTTCAGAAAAAAAAATTGTTCCACCATTTAAGTATCGCAAATGACTGTAAATACTACAGTACCCATGAGGCTCAGCAGTTATTTCTTCTGCGGACCGCACCCCTCCTCAATATGTTTGGCTCAGGCTTAAGCAGGCTCACTGATATACAGTAGCCATGCCAGTGAAAAATCTGATTTCATCCAGTTAAAATGATCCAACACAGCTAATATGCAGCCAAAGAGTCTTGAGTTCTCGCTGCCTGACTACTCTTCATGTTTAAATTTGCATCTGAAGATTAGAGAACAAACCAGAGAGCTAAAGAGCGTGTTGGTGCTGTCAGCCACTCCGCAGTTTGGATTAATTTGTCTTGAGTAGATTTGATAATGCGGGTGGGTTAGTGAAGTCAGAGCGGAAAAGACGGTGTGACGGCACCTTGCAACTTCAGCACAGAACTTTATGCACAAAGCTTCTTTGTCAGTTTTACATGTAATCACACTGTGAAAGAATTAAGGACATTTACATACGCACATACACTTCTCTCTTAATGTAGATTACTAATTAGCACCAGTCCAGCAGTCTGGAGTTAGAAGCCTTGATAAAGTTTTTTTTTAATCTATTGCTTTCTCCAAAATCTGCATGGCAACTAGTGTATGATTAAGATCAGGGAAAGACTGTGGTTATTGCCAATTAACGACGGTTAGGGGATAGATTCACAATTTTCCAAGTCTGTTATAAATCAGGTGCCGTTACAAAACACTGAAACAGATTTTGCTCACTGTAATCATTCCTCCTGTTTATACTAACCTTAGGAAATCCCTTCATAATGCACTTTCTATGTAACAGGGCCAAAATCCACAGTCCTCCAAAAAGGTGCAAAAATGTATTTGAAAGTTTATCTGTGGCAAATTAGTCAAATCAAGTGGACATCTGTCAAAGTTACAGTCAGCTAAGCATAAAATTCCTTCTTTTTGTTACTATTCCTCCACTGTAGCTCAACAAGGAAACACAAAGACAGAATTTTACACTAAAAAGATTGTAACTTTAGAGGATAATCATTTGATTTGACTAATTCAGACCACTGAAGCCTCATTTTTTGCACAAAATTAGGCCAATAAACAACCACTATGAACAGTAGGAATGATTACAGCGAGCAAAGCTTGTCTAAATGTTCATATGGTCATCTGACTGTTGTTTTAAGACAGACTTGAAAATTAGGAACCTGTCCTTTAAAGTATATTTAGCATTAGGCAACTCACACACCTTGTTGAAGTTAGCTAATTATTGCAATTAAAGTTAATGAAAAGGTTAATTGCCAGTAAAACTTCAGTCTACTGCATGAAAGTCTGCAGCTTTACTCTCTCTGGACACACTACTTCATGCATCAGCACTGAACCTTAGCAGTGGATATAAATTTTGCTTTGTCCAGTATGGACATAATTCCTTGGTGCGCTGAAGTTGCAAGGTCATACACTTTGTACACACAACCATCAGCCCTTTTTCTGTGGCGATATAAAAAACAGTACACTACTTTGTTATCATTTATGCTGCAAGAAGTCATAAACACAGTGCGATTTAAGTGTTTGAACAAACAACCAACGTCCTTTTCCTGGTGAGGACATCGTCTAGGTCCAGACACCGTTGCTCTGCACGGGCCTGTGCTGACTTCAAGCAGAAGCCTTGTGAAACTGTCCCTGCAGCTCTAATCCTTTTCAAAGGCTGCTGTAAGCCTATTACAGATGGACAAGTTAATGATGTTATAGTTGGCTCAGTAATGGCAAGACGTGAGCAGGTGTCCGCCTAAAGAACACAGCAACCCATCTGCCCTTTAAAACGTTGATAACATTTCTTTGACACTGTGCTACAGTGATGCAGCACATGAGAGACAGCTGAGGATGTGAGTTTGTGATTTATTTGTGGATGGAGGTATTATCATCAGAGGCCAGATATCGACAAAAATAAGTATTCTCCTCACGTACTTACATAAGAGTAACACACACATAGGGGAAATACCGCAACACTTTCTCACAATTGGTGGCAGCCTGACCACATAGCACAAAACCTTATTGGATCTAATTTTAGAACAATCACAAGACCAGAGGAGGGAAACAGTTTCTTTTCCAGACACCAGACAACCTGTAAATACTTCCACAAATAACAAAAACCAAACTGATATTTAGAAATCACCATCACTCTGAGGAGAGTGGAAACAATGAGTGGAGGACACACACATATAAATGAAACACCAGCACATTGATGTTTCATTTATTTTGTCCCACAACTTCACTATTATTATGTATGTCTTTTATGTGTATTTAATGTATGGAGGTAGCCAGAATACAAGCATTTCAAACCATTTGAAATGCATTGAATCTAATGCAAATAGCAGTAAACTTGACAGTTTAACAAACATAATTTACGTGAATTCACACGCATGGACTCACAAACACATATGTAGACCAAATTCAATAAGGGGAGGTCAATTAGAACTGCATGACGGTATTTATTGTTTGTCTGAAAGACAAGAGTGACAGCATCACGAATTGTTGTAAAGTGGAAGGATGTGGCTGTAATTTGTAGCTGTAAAAAAAAAAAAAAAGGCAGAGACAAACTGGAAGTGAGCAGAGACAATTACACGCAATCAGAGATAAATAAATACGAGACAGAGAGGTTTTGATTGTGTTTGTGAGCTTTGATCAATAGAGTACAAAAGCGGGAGACTTGCCGTCTTTCTCTCTTTCAAACAAATGAAGCACCGTCATATTGTAATCATCATGTCATTGTCACTACGTCTCCATGGCAACTTCTACTCAAACACTGCATAAGACTTGGCTTCCGAAACGCGAGGGTTGTCTCTGACATAAATAAATTCCAAACACATCTTGGCAGTGTAAACTAAACATGAAAACCAATGGACAGTATCAGGGAGAGCAGTCAGATATACAGCCAAAGCTGGAAAACAAACGCACAGATATGGCACAGCCGAAGGGTCTTTTCACCCAAATGACAAAAACACATATTGTGCCACTTGCCTCTAGTGATATCTAACCATGCAGATGTTTCTCTGGCATTTGCAGATCCATAAAGCTTATGTCACCACCAAAATACAACGACAGTGGAATTTCATCTCTGTCAACAGTTTTTATTAAGAGTGTTTTTATTAATAACTACAGTATTATACACATTGAACTGTTTACAGAGATGTCCAGATGAACGAGGACATTGTTTCTGGAAAGACACTCACACAAGTTTGACAAATAGTATGAGAGATGTTGCATTGACCAGACACGGAGTCTCCTACCAAAAGATGTAGTGCTTTTGGAGAATGACCTAAGATGCTAACAGCGAAGATGTATAGTCATACATCAATTTCTCTGTTTTTAATCCACTTTTGGTGTCCCTCACAAAGTTTCTAGCTGCAAATTCCACTGACATTTACTCATTTTATCATATACTATGATGGCCAAAGCTAGAGTCTAGAGTCTAGCATTGTGTAATTTCCAGGAAAAAATAGGATAAATGCAATGCAGACGTTAGGTCACTGTGAGTAGGACAAAGGCAAACAACAACATCACTGTTCCTAGTTGCTGTTAGAAAAAGCAATAATAGACTCTATCCTCAGTGATGAAGGTGACAGACTGTTTGTTCGTCGAATCTGGCCGGTGCTGCTGCAGCTGGCAGAGAATCCTCAAGAAATTCGGAGCTCATCTGTTTTTTTTTAGCTGTTTTTGTGTTGTGATGTTGTGTTTGCATCCAAAACTACCCGTAAATAGAACAATTTTGTAAAAGCAAAAAGGCTTAGATGCTGCAAATACCACAACATCACTAAACCAACAGTGATATAGTGTAGAACACTGATAGGGAGATGCATATATTGTGAGCACACTATAATAACTGGATGGACAAACTGTGCTGCGCCACTTTGGAGGAGAAATCCTGTGGAGCTCAGCGGCTACAACAGGGCACCGACAGTGCCAGGGCTCGGACTCCCACTGGGGCCGTCTGAGCTGAAAATTTAGGAAGCAGTGTTGCTGTGAGCCACTTTAGATAAAAGCATCCACCAAATGGAATAATGTCCAAACCATTCAAGATTAGTGAGATAGATCCCAGCGTGTCTCCTGCCCATTTGAGACATCAGATGGACAAAACAAGGCACACCCGCAGGCATGAGCCTCTGGACAGGAAATGCCACCATATAAACAGGAAATGGTGATATTTTTGACAGATAACTGTGTGGGTCTCTCCAATGGTGAGAAACAGACACAGCTCTGGTCATTTAAGGATAAAAAATTTCCATAGACTGTCTTCCAGTTAATAGGTATATTTAGATAGAATCTCAAATATTAAATGACATGTACTCCAAGTCATTTGTTTACATGAGTCTTCCTTCCTGAAAAATGCTCTCGGCTCTCTGTGTACGCCGAGGGAAGTTCACCCTCGTACGTACGTCAAACGGTGTTTCCTCATGAGGTCTCCCTCCCAAGCCGCCCAATCCACTCTTGACCCTTCTTCCTGGTCTAAAATTAACCCCACCCACAAGCGTAACCACCACCACCCAAAGTCTGTCGCCAGGAAACTGCTATCAACATCCATCATTTCATTTTTGTCGTCATTTACTCTCTCAGCTCATGGGTACACACACAAATTACTTTATTTTCTTCACGTCTTCCAGAGCAACATGTCACCTCAAAATAACAGCGGTTGTAATTTCTTAGAGGGTCCACGTTAACCAAATGCTACGAGAATTTGACACCTAAAATGTTATTTGTAGCACCAGACTCAGAGCTGTGATCCCTGTGACAGTCTGTACAGACAGAATTAGAGGGGAGTCCAGTTACCGGCCTCCATTTAAACAAACCCAGCTGGAGTGAACAGGGGTTTGGCAGCTACTATTACTATGATGCAGAGACATCAACATTGTTTTAAGTAACATAAGGACATGTGGATATAAAAGTCAAGGATATAAAAGTCTCCAAATGTTTGCAAAAAGGAAAACAATGAAATCTGCTGCCAAGCGTCTGTACATACATATACTTCACATAGTTCAGTGAAGCATATGAATGCTTGACCTTTGACCCAAGGTTCCCTTATCTAAGCACAGAAGCAACAATATTGTACGTACTATACAATCAATAGACATAACTGGCTGTTGAATGCAAAAAAATTGCAACTGATATTGGTTTAGGCTCAATATATTCTCAAAAAGATAAGAAGCTTTGTCAGTAATAACGTCCAAATATGTTGTGTTGGAACTACCACCATCTAAACTGGTTGATAAATCTGTTTCAAAGAGCCAGATGGGAATCTATTGTGCAAACAAAGCCAAGAAAAACACCTAACCAGCGATGCCCATGAGCAACAGCTTTTCGGAAATTAAGCTAAGCATAGCTATCAAATGAGAAAGCCAGATATAATTAAGCACAAATATTTGTTGCTCAGAAATGATGCAGTACATTATGCAACCCTGCGCCACGAATGTGCTTGTTATCCTCCGTCACCGAGCGGGTGTGTTGTGGATCCGGTAGCCTCTGTACCCACATTGGGCCGACATACCAGGCTGGTGGGCGAGCTCTCCGGTGGAGCTGGAACTCGGGGGGCAAACAGATCCTGTGACCATCACACTGCAGCTGTTGTTGCTGTGTAACATTACGACAGGGGCTATTTGAAATGACCGTACTGCCACCGGCGGCTCTGACAGCTCTGCAGCATGAAGCCATATCATTAAAACCAGAGCTGCGTCAATTACTTCTTCTACAAAAATGTATTGTTTTATGGCAAATTAATCACATGGGTAACCTTGTGCTCTACACATTTTGTTACTGTATGCAGAAAACTCTATTTAAGTGTTTTACAATGAGATTAAGAACGAAAAAGAACCCTTTTTAAACATAAATTAAGTTTATTATAGACTATGGCATAATATAACACTCTGTTTCTAGGTGCTTTTTCTATAAACTCAGTGGTACTCATGGTGTCGTCCAGTGTTGGAGGCCCCACCCGTCTGGCACAGACACTGAATAAATGTTACGCATAATTTTCAAGTGTTATTTGAACCATGTCTCATTACGAAACACTTTTATAAACTGGGAGTCATAGTGACATGCCACGCTGCAAATAGTTACCGTAAACCTTAGTGAATACTTAAGTGTTTGTGACCAGCAAATGGCATGTTGGAATAAACACAAGCGGCAGCTGTCTTACTAAAACTGTCTTTGCATTTAAACAGCGTGCTATTGTTATGCTCTCCAAAGTCAGCAATGTGGAGTCTGCAGGCTGCTGCATAAACTATTCTGCACAGCTCTCAGCAGCTCCTGAGCTCCCAAATGTTAAAGCAATCTTTCATTAAATAAAACAAAGTTCTAAGCCTTATTAAAACTTAATTATACTGGCACAAAATTATGATAACAAGGAATTGCTGAAAATGCACTAATACTGCTGCTACCACCAGAAAATGAGCCATTAGTACCTTCAGCTTTAACTGACACCTGCTTTCTTCTCTGCACAAACCAGCCATAAACCTCTTGCAGCACATTTTCCAAGAATGACACCAGAGAGCCTTCAGGTGTCAATAGACTGCACTGTGTCATCAGGACAGACTTTAATAAACCTCGTCCATCCAACCTACCTTAATTCTCAGCCTCAGCGCGCCTTGCTTCAGAAGTTCAGAGGTGACAGATCTCCACCTGCAGCTGCAGACCTTCAATCTCAGTCTTTCTCTCTTTTCTGATCTTCTTATGATTATCTCTCTATCAATGACTTCCTGTCTGTCCTCAGCTGCTCTCTGTCACTTGTTGTTGTTGGTATTTTTAATCTTTTGCCCCTCTCTGTCTATAGCTTTTGCCCCTTGTCACCAGCCAGCCTGTTGCTCCCCTCACTGAAACCTCAGGCCTGGCCCAGGCCCATGGCATCTCTAGGAGGGACGCATCCAGCTGCCTGATTGGCCGCAGGGCAGAGAGATGCCCCCATATTAGGGCAACAAGAGGCGGGGCTGTACAACTATGATAAAGGAGGGAGGAGAAGAAGATAACAAAGTTTGTGACATAGTAGACTGTCTGTCTGAGTAGTGAGACTACTGACTGTCTCTCTGTCTGTCTGTCAGATGCCTGCAGCATGTCTGCACATAAAAACCAGTAAACTTGTGGTTTTATGAATCATAATCCACGTTAAATCTACCACAGAAGAGTTGACAGACACCAAAATAGAGCTCTGATAGTCTAAAAGCTGATCAAATTAGACTTTTCTACACCTTTAACACTATACTATACTTATTTTAAATGATCTGAGGCCAAATTTAACTTCAGAGATCAGCACAATTGTCCAAAAATATGATTATAAAAATACTGTTTAACTATATATATAATAATTTAAAGTGAAATCATGCAACAGGTAGATCTAGCTACATCAATAATATTGAGTTAATGATATATAACTTCTGAAAAGACTGCAGGCTATAAAATAAAATCTTAAAGGTCAGTCTTTCTACTTTGGTTAATGTTCCTCCTCATCTACAATCTGTATGCTCCTGAGTTAGCATGAATTGCTGGAGTGATTGACCTGCCTTCACGTTTTGATCCCGCAAGTTACACAATGGGACAGTTTCCAAAACTGTGATGCTTTCAGTCCGTGGTGATGAGGAACCTTTGGATAAAAACCCAGCTGCTACAGGTTGTGTTACATTAGGTACATGGGATTTCTTTCCAGTAAGTTGCCAGTATTAGTGGCTGTGGGTGTAGGTGTCGCTATGTCCCAGCTGACTTTCTTCAAACCTGAAAGCCAAAATAAACCAGAAAACAGGCTACAATGAAATCCCAAGGGTCTTTTAAATGCCTGGATGAACTTTCCAATAAGTGATGATGTTGCTATTTTTATCCTAAATGGCTGAAAATAGGAACAGCAGGCCTTGGATCTCGTTTTAGAGAAAGTGTGATGCTTCCTTTCAGGGACGCAGCTGCTGTTATGTGATGAATGGTGTGTGTGTGTGTGTGTCAGCATGTCTCCGTGTGTACATTTGTGTTCCTGTCTGCATTTCTATATGTCAGTGTGTATCCGTCTTTACATTTGCACATATCTTTGTTTGCTTCCTTTCCCATATTTACAGATGATTTGTAGTAAACCATCTGGCTGCAGAGTTGAGGTAAATATGAGAACGTTTAGGCATGCTGGGCAGCGAGCCAAAGTACTGCAAACTGCCAACTACAAACCACAACCCCAAAATATTACCTGTCGTAATATGATATTTTGTTGATTCCTGTAGCTAAATTCTCTTTTCCTCTACAATGAGGTCACCCAGTGAGCTGGATTCAGTATCTTGCTGAAGGACACTACAGCAGGGTGGATGGTAGCCAACCTGACATTCCTGTGGTTGAAGAGACCAAACCCGTACATACTGTACTGTATCCAGTCTCATATTCAACACCTGACTCCCAGAGGTGCCGCTAAAGGTGGCACGGATGTTGAACAAAGTAAGACTGACACAACTTCATTCACAGTGAGGTGAAATGATGTTGAAAACATTCACTTCAGGGGAAGAAATTCAGCTGGATAAAAGGAGTTTAACTGACAGTGTAAAGTAACAACCAAACAGCTTCAGACACAACTCTGTCAAGACTATTTGCTTATAAATTCTACCCATAAATGATTCTTAACAGCTGTAAAAATGTCTTGATATTTATGAAAAGCATCACTGACTTCTTTCTTTTCTTTTTCATGTACTACATGCATCCCTTTTCATCACCTGTGTCAGCTGTTTGTGCTGAGACAAGAGAGAGGGAAACCCCCTCAGTCTTTGGAAGTTAAAACTCTCCAAAGAGGTGCCAATTCGATGCAATAAAAGGTTTTCAATTCAGCATAAAATCAATCAAATAATCAGTAAACTAAAATGTCAATCAAGATGTTAAATGTTCTGCACACTCATGCAAGGTGCTCCCAGTTATTCTGACTGATTTCACCTCAAGCTGAAGTTAGATGGAACCAAGTTGCTGATTGCAGTAACTAGAAGTAGTTTAATGAGGTCTCAACTCAATAAGCTCATTAATTATTCACAGTGAAGAAGACCTATTGCTGCCCCTTCACACCTACAGTACACCTGCATCAACAAGTCCTCCAAATTAAACGACCAAATGTGTTGTTTGACCACTCAAGAACGACACACAGGAGCTTTTTCTAATCTTGCGTCCCCATTGGGAGTAATCGGCAGGACAACATCATTTGTCTGTGCTTTCTTAAACTGTTACAAATCACTGTTGAAAAAAAATAATGATGTTTTATGATGTGACAACACTGTGGTTAAGATCTGGTTACATTTAGGCACAAAAACCACTCGGTTAGGTATTAAGGTTAGAGAAACATCTGGGGTTAGAGTTACCACTTCCTTAAAGTTGTCATCATGGCTACAATAATAACCACAGGGTTGAGGTTAGGGGACAATCGGACAATCATAGTTATGTTGTGGTTGAAAACAGGAAACAAACTGCGGTCTCCTGTGGCAAAGTCCATTGTTGAGTTAAGGCCTCTATCCACTGCTCCTCCTCCGAATTAGAAAATATATACGTGTGACTTCAAAGCGTCTGTCAGTCAAACATAACCATGCTGTTTTTGGGAGACTGACATTTCGACCTGTTGTGTCATTTTTCTTGGGAGGACAGTCTCACTTGCACAGGTGTTTCGCCTGATTAGACCTCCTCTCCAGACTGTGAGGATGTTGTACCTCTCCTGTTTGTTTAGTTGCACCTGTTAAGGCTGGACAAGTTACGACTTTGTTAACCTGAGCGGGAGTCTAAGTGTCTGGTTATGCTAGAACATAACTAGTTAGTACAACGTTGTGGAGCTAGAATGAATGAAATCACGTGTTTGGGTGCACAGGACCGTTAAGCCTCTATCCGAGCCCCAGAGCTTTATGAACCACACCACCCCTGCCATCCAACCCAAATTTACCCAACCCACTGCCCTACAGATTGATATGTCTATTGCCAGCGAGATGGGCAGAGGTGGTGTGGGTGGGGTGGGGGGTGGGGGGGTTGAGGGGGGACAGGGGTGAGGGTCGCTGTCAGCACAGATCACGCAGCCAGCACTGTGTCAGCTAACATGGTCATTGTTGCACAAAGCCAGGATTTAGATTCAAGTGAGGTCTGGTACCCTAAAACAAGGGTTGGGCTGGACAGGGGAGGGAGGGATGGAGGGTGAGAGTGAGGAGAAGGTATCTGGATGCATAACACTGCCATTATACTTATATGCTCCCATATGAAACTTAAAAAAAGACGATATGATGATATTTTATTATACTTGCACAGGGACCTGCATGTAGACTGACAAGAGGAGAGCAAAAGGGAGACTGAGGAGGGGCAGGATGCTGAGGGTGGGGGTTGTTTTTGGGTGAGGAGGGTGAGGGAGGATGGATAGCCCGGTTGGCATCGGATGCGACATGCCACCGGACGCCAGCGAGCTATGCCCTCGTCAGCGCTTAAATGGGCCAAGTAGAAAGTGGAGCAGGCTCTGTGTGTGTGTGTGTGTGTGTGTGTGTGTGTGTTACAGTAAAAAAAACCAGCCCATCTCAAAAGAAAAATGACAGTATAGGTCAATTCAGCTGGCAAAAAATGACCTATAGTTACGTTTGACACCATCTAGCGGCCGTAGTTATTACGACCCAGAGAAGTGACGCAGTTCAGATGACGTCAATATAAGGCAGGGTGGGTGGATAGATGGCAAAAAAGTTGACTTAGCTGCAGGAGACTGCTGTTTGCTTCCCATTTCCAACCCTGAGTTGGGACAGTTTTTTTTTTTAAAAGTCGTAACTATGATTGTTGTGGTGTTTCCTGTTGCCATGATGACGAGCATTGCCAAACTTTAAGTATGTAGTAACTTTAACCCACACCGAATTTCAAGTGATCATCTTAACCCAAACCAGGATCTTTCTCTTGACCTGTGTGGACATTTAATTACGAGGATCTGGTCTAAGTCGCAGGATCTCAGAGATGGAGGATAGCTGCCAGTACTCTATTAACAATTTATGCTCAGTGATGGCCACAGAAATGTAGTTTAACTCAACAAGTCAACTACTTTTCATATTGTGAGCCTGTGAGGTTGACATTTTAACATATGAAGTAGTTTCGAGTAGGTGAATAACAATAATAATTGATGTCGTCTTGTTCCCTTTTCGAAAAAAAGGGTTTAGTGATTTTGTGGTTTTTGCATTTCAGAGACATTGAGATCAAAAAAGGCTCAACAACATAAATAATTTAAAAAGAAAATTTTCACGGGTTCTGACACAACGTCACAATGTGAAACTCCTAAACTTGTAAATGAATACTTACAAAGTCGTGAATGCCACATCAGTGGGTAAACAAGACAAACACAATTCAACTTGACAGCACCATTACGCTGCCAAATTGATGAAACCGACTACAAACAGAAAATGGATGTCTTGGTGTCTTGATAGAAAATATAACAGACAAGGCAGCGGTGAAAACATGCTCTACCAAATTTACTTGCATATATCAACACACCGCAGAGTGTATTATTGCCTCCTAGATACATCAGAGTAACCTGAGATGTGTTAGTTTGTGTGTCTTTATGGGAATATGTTAAGTATGTATCCATTAATAGAACACTGTGCACATTTCCTTCATGCAAGTGCATGCAAGTACACACACACACACACACACACACACACACACACATACACATGCACACAACAGTTTGAGCAGATAAACCAAACAGTAACTGAAAACTGTTGTTAGTGACACAATGCTCTTTTCCTGCCCCGGCTGAGCCTTGACCTGTGACTGGTCGACCCTGCTGTGTGCCGAACTGACCTCAGGCTATTAACAGAGAGGAATGTGAGGATATGTCTTTCTATGTGCCCCTTTTACATACTTAAAGGTTTATCGTACAGTTTGCACATAGTGTTAAACTAGTAGGACTGTAACAAAGAAAAATGCCACATGGATTTGGCTCGTTTGCTAAAATGAGCTAAAATGTAGTCGAGTGGAGGTGAGTTAAGAACAAAGTATGAACTTTTTCTATAGACAGACATACCGGCAGCTAAAGTCCAACATTTAGAAACATGACTAACAGGATGGTCATGTTGCTCTGTGTCTAATGGACATTTACGTACCAAGTCCCTTCTCTTAAAGTCACCATGTAACCATGTGTACATGTAACCATGTAACCATGTTGTTGTGACTATTTAAAAACTGAGCTGCTTTAGCTTGGACATCAGTTTAACAAGGTTTTTTCTTTTCAATTTTGTGAAGCCACTTGCTAAAAAAGAGTAATTTACTTTTGGGGGTTCACAATATACTTACTTAACTCACTACTCAAACTGAATTGAGGGAGAAAATAACATCTTGCTGCTGACAAATAACAAATGGTAGATTCAAGGAAAAACAGAGAATAACTTTGGAAATGGTGGCACATCATAATATCCAGCATCCATCCATCAATTCATGTGTGATGATGAACGGTGGATTAAAACATCTAGGCCAATAGAAATGCAGCTTTTGGCACGTTGACCTGAGAGAGAATCAACATGGAAGTGTCTCTTACTTGTGTCCCATCACACAGTACAACAATGTTTTAGTGCAAGAGTAAGCAAAGAAGAGGTGCAATGTGAGTTTGACTCTGGCTATTTGGCAAAGCTGCGTAGCTATTAGCAACCTCATCAATTGTTTTGTGATCACAGTATCACACATGACATCATATTCAGTATCATCACAAGGAATCACAATAGAGTCAAATGTGACCAAGCATAAATGTCAGTATCAGCAGTCACTATAGTACAACAAAAATGACCAAATGTGACCAGCTGGTCCGCTTCACATCAACCAAAAAATATCAGTAACTACAATTAATGCCGTAGTCTCTCTGAAGATGTCTTTTTTCATATAATATGTAGTATATTTGGGAGAAAATGGAGAGTATAAAACTTGCAATCAACCAAAAATAATGTGAGAATTTAAGTGGCCTAATAACCACAAAACAACTGTGTCATAACTACTCCAGGGTATGTACACGAAGGGAGCATAAAGAGTAGAAAAAGTACTTCTCGAACTAATGTGTATTCAATCTGCGAATGATCCACACGTATTTATTTGGTGGCAGCAGTGAGCCACACCTCATATGACTCATCATCTGACTCTCTTCATGTCTCTGAGTCTCCATCTGCTGCCTCAGTGCAGGTCTTTCCAGGCATCAGCAGCAGCAAAAAGAGCCTGAATTTAAATGCTACTCTGCATTTAAAAATAACATGGTCCATCAAAACTGTTCAGTTCAGTGGGCATATCTAAAAAGCAAATACATTTTCTCACCACAAATGTGAGCCACAAGTAGAAAGAAGTTGAAAAAAAAAACAAAACAATTTGAGCTGCCTAACTTGAACCAAAGTTTTACCAAAATCTAACTCTATTCCTAATCCAAGTACCACCTAAAACTCAACCATTATAGATCATCTTTCCATCTGACAATCAGGAGAAAATGGAAAGTCCAATTCATGTTTTTGTCACATAATACCGTTATGTGATGGAGTAGCAAGATCTTCCAATTTTCTGTATAAACAAAAGATTGTGGTAGGTAAATTTTGAGTCCCTTTTACGAAGTTGCTGATCCAGACCGGTAGCCAAACAAAGTTACTCGAAGTTATTCATCCTGACCTGCATTGGAGGAAGGCGTCCAGGTGACTCTGAATATTCCACGGAGACACTCACACATGGTCTGCAGGAGGAAGCCGGTGGAGGAAACACACCGATGGAGCAGCCCACACACGGGCCTTGGGGGCTGGGAGAGCTGGGCGTCAGAGCTGGGGGAGGCAGGTGGGTGTCGGACAGGATCCGGGAGTTGCTTTGACTGTTTGGACCCACGCTGGAGCTACACTGTCAGTGTGGATCACAAATAGAGAGAAAGACAGAGAGAGAGAGAGGGTGGAGGGGTCCCGGGGTTGGGAGAGAGGGATGGATAGATGGATGCATGTATTGAGAGAGAGAGACGGATGGAGAGCAGAGGGAGGAGGGGTGGATGGATCGATCGAGAGAGACAGAAAGACAGAAGTAGAGAGGCACTGTCTCATCAGTGTGTGTAAATATCAACATATGGACCACTGAACTTTCTTTTTCTTCCACAAACCACCACAGAGTGAGAGATGGGTGAGACTTTGGGTATGTGTATGAGTGTGTTTGTGTGAGGGAGAGGCGACAGCAACGAGACAGGACAGAATAGGGGTGTATTAGCACTAGTGGACAGTCAGCAGTTTGCGCCGTCCCCCTGTAAAGCCCTGCTCCATTGTTTGTGGTGCTGGAGGCTTTAGCTGTGGCCCAGCAGGGCCTTGTTACTGGGCTTAGAGAGGCTGGACACTGGATACCAGTCAGACACAACCGCAGCCAACAAGCCTCTGCTTATTGCAGTTTATTACTGAGTGATCAGAAAATTAATGTAAAGAGTAAGGCTTGCATTCTTCTATATTTGCCTCCTTTTCAACTAGACCAGGACCAACAATGTGTTAGTCCATGTCTTAACACTTTCTGACCTCACCTGACAAGCTGGTCTGTACCTCACAGCCCCGAAGCCACTGGTTCCTGCAGAAGATGTGAAAATGCTCTCAAATAATATAGTGCCATTTTTAGAAATGGCTCAACAACTTCCTAAAACAACTGCATTTTTTTGTTAATGTTAACAAAACAGGAACAATTCTTTGCTGGTTTTGAAGGTTTTCAAGGGATTTATTGAGAATATGACAAATCAGTGAGGTCTGAGGTCTGTGTAACACTCACATTAGTTACTTACACTTTATATGTATTGTGTAAAAAAATCAATAACATACAAATTTAAAAGTTCGTTTTGATTTTCAAAATTTGTGTTTTTTAGTATTTGTACATTAAAAATAATTGGAAAGATTTTTAAAACAACTGAATATGCTCTTTTAAAGATCTCTGAGTGTTGATTTTGTTTTTATTAATGATTTTTCATTATAAATAAAGTCTAAAACATACCTGACAGTTGTTTGCTCTGGAGGCAGAAAAAAAAAGACTGTGATGCTTGAAAGCAGACATGATGATGTGTGGCTTCACAGCTGATGCAAGGTTTTGAGAAGGGTTCAGATCCTGGTTCATTCACAGGAACCTGATCTCACTGCAAATTCACACTTGTCTTCTGATTGCAAGATATACAGTGTGGATTCAACCAGGTACGTTATCAAAGCACAAACAATAAGAAAACAATACAATAACTTTACATAATATAATAACAACATTAATCAAATCTTCTCTATCTATCTATCTATCTATCTATCTATCTATCTATCTATCTATCTATCTATCTATCTATCTATCTATCTATCTATCTATCTATCTATCTATCTATCTATGTGATGTGATGTATATTAAATGAGATGTGTGGTTATTATTCATAGGATATCATGTGAACTGTTGTGAAAATATGTTGCATTGTGTTTATAATTTCAATTTATTTCATCAGCCGCTGATTTCCCCACAATTTGTTTGACATTTGTTGATGTCCAAGAAACATCAAAGAGTGGAGCTCGGAAAATCGTTTGGTGCCACAGTGAGTGGCATGCCTGCTGGGGTCTGCACGAAAATAACAAATCAAAAAAGAAAAAACCATGTTAAGGTTTTTTGGGGGGGATAAAAGTGACACAGTTCTCGTTTGCTTCTCTGGTAATAACTAAATATGATGATTTGACTTATGTGACTGATGGTGATGATGTAAGTCTTGCGACAAACGGGGAGCGATGGGTTTGTCTATGATGGCTCCCCCATCTGTAGAGCCCGTTAGTCCACCACTGTTCATTCCTCACCTCTGTCTTCATTCTGCCCTGTCTCTTGCTTATGTCACAGTCCTGCCCAGCCTTCGTCTAATCAGAAGAAGAACAGTCCTCAGCCTCAATCCTCTTCATCTCCTCAGCTCCAGCTCCTGTCACACAGCCTGGCTCATCCTGTTAGATGGTATTTCATGCTGTATCATGAGCTCAGGAGTTAAAAACCCAGTGGAGTCATTTGCTCCTCGTAAGATCAAGCCAAATAGTTCGTATTTTGCACGTGGTTTTGCAGATGACTTGAATTTATTGAGCTACTGACACTTGGTGGTTTGTGTTCGGCAACAGTATCCTCAGAAATGACATTCGTATTGCACATTTCTGCAGCACATGATTTACGTAGAAATCCAATTCTGTAGTGAGGCTAAACAGGAAGAATCGAGGAGGCTGTGATAGACATCAGTTTGTGTTCAGTCAACCTACAATGAATGTTACATTTACATTTAAATGTTTGTCATTTGGCAGGCGCTTTTATTCCAAAGTGACATATAAGCAAGGCAAGACAGACGAGCGTTAGAGGACAGTGACTCAAATACAAATTCTCCAGTAGCTGACCAGACACAAGTGCAATGAGAAGGAGTGCTAGACAGAATATTTTTTATTAGATTATTTATTTATTTTTAATTATTAAAGATCCCCTCCAAACATGTTTAAAAATGTATATAAAATACTTTGAATAATAATTTGTCTGATATGGTTTTTCCACAAAAAAAACAACAAAACAAAACAAAAACGATTCAATTATTATCTAATAATTATTAATTATCTTGTTAAAATCTTGAAAATGGCATCTGCTCCTTTTCCCTCGTTAAAAATTCGAGAATATTTTTCATTTCAGAATTTTAACTGTTGGACACAAGATGTCTCTTACTTCTCTGAAAAGTCAATTCTTGATGTGCTTGAAGTTTCCACATCACACTTATGTAAGTCAAATAGTGGACCAGGATTGGTTGTGATGTCACAAATCATGCTCGTAGGTCCCTCCCCCTTAAAACTGGATTTTCAATGAGCAAAGATAAAACTTTCCACTTTCAACAGATTACACATCACAGAACATTTTTTGAGAGACTTTAAAGCAAGAAATGGCTGCATGTAGTGCATAAGAAATACCATAAACTAAGTAGTGCAACAATCAACAAAGTGTTAAATTGGCTCAAGTGTTGAGGTGTTAACAGAAGAGTTGAGTTTCCAGGCGTTTCAGCAGACTGTATGGAGCTGGGCAGCTCATTCCACCATTGTGGGACCAGAAACGAGACGAGTCTAGACCGTTATTTTATACCAAGCAGTGATGTTATTATCATATGTCATTCATTTGCAAACCGGGGCGGACATGAAGGGACACACCGCCTGATAAGTGACTCATCATAGGAGAGTGCAATGTGATTATTTCTTTCTTTTCTGATAGTTAGTAGTGGAGAAACATGGAGAATGTCAGCGTGTCAATATTGGACAAATCTGCAAAACCCCCAGTATATTTCCAGTAACGACAAATGTCCTAACGTCCAGGTCCAGTGTTTTAAAGAGTTCTGACTCTCTACAATATCTGTGTACAGCAACTACAATGTGGGGAAGGCTTGGCAACCAACACTACTTGTTTAAGGTTATGGACATCCACCCCGACCTCCACACTCTTATTGATCGTTCCTGCAATGGCACTGAATGATATAAACACCTTTTGATGTAAATCATGAGGTGCAGATTTGGATGGATGTAATTCCTATATGATATAGGGAGGAATATTAGCCTTACACAAATATTTGATGAACAATCAATGATTGGCATTGAACATTCAAACATTCATTGTCATTGAATGTAATCGGCATAGCTGAGATGAGAATTTGGCTACTAGTTTCCTGTTATGAAATAAAGTGCAGTGAGAGTTTTGACCTGTTCGCAGGCTCACAGCTCATCAATGTAAGCAGGATTCATCCTCTGATGACCAAATATAATCATATTCAATCAATAACTATTGAGATAACTCACTCTGGACCAACAGACTAGTGCTACACTGCTAACCCGAAAAACAAGAAATCCAAAATGCAACTCCAACAGGTAATTATTTAAATGTCCTAACTCTCCCAAAAGCATCAGAATTAACCTGAGTCAATTTTGAATCATTTTTAAAAAATGACGTCTAATTTAACAAATCTGTGATTTCTATCCCGCAGAGTAAAAGAGAGAAAGTGTGATGCCGCTTCATCAGGTCTCAGGGTAATAAATGTAGATTTTGTACTCATTAGAAGCAATGTTTGTCTGCCACATGCCTCAGTTAATCCCTACAAAGTGCAGAGTAGTTGAGAGCTGAGTCATCGAGGATGGATCCAGCACATGCACACATGCACATGCACACACACACACACACACACACACACACACACACACACACACACACACACACACACACACACACACGCTGTTAAAGCTCTGAGAATCCTGTGGGTTTAACAGAAAGTGACTCAGAAGGATCACACAGGTTTTCTTCTCCCGATGCCCACTCACAGCTCAGACCTGGATGCTTATAACTCGGCGGCAGCGCTCCTCTACTTTTCCAACCTTCAGACAGATGAATAATTTGTTTTGAGCATGAATCGTCATCTTGTGAGGAGCCGGACCGCAAGCAAACCCGGAGCACATTGATGGAAGAAACCGACTGTTTGTTGTTGTTCACTGTGTAAATCTCAGCGGTTTCAGTGTGGTGATTTACTGTATGCTGCAACTTTTGGGGGCCACTCTGATTGGCAAAGATGTCCGAACAGTTCCCTTGTGGAGGGCTGTGTTGTGAGAACATCTGTCCGAAACTCAAACGTGTCTAAAATTATATCTTTCACCAGGCTAATGAGGTAGAAAGTAACTATTTACTCAGTAGTACAGTTTTGAAGAACTTGACTGGATTATTTAACACTTTTTTTTTTTACAGTAAACATAAGAATAAAAAGATAACTGAACATCTTTATTATTAATTTTATTTCTTTTTTCCATTATTCTTTCCTTCCTTTTAAGATAAGCAACATCTGTCTGTCTCTGTCCAGAGTAAAAGATTGTCCCCCCCCCCAAATAACTATGTTTTTCCAAAGCAGTCCCCAGAGTGTGTAAATCATAAACTTCCAGTTTGTTGTTTCAGTGTATACCGGGAAAACCGAGCTTTTACAAAATGATGACGTAAGCGGCTCAGTGTGTGGCTGTGTGGCATTTTAGTTAAGAACGACTCTCTGTCGCCTCTAACTTTCTCTGTGATTGATCATTTTAAACGTCAAGACTCAAGGTTCATAGAAGGGATAAAACTTAGTCTCTCTGGGGCCAAATGGTGCTACATTTAAACAGCACAAACAAAGCAGGCAACATTAGGTGCCAAGAACACAACACAGTGCAAAGATAAGGCAAAAACTGTGCATGGATGTAGGATGTTAACACTAATATATAACCAAACACACATGCAGCTGTTTGTTTTTATTTTCACTGTAGTGAAGCGCAGCAGCTGAATGACTGCTGGTTATCATGTAATGTTTATGAGCTGCAATTTCATACTTGTTCTGCTGTCCGATGACAGAAACAGGAAAAATATGTAAATGAGAACAATAATATTGTGTATTCGGCTGTTTTAAAACACAGTATAGGTGACCAGAGAGAGCAAGAGGTGAATGAACGGATGTTGAATGGGCTGCCACTTGGCAGAGTAACTGGCTGTCCACAAACAAAAACCTGGAAACGCTATTGTGGTGTTTAAAATTCAGAGGGCTTAGTGTAGAAACAGTCTTTTGTTCTTCCTTTGTTGCCTCTATCTATTCATATGTTCTCATCGCTTTCCCTCTTTCCTTCTTAACTACGCTTTTTTATCTCGATTAACTGATCTGAGGGCATGAAGGTTTTAAGGTTTTGTTGAAAATACATTGAAACTAACTGATCCTTTATCTGACTTTTGAAACTTAAATAGATTTCATTGCCAACATTTATCTTTTAGTCAAGCAAAAAGGATATTTTTATGCTTTGATATTACCAACCATCACCTTGTGGGATTTCTGACAGATTTTATGAAGAGGCGTTCTTCGAGAGGCCAATCCATCATTGGAAAACAAGTTTTGGCAATTCTCTTTGGTGCTTCAGAAAGATATCTTGAGAGTTAACAAACTTAAGTGAGTCACCGTGGGGACCCAGTGAAACAGGTTGGTGCCAGCCCTTCAGAGCTATTTATGGTCAATCGAATTAATGTAATTACATGGGAGATGTGCATGAGAAATGATCTAAATTGGTTGATTACATTCAATTGCATATACAATGTTTATTTAATCAGGTAATCTCAGAATCTCTTGCATGAGGGGACGAGGAGAGGGAACTCAAAAACAGAAGGTTTTTTCTTTTCAACATCATACTTCCTGTCCTGTTGGGGAGCCTGATGAGCTCCGAAGTCAAACAACATGACACCTAAAGAGGGTCTAGGTTTGTATTTGCTTGGCCCCACTGGAGTCGATCCGCCACTTTGTCTGGCATATCTCAGCAACTACCTTTAATGGCTTTAATGCCTTGCCATTAATTTTGGTACGGACATTAATGGTTACCTCAGAATGAATAGTAATATGTTTTCATCTTGCGCCATCAAGATGGTGATAATAATAAACATTGCTAAACATGGGTATGTTACCATTGTCATTGTGAGCATGTTAGCATGAGGATATTAGCATTTAGGTCAAAACACCGCGGTACTGGCAGTAACAGCCCATAGACTATAAAGATGGACGTAACAAGGTTGGTTTGCAGTGGAGCTGGTTTAAAGCCCTGAATTGCAGTTTATGGATGTTGCCATCTTTTCTGTTTGGAGGCACGACCTTCAAAATAAGGAGTGCAGGCTGTTGCCTTCCAGACTCTGCAAACAAGCCCTGCTACCAAAGTGCTAACAGGGCAGGCATCATAATCAAGTAATATTAAACTTACTGAAATATTGTGACAATAGTCCGACTCAGCATGAGTCCTGGAGCCAGGGAGAGCAGCAGGTGAGTTGACTGTCAATCACAGCTGTCACTCAACACCCACATGGCAGACTAAAGCTACTATAAGTCTTCAAATCTTATTAAAAGAGCAATAATTTCCAAAATCATCACCAGCACATTATTAGGGGGCTTGAATTTAGTAATTGAGACCATAATTACCAGAATTTTTTAGAGAGAAGTTGACAGCTTTTGAATGGGAGTCAGTTGGAGACGGGGATTTTTTGGGGGGGCAAACATCTAGCAGCTGTCGGTGGCATTTAAGAGCACAATGTTATGATAAGCTATTGGTACATTATCAATACCATTACCAATGACAAAAACACCCAGGTTGTATATAAAAAAGAACCTTTAATGTTTGTCATACCTCTTGGATTTTTCATAATACATTTATAAAAGTACTTAGGTATCATTCAGTGTATGATTTAAAAAGCTGTGTCCTTCATGTACGAACAAAACCTCTGCTAAACACTGGAGTATACAGTCAGTCCAGTTTGGTGTGGATTTGTGATTTTGCAGTTTTTCCTCTTGCCTGAAACACAGCTGCTCGATCATACCTGGGGGAAAACAGAGGAGGGAGAGTCCTTCAGTTAATATCAATACTCAAACATCAATGCAACCTGAAAGTTTATGAGTTGTTTCAGGGTCCAACAGAGACAAGCAGCAAGTCTCTCTACTTAACATATTTAGACATTCAGACTGATATTATCGAGTAAAGGCAATTTAAATTTCTAATATGTCTAAAGCCACAAGTAATTTGTGTTAGGAGACAACATTTGAGCATTTTAACCAGACCAAAATCCAACCCCTCTGTTCATGGATAACTTTATTACAATTACTAGTATAATAGCATTTGATAATATGAATTGTAGCATTAGTATCACAGTTATTTATATGTCTTTGATTATTTGTTTTAAAAAAGTTTTCACTGATGGCTTACTGTATTTGAAGAAATTTCACCAGTGATTTGTTAAAATTTAGTAATGTTAACTGCAGGCCTGCAGACATATAAAGTGAGAGATGTATGGCCCTTAAAGGACTAGTTCACAATTTTTCAAGTCAGTCTTAAAACCACAGTCAGGTACCCAAATGAACATTGAAACAGATTTTGCTCACTGTAATCATTCCTCCTGTTAATACTGACTATTAAAAGATAATCTCCAAATGTGCTAACAATGTAGGGTGATGGGGGACAAAATCCAAAACCTTGTTTTTAGAATAAATGTATTTATAAGTTTATCTGAAGCTATTATAAAACTTGTGCCATCTGGGTTAATCAAATAGTCAAATAGTTAATCAAATAAGTGTTTTTAGTACAGAATTTCCTCTTCGTATCTCCTGTTGTGTTTTCCTGTTCACCTGCAGCCTTTCATATTATCATCAAATAAACTTTTAAATACATTCTTGCTCAGAAGGAGACTTGTGGATTTTGGCCCCCATCAGTTACATTGAAAGTGCATTTGGAGGGAATCATCTGATGGTCGCTATGAACAGCAGGAATCATGACAACAAGAAAAATTTGTCAATATTCAATTGGGCACCTGACTATTGTTTTAGGGACAGACTTGAGAAACTGTGAACCCGTCCTTTAATTAAGGACTCACTCACACAGGTTTCTTGCATGTAATGTGTTGATGTTATGTGTGTGTGTTTTTATGGTGGAATAATTGCTACCCCAATGGCAACTAACGAGGATCCTAATAAACAAATGAACAAATAAGTCTGCAGCTTTAAAGTGATTATTAAAGTGTCTCAATCTATAATGAGCCATCCGTTAAAAACAGGACAATTACACACAAGGACAATAAACATCGGGTGCAGAGATTTTTTTTCAATCTGGCAAATAAATGAGGCTCATTACTGATCGACAAAACCGTTATTTAATGATTCATTAAGCAAAAAGTCACCATAGTTTCAAATTATAAAAGCTATAATTGTATACAGTTTGCCTCATTAGGATGAGGAAGCACAATCACACATCACAAGCCTCCAACCACTGCTGAATATGTACTGGAGCTCCATTTCCCCCAGACCATGGACAGGTAGAATGAGAACCAGCCATGTGAGGGGGGGGGCTCCACTGTTTACTGTTCGCACCCTCGTCACCACATCTGTCCACTGGGAGGACACCGTGGTAATTAAAGTGCAAGTTGCTTTGTGTTTTCTCGTCCACAAACACACATAAACACTGTCACATATATGAAGTTTATACATGCACATGCACACACACAGATGCACACGGTACCTGCTTCAGTGTTGGTAATTCGGTCCATGCTGCACATCTCTGCCGCAGAAACATCTGCATGAAAGAGTAACAGAGAACAAGATATAATCTCACTGTCACAACACTGCATAGTAAATTAGTGATGGTGTCTCTAATTTTACTGGGTGTTCCTCGGCAGCGCACACACAAACACTGAGGCCGTCCCCAGGCAGTGAGACTCTTTCCATTACAGCATTATCTGGGTGGTGCTGCTTGATGCTGCAGCGATAAGTGCAGATCTGAACAAACTCTGAACAGTCAACTTCATTCACTGTTCATTCGCTTGTCTTTCAAATTCAATTTCTGTCTGAAAACAAATATTTCATCATTGTACCAACAGATCTTACACTTACATTGAATGCTTCTTCTTATTTTCTGTGTTTTCTCACATGATTAGTTTTAGTATTAGTCTGAATTTTGCCCTCATGATTTGTTCTTTATGCACAGTTATTGTTTGTTAGTTTGCCTGGTATTTCAAAAAGCTACTTAACAAAAATCTTGTCTAGAAAGACAAATCATTAGCTTCGGATGTGGATCCAATAGTGTCACATACCCAGCTCCACCCACCCAAAACAAGCAAACAAACAAACCCAGAAAACAAAAATACTGTTTTCCTGAAACATTTTGTTGAATTTTTGTAAATCTGCAGCACTTTTTTTTTTAATTTATTTAACACGGTTTGCACATAAACCTGCAAATTTCAATAACATTTAACTTGCAGGAGGCACCACAGCGACAGTTTTAGTTTCAAACGACTTTTAGGTAACTAAGTGGTCCAGAAAAATTGGAGGTGCCAAGACAAGAATGACCTTCACAGACTTTTAAGTATTTTTGTGGAAAATTTGTGGTTCAGTAAACACACACAACTTGACTGGAGGGAACGCAACTGGGAATCGATTTGCCCCTTGGGTCTCACCGATGGGCAAACTCTCAGCCCTTGCACCACCTGTTTGCATGAGTACCAATGGTGTTTTGGTGCATCAAATGCTGACAGGTCCAGTTCGATTTCAGTATAAACTTAAATCTCAATCTCCTGCACACACACACACACACGAACACACTTCATGGGTCACTGGTTGGGTGGGGCTGGATGGCTTTGGATGCTTAACAGAGAGACAGAAATAACCTCCTGGGTTGGGCTCTGCTGCATTCCATGGACCCTGATGACACTGAATAGTTTACACACTGGGAAGTGACATGTTGGAAATACCTCGGGGGACGTGTGTGTGTGTGTGTGTGTGTCCAGGTTTAGCTATTTGTGAAGAACGCACTTGGCAGCGATCTATTCTTGTTAGATGTGGCTGCTCGTCATAGTGAAAAAAGCTTTCAGTGGTTCAGATTAGGGCTCGATTTAGAATCGAAGGTTCATATCAGGCTTTGGCATTTAGAGATTATGGTTATTGTTACCAAGAACTCAGACCTAAAACAGCAAGTGGCTGCATTGATGAAATCCAGTCCAATTCAAAATACAGTCAGCGACGCAGAGCAGACTGGGACAGAAAGAGGAAAAGACTAAGTGTGATGTAAATGAGATGAAACATTGTGCGTCTCATTTAGGGATTCAGTACATTTTGGTTCGAGTGCGCTCTGGGTCTGTGGGTGCGTATTTATCAGCGAGCAGCCTGGTCTACAGTCAGCAGAGACTGGGTGTGTTTGATCTGCACATTTAGACACACCCATAAACACCGTGATCCAGTGGAACACAACTGGACATAGCTGAAAAAAACTGAAAAAATCTGGTATAGACTGTGATTCAAACTAAAAAAAAATAAAGTGCCTCTACAGTAGGAGAAATTGGGCGTATTTAATTCCATTGTAATGAATACTGTTCACGTGGGATATAAGTGACACCTCCAAGATTTGTCTGATGATTTTTTTTCTTTTTACTTTCTGGTAAAATTCATAAAACAGCTCAGATTTTCAGCCTGAGCTTTATTGGAGTGCTACTGAATCCCAAAGAATGAGCGAGATTGTGTTAAATTTGACAAGAGAGGAGCTGTGAGACTCTATGGCAGTTTAAACCTGCAGCAATACTGCAGACAAGTGTTTGAAACCTGCAACTGCAACATGACAGAATCAAAGTTTGTGCAGTTTTTTTGTGTAACAGCATTCAAGTGCTGTTAGTTAGAAATATAAAAAGACCTGACAAAAATAAAAATTAGTGTTTTATTTGCATGATTTATTTAGAATATAAAATGCATGGCAGATTAAATGTTGTGATTGATTTGTTTATTGGCTGATTGATTGAATTAATACAAAAGTGCTATTATTCAAAAAGTTTAAATTCCCATCAGAGTTCCTTTTAATTGGCGCTTTGTAGCATCATTCACTTGAACTCAACTCAAAATTGTAACATTTAAAAAGAAAATCTTTATGGAAAACAGCGTAAATTAGTTTAAACCCTTTTAGATATTTGTCGTTTGAAAATAAGAATGTATAAAGTCATTTATCCTGCTCTGTTAAAATTATGGATTGTTGCACTACTATTGTATTGGATAACACAAACTGAGCTCGTGTGTTTGGCAAGATAATAATAATATTTAATAAGACTTTACAGATTTTTGATTTTTTCTGATATTTTCCTTTCAAGAGTTGTTGAATCTGAAACTTGTTTCTTTTAAAAAACATCAAATATTTCTTGACATGGTTGAACTGAACACAGAGACTTTGGTGAGCAAAGTTGTATGTTGAAAGAAAAGTGAACATGTTGTACCTCAAACAGCCCAGAAAGCAGAGCAGCGGGACACCAGAATGACATTAATGGAGGCTTTCATCTGGGCGGAGGCGCTGAAACTGTGGAGACAGCAGTTTGAAAGATGACCAACAATTCAACTACTGACCTCCTCACACAAACACACATTTGTGTAACAGAATGCAGTTTTCTCATCATTATAAAAACCAGAGCAGAGTGTAAGATAACTATATCAGTCATATGATTGGTTTATTATTCTGACCAACAAGTAAACTCTAAAACTTTGATAATCACTTTGATTTGAAAGAACTGTAGTGAGCCGCAGTGTGACACCGCCATAGCTCACTAAGAGGCTCAGATATGCCGTGTGTCTAATAATACAATCATGTAGTCAAGGTCAACTATAAGTTGCTGGCGCCTTGTATGGTAATGTCTTGTCGTGCGTTCATCCAATGAACCAACAGGAGAGTCCACAGAGGCGGACTCCGAAAAAAAAATCGTTTACAAATGACATTTAAATGAGAAAACCTTTAAGATAAGTTATTGAAATTGAAATAAATCGATATTCTCATACCTTCATTCTTCTGTAACAGCCGCCCCTGGGTTTGGAGCTCTGCCTGGAAACTTTGCAGCCTCACCCACAGAAAGTCACATCTTTGCGCACCGAACATCAGCAGCATCTCCGCGCACAAACAAAACACAAACAAACGCGACTCCTCCGTGATTACGGTTTCAAATATCATAATCAAAACTATCTAAACCAAACGTTGAGAAACTGCTCCCGTCCAGCAGTAACTGTGCTGGGCTTCGCGCCGCCATGTCCGTCCTGCTGACCGGCGCCGTTAACGCTCCTCCTCCTGCTGCGCGCTGGTGGAGGCCTGGAGGAATGAATGGAGACAGAAAAGCCCAGCAGGTCTATTATAGAGTGTGAGAACAATGTGAGGGGCTCCGCAGCAGAAACAACATCACAGCAGGCGGCCAGGAGGACAGTCCAGCTGCCCTGCTACTTTAATAGAAATAATAATAATAATAATAATAATAATAATAATAATAATAATAATAATAATAATAATAATTAGATAAATAATTAGATAAATAACTAGAATGTTATTTCTTTAGAAATTAAAGTTGTATTCATGGCATATCTAGCAGGTTTAGTATATATAATCTTCTCTTTTGTGTAATAAAGGAGAGTTTAGAAATGTATTTTATGTTATATTTGCCTTCTTAACACACTGGTAGCCATGCTTTACTTGTGTTTTCTTGAGAGTGGGGATTTTGCTCTAATTAAGGAAAAGAAATATTGTAGATTTTAAGCGTTCAAGCCCTGGAGGAGCAGGTGAAGGAGCTGTCAGTTCATGATGAGATGAGTGCATCTTGTGGGGCCATCTAGGTGGCCTTGAGTCCTCAGAATAAAAACCTCCACTCTACTTGTCCAGGATTAAAAAGAGTCAAAGACAAAGTTCCCAGCTGGCTTCCACCTAATTGGTATGTGCAAAGGGGGGCTTAACCAGTCCAATGTTTGTTTTATTTATTTTGTCCTTCATATTACAGCTACAGGAGCGCTTTATTAAAACTCAGTGAAATCAGCAAAGCAATTTTGTGCAATTCCTGAAGAAAATGTGTGTGATTGCTGCTGCTGTATAAATGGTACAGACATCCCCATCCCCATTGTTCAGCATCCCCATCTGTACACCTCCACTGAATTTATTTGCCATGGGATATTACATTTAAGAGCTATAACAGTGGTGTTTTTATTCTATTCTTCTACACTTTTAATCTTACTATCCTTTTTTTTGTAGGGAGGCGTAAGAAATAAGGTAGCCACGTAAAGTAGCTTTAGTTGCATCCCTTATGGTAGCAGGTGGAACAGGATTTTCCTGAACATATGAACAAAATGAACCACTATTCAGAAGTGACAATTTGAGCGGGCAGAGTGGTGTTCTGGGGATAACTTGACATCTAAACACACAGGAGCATGGTCAGACAATACAATGGGACCAATATGGCACGACTGGATAGTGTGTATGAAGGTTATGGGTATAAAAAGGTAATCTAGTGTAGAGTAGGAGTTACAGGGATGGGAGTAACATGTTTAGTCCCTGTCTTTCTGATGTAACTCTCTCCATGTATCTATTAAACCAGCGTCTTTACATAAACTATTAAGACTATTAAGACTGCCCATGATCAGATGCATTATACAGCTGAAGTTGCCAGACATATTGAACATTATGATTATGTGTGTTATAAAATGAGTTCAATCCTTATTTGGGGCATACATATTTAGTAACATGTTAACGATGAAATGAACCTGTCACCGAAATAAATCTGTCCTCTAGGTCCTTTACTTCCTGTTTAAATAGGAACATCCTTTCCAACTTCCTGTTGAAAGGGATGTTCATATTTATAAGCATGACTGTGCCTCTTTTATTATTATTATTATAGGAAGAACAATAAATTTGGCCAACCCAGTCTGTTTTCAGTTTCAAATGTCTGATAACCCAATTTCTGGAAACATTGCTACAGAAGCCTTTTAATTTTTTAAGTGAGTTCGAATAATTTTTTAAAAAATTATGTGATCAATTCTTTGAACATTCAAGGTGAGTCTGAGATCAATGAGTATGCAGATATGAAAAACGATAAACAATTCAGGCTGGTTGTGTGTAACAAGTGATCATAACAGGCTCCCCATGTTCAAAAAATAATAATAAAAAAACAGACAAAGACAAAGTAATGTGTCACTACATGGACTGAGCCTAAACCAGTATAAGAGTGTCCACATAGACCCATCATCCAGCATAGCTAACCCCTGATACAACCACCAACATGCTCGCTGTATGTAACTTAAATAACTGTCAGGACCCGAGTCATGTTATAATCCCTTCATTAAGCAAAAAAAGAGAGCAGTTTACACCAAACCTTTAACTGTTTATAACAAAATAATGTCAATCACTTCATTTTCAGAGACCAACGGCAGCATTGACCTGCAGACATGAAAATCGAGCCATCTTCATTTCTCACTTACTCTGCTGCATAACTGCTGCCATTGGTCAAATGTATATCAATTAATCATTAATTAGTGCTAATTACCACATAATTGTTGACCCACAAAAAGAACATATAAAACGTATAAAATTAAAAATAATTGTAATGAAGTCAAATGTATCATCCATAGTTTATTGATTCACAATGTCTTACAAAAACATTCCACAAAGACCCAAAGAGGATTTATTTTAATGCCTTTTTTTAAAACCCAGTTCACAGATATCGCCATAGTTTCCCCTTGTGATGTGAAGAATGAACTGAAGTTAAAATAAAGTGGAGAAATAAGACGACACAAGGTGATAAAGAGAAAAGACTCATTGAGTGACTTCGACACAAGTCATTGCAGAGCTTGAGAAGCAGATGGTTACAGACTCTGGAAGTCATTTGGCTTGTTTGTTATGCACTCTTGGGTCAACGTCAAAGCATTTTAAAGAAAATGTCACGACAAGAAAGAAATGTTTGGTTTCAGAACAGAATGTTTATTTCATACATTTGAGTCTAAAGGAGCGTTATCAGGTTTCATACACTTTAAGTATGAAACAAGCAGTGAGTCAGACTGTGTGCGTTTCTCTTTCATACAAGTTCTGATGTCCTCTGATGCACTTATCACACATTCAGGTGCACAAAGATTTTAGTTTTTCCAAGAACAGAAGGTTCAGAATTAGTGTTTTTTACCAAGTTAGTGAATTTATTCATCTCTGTAAAAGTATTGAGACACTGATCTAAAAGTTATGCGGAGGCTTTTCACTAACAAACACACCGGAGTGGTAAATTCTGTTGAGTCATATAAATCCTTCTTTGCTGTAATCCTGCACAGGTGCTTTTAACATAATTGAATCGATCTATATATGCACCAGAGGGCACGTTTCATAATGTGAGACGAGGCTGAAACAGGTTTGATTCAGAGACATTTATTTAGAGTAACTGCTTCATAAAGAGGCAGGAGATAATGACATGTACATAATAACTGTCCCTGAGCATTTTATAAGCACCCTGCTACTTGTAAACACCCCTATCTGGACAGTTGCCATAACAACCACTCCACTAACTGGTAGTTTCAATCACTCCACACAGTGGAAATTAAATTAGTTCATCCTCATTAACTTGCTGCTGCAAACTTTCAGTCTACTGTATGCGCTGCTAAACTTTAGTATTAAATGAATTTAAATGAAAAAGTGGAGTGGGTTTTCCAAAAGCCCATCTTATTTATAGTACAGGCACAGCACACCAATTTGAGCATTAATTAGTCGAAATTCCAGCAAAAATAAAATAATCAGATAAGACACACTCAAACTTAACTCCCTGAGATGATTCCCACTGAGGCTGACACTGTGTAATATATAAGTATTGCAATGGGAGTGATCTTTAAAACTAGAAAAGTGATCAATGAATGGATATAAAAACATCACGCCCCCACAAGAACCCGACCCGACAGGAGAGGTGAAACAGCGCCCCCTACTGCTACCGGTGCTGCATGACAAGAACCAGTTAAATATTCCTGTATGCGTTATCTGCCGGAGGCTTTTCATTGGAACTCAACCTGATCATGTTTTGTCAATACTGGTAACATGTCGCCAGACGTTCTGACCGCTGACTTGTGTTTTACTCTGATGTATGTCGCAGCGATCTGATGAGTCTAACGAGTAGCTGAGATGTTATCAGGTTAGTTACCAACACATGTAGTTTGAATCCTGACAGTTTGGACACAAAACAGCACACAGACACAAAGTAATGATTGCTTTTAAAATAATAAAAAAAAAAAAAATCAAGTATCACTGAAAAACTCCCAACACTGTATGATTGGTGGTGCTGGGCAGTTAACTGGTTTGACGGCCTGTTACTCTCCAGTCCAATAGGAGTTTGGCACTAAAGCTTTGATCAGCCGGGTTTACTGGAAGTCCACTATCTTCTTTTGGACCCGAGCAACCGAGGAAACTCTGCTCCTTGTTTAAGATGACCAGTGCAAAATGTACAGAATTTGAATGCTAAATTAAATGTGCTAACCGCAGCACTACAATATGTTTTGAACAGAAATGATATAGTGATGTAGACTGATGCGGTATCTTTCATGTTGGCTTGTTGAACTAACAGAGGTCTTTGAGGTTCGTGTGCTGAGTAAGAGGAGTGCTGTAGTCAGAGCTCCAGTCTCTCTCAAACACAGCCCTTAGCTGTGATTGGACGGTTGGCTCCAGGGACTGTGATGCCGTCTGGTTGACGACTAACGCTGAGCCAGCTGTGCTTACAAAGTAGTCTCCAGACCAGTTAGACGTACCTGAAGACAGAAAAACACAGCTTATAGTTAAGACGATAAATCACTGAACGGTAATGTGTATATTCCTTTATGTATATTTCCAGCCAGGTGCATGAGTAAATATACCTTTTAAATGTATGCTGTGATACATTTAAAAAACTAACTGGAGTCCTTACCTATGTAAGCTATCTTGTCAGTCACCATGTACTTGTTGTGATTGACTCTGGCGAAAGGAATCTCCTTCTGCTTGGGGCTGGCAGGCACCACAAACAGCCTCTGCAGAAGAGAAACAAGTGATCATATATTTATATATATATATATATAAAATCATTTCAGCATGCTGTAGCTTACAGAGAAATACAGGAGTGCTACTTACCACCTGGATGTCCAGTTTGCTCTTGGGGTCGTAAACTGAGGCCAAAGACTTCAGGAAGGAAAACATGATTGGCTGGGTGCTGCCCCAGCAGCTGATCAGCAGGCGCACCTTGACCCGCTTCTCGTATGCCACTCGCCTCAGCTGGGTGTCAATGTCTGCCCAGTACCTGCAGAGGGCACCACATGCTGAGTATGAGTATGCAGTCACCTTTCAGCCAAGGACCAATTCTATACCACATTATTAACCCTGATGAAAATACTTGATATTTTCAGGAAATAAAGAAATTTATTGAAGAGAACGTAAAGAAATTAACATGTTAAATACAGTTTAATTAGACTATACAGTAATGTTATAATGACTTTTGATGTTTGCACTTAGTTGCACATGTGGCTCCTTAGTACAATATGGATGTCACACAGCTGGATGTCAGTAGGGTTACCTCTGGGCTACCTCTAAATCTGATCTATTTGTATCTTCAGCAGCTCCTAGTGTTCACTAACTATGAAATCTGACTTTTGCTCCTCTCAGCTATCCGTCTTGCGGTTACATTTCTCTCTGAGCAACTGTACCTTTTAGGATGTGAGAACTCCATGGTGGGCAGGTAGTTCATGACAGCGATGTAGATGAAGCTCTCGGCATCCTCCATCACACTGAGGATGGACTGGATGTCTGGAGTCCTGCCGGCTGCGCAGAAGGACGGAGGGGAACTCTGAGAGAGCACGAAGACAAGAGAGAGAAAAGAAAGAGATGTTTGTTTATTTCAGAAACATTTTAAACAATACGGCAGTCTTGATAGATGATAAACTTGGGAAAACTAGTGGCTCCGAAACAAAAAAAAAAGTCTAATCCGTCACGCTTCTCACCGACAGGTAGACGCTGGACGGTGTGTCGTTGAGTGGCAGCTGGAGGGGGGTGTCCTTGTTGTAGAGGGTGGAGAAGCTGTTGGGCCACGGTGACGGGATTGACTGACTCTCCCCAAGGAACCAATAGGCTTCGAAGATCTTACCCAGGTCTGCCGCCAAGCAGCTGCAGTTGTAGACCACCGTGCCCAGTTCCTTCACCTGGAGGACCGACACAATAATAGCTCATCATTCACAGATCTATGTGATGGAAACTATTTTATAAATGTTGCTCTCCTGCTGTTATTCCAAGGACTCAGGATACAGTTTCAATGATTTAATCCATTAAACAATTCTTTCTTTTTTTTTTTCAGAAAGAAATTGTACTTTGTGGTTTGTTGGTTCACAGAAACAGAAAGTTTTATAGGATGTTGATGAACTTTCAGAAAAACAGGATGCTCACGACAGTGACAGCTCAGCAAATATGACAACTAAATATCTGATTATGAAAGCTAAAATTGAGTTGTGGTTTGAGATATTGACTCCCATCACAGCATCAAATCAACTTTAAACTATCCTCGCATGGCATGTGACTGAAAGTTTCAGCCAATGCAACTTCCTCTTAAAAGCAAAAGAGACATAATATAGCTTGGATCAGCACCAGACAACCTCTCATTGCCAGTTGAGTGGATAACGCCTTTTCTAAACCTGGTTAATTGATTCTGACTGATAACCTCTGTGTGTGTGTGTGTGTGTGTGTGTGTGTGTGTACCTGTGTGAGGGACCTCCAGTCCATGTTGGCACTGCCAATGTAAATGTGTTTCTTGTCCACCACCCAGAACTTGGTATGAAGGACACCTGAGGTCAGCATTCTCATGTTTACTGTCCTGATATCAGCTCCTGAAACACAACACACACATCCAGGAGTTATTAACACCTTAATAACAAAATGATTAACAATAAATACATTTTTCTATTTTAGTGGCAAGTGTCACGTGACTCCAGTGCACCATGTTTATCATCTAACATTTTCAGTTATCGTGCCTCCTTCAGGGTGGTGAAAGCTTGAGGAATAAAGCATGGTGCACTGGAGAAGAGTTGCACTGCTCTGCACTTGCCGTGTGTATAAACTGGGATAACAGATTTACTGTTGTTGGACCATGTGGTTCAACTCAATATGACATTATTAATAAGAATATTTTTGCGATTTTTCTGACATATTTTCCAGCCTTAGTAAATCCTGAATAATACCTCCATCATGATACAGTGAAAGAGGACAACATGGCTGAGATACTGTTTATAATACACACTGAACAACGTCTGATGCTCACTGGTATAAAGAAAAAGACAGATGAGACAGTCACCTGAGTCGTTGAGCAGTCTGAGGTCATACTGCGGTTGACTCTCCTGCGGTGTGTTGACGGCGATACGAACAGACAACTTCCCTGAAAGCTCAGCTAGTTTCTTGAGAACGGTCTCACCCTGAAAAGCAGAAACCTGTCAAACTAATTCTTTGATAAAATGATAAGCAACAACCAGCATGAACCATCTGACCAGTTCCAGCTGACCTGATAGGCTGTTGGCTCATGAGTGCCGGTGTCTTTGTTGGTGAGTGTCCAATAGAAGGAGGCGATGTCGACGCTGCTGCGAGCCTCGTTCATCAGATTGAGCCAGGCCTGATAGATGGAGGGGTGAGTGGTGCTGGAGTTAAACTCAAGCCCCTCGGGGATGCTCTCTACCAGAATGATCCTGACAGACGGAGAGAGATGAATCTCGTTATTGTCAAAGTCTTATTGATGATGATTAATAATATCATAGCTGAATAACCGATCTTGTCCATGTACGTGCAGATGTTTGCTTACTTGCAGGGGTCTGAACAGGACTCTGCCAGGCCCAGATGGAGGCTGCTGCTCGGGTTAGGATGGCTGAAGGGTTCCCTCTGCGCCAGGACGTTATAGAGGGCCGTGGCAGCCAGCAACACGGTCGCTGCTGTGGCCAGAGCCATCACACAGCGGGAATACTGGGAGGGGAGTGGGCAGTATTTTCTCACTTATTTGTGATTTAAGCCTTTTGGTGTTTTGTATGGCACTAGGTGAATATAAATAATTAGATTTGAGCTGATCTGTGTGCTGTAACGTACCACTTGTGCTTTCCTGTTGGATTCTTGTCTCCTCCACTCCATGTCCATCAGCTACAAGCATCACAGGAACACATTAAGTCCATTATCCAAACACATTTTGAGGATTTTCCTTCCAAACTGAACTATAAACCACTAATACAACATAATGACCCTTAATATTGAAAATGTAATGATTTCAATTATCTTTTTACCATAAATAATAACTGTTCCTTGACTTCATTGAATTATTTAACAAATTCCTTGACTTCCTGTTTGTAATGCGTCTTAGTGTACATTTCTGTCAGTTTCACTGGGATTAAAAACACAGCAAAAGAAGAAGCTGCTGTATGAAATGGAGATGTGATTCAGAGCTGAGAGGGTGAAAGGATGAGCTGTCAGTTTATGACTGAAATATGGAAAAAACCTACAGTTTTGATTTAAGTACATGCTCACTGGATTTTTTTTATTATTCATGACAACCAGCAGGAATTTTCTCTTATAATATAAATTATTAGGGGTTCAACTTGTGACTATAATCACACTCAACTAATCTGTTCATTAATTAAGTGATGTAGTCACACCCAAAATGTCACAAGATATATTAGAAACGCTTATTTTTCTGTGTTTGTGTGTTCATCACATTTCCACAACGTCAAATAAAGAAAAGCAAATAAATCCTCATATTTGAGAAGCTTTAACCGCTAAATGTTTTTTCTATTTTTAAGTGCATAATCAAACCTAATCTAAAATAAAAATGATTCCAAACAGACTTACATTAATCTTCAAGTGTATCTGCTAATTGGTTAATTTAACTAAGAGCCACTAAAATAAACTTACCTCGTTGTAAGGGATGTCCGTCCTCATGTTCACGGACAAAGTGGCTCTGATTTGATAGATGTCAGTCCTCTCAGCTCAGGTCAGATGATCCTCTGCGGCTCTGAGAGCAAACAAGAGGAACAAAGAATGAGGTATTACTTCATATCATCATGTTTCCGAGTGTATATATCAACTGGATGTGACGGCTGAATGACTTGGGAAAAAGAACTGTTGTGGCTATGAGATACTCTTTACTACTGCAGTACCCCATAAACGTGTTTGATATGATTTAAAGTAGCTACAAACATTTAGCTATAAAACCATAAAGCAGCCCCCCACATATCCCACACACACTGTATACACATCATTGTTTCTCTCCTCTACAGACTTGACAAAGAGAAGGTTCTGGGTGTTTTCAACACATCTCTCGCACAAAGCTCACACGCGTGAAGCTCCAGCTGCTGACAAACATGCAAGCAGGTCGGCCTCGAAGACAACGAGCTGAATTCAAATCCACTAAAAATACTTTATCATATATACAGTAAATACAAAAAATATACTGGAAGTAAAAGTAACAAATGTTCCTTTTTTAAATGTTCAGATAATGAATTCTGGCTTGCATGTCAGTGAGTTAAAAAAAAGTGTCATTTATGAGGTTTGATTGTTTAAACAAGAGGAAGTATGAAATATTAAATGTTGAAAGTTGGTGTGACTCAGTAGAGCTTCTGTATATCTGAGCTGGCAGTCACATGACTTAGTCGCCTCTCAGAAACATGTGATTCATTCCAGCTGCTGCAACAAGACAATAAACTGCACTTTTGTAGAAAATCAAACATTTTCAACGCGTCATGTGTGAGTTTTATGGTTTAAGATGTTTTTTTTACTGTGCCACAACAAACAGTGTGCACTGCTGTTAAAGAAAGTCTTGGTTTGTTACAATACAAACATGCATCCACATTAAACATCAACCGCGGCTCCTGAACTCAAACGGACAATCGTACACTTGTGCTCCTGTCAGATTAATTAATATCACTGTTATGATTCATTTTCAAATTGGTGCTTTTTCAGCTTATCTCTGCTAACGTTAGGCGTTGCTGTATACAGACGGATGACTTTCAATGCTATGCTTTCACTTCACACATGTTCCTTTGTGAAAGTGGAATCCTTTTGAAGAGCATTTTGGTTTGGGATCACATGGCAGCGGATGGATTTTTGTTTTGTTTTGAACGCCATGCACATTTAGTAAAGAAGCTCTTAAGCAACTTTCTTTCGTCAAAAACCTGATCCCAAAGAGGCTGAACATTCCCTGCTAGAGTCATATCTCTACTTAGTGAGTGTGAACGCTGCTTTAGTTTTTTTTTTTTTTTTTTTTTAGAGCTGATGAACAGATCCATAAAAAGAGTGACAAAACAGTGGGCTTTTATTTTGACCACAAATTACACCGTATAACTGATGTTACTCACTCATGCACTCTAAAAAAGGAAGCAAGTATTTAATCTAAAAATCAAGTTCCTGAACATGCTGATGCATGCTGTCCATTACTTAATACCATAACACTTCAGTCCTCACAGTCTGTACATGTGAATATATAACTAACTCACAAGTTTAGGAAGAGAGGAATAGATAGTATATTAATTAGGTATAGTATATTATTTATATTACAGTAATTAGGAGGTCTGGTTTGCTGTGCATTTGCTATACATGTTGACCTGATATGAACAATGAACAAAAACTAGTGTTTGATACTGAAAATCATCATAATGTTGGATCAATATTCTGCTTCAGAAGGTATTTATTAAACACCTTGATCTAATGGGGAAAATACCTGGAAGCTGGAACACAGTCATCCTCAGTTTACTCTTTTTTTTTCTTTGCCGTTCATAAAGCAGAAATGATGTCTAAACTACACAACATTCAAAAGGAAACTATGCCAGTTTTTTTTGGGCCTGGCCTGAGCATTAAATTACAACTGGTGGCAGCAGGAGACAAAGAAAGCCTGTTTATCTGCGGAGAAGAACAAATCACATTAGGAGTGAACAGCCAAGACAGAACAAGTGACTCAAGAGTTTTTGGCACAAGTTGCAGGAGTGGAAGTGAGTAAATTACCTCAAACAAATAGAAAAGAGCAACACACTTATTTGTGAGCTTGTAGCAAAGACTTGAAGTTCTTGGAAAAACACGTTAACTAAATAAACGAAGTAACAGATCGGCGGTAGAGACAATATGGAAAGTGTATCCTCTGTATTCAACTGTGCCACTTAATAAACAGTAAACTAACCCTGTCAGCTGCTTTCGGTTGTTTAAATAGGCTATATGTTGACAGGGAGTTGCTGACAGCGCAAAAACAACAACAAGAAGCCACTTTTAGCTATTTTAAACCGTCGACTCACCTGTTAACATGTGTCCCAATGAAATAAAACCCCGCATAAAACAGCTACGACACCTTTTCTTTATACACTATAAAAATTTAAAGCTGCTGTTTCGTTGTTAAATACACGAAAAACAAAGTAGTAGCGCATCCACAGCGTTGTAAACACCTATCTGGCCCACAGACGTTACAGTGAGAGTGGGACACGGTCATGTGATCAGAGCCGGGCAGCCAATTGGAGGAGAGATGTGACGTCACTACACGAACTACAGCAGTGCTGTTCTTCGTCTTCACCACCAGATGGCGCCGCATACTCACGGCTGCGACACAAAGCAGGCGCTGTCTGCATCACCGGCACACGCATGCACAAACTGAGGCCAGCTAATGTGCTAAAAGTAAGATGCAAAAAGTAGAATTGACTTGATTTTTAATTTGAAAAATCCTCTATGCATGATTTTTTTTGGTCGGTTTAGCCCAGGTGACGTTCAAATGGTCAGGCTCTTCTTGCTTGACCTCTGACCTGACTTCCTGGAAGGAGATCACCTGCTGCTCCTTCTAGTTGTAGGACAGGTAAGAAGAGCAAACACAAAGCTAAACTTTCAATCCACCCTCTTCAATAGTATCTGTAATCTGTTATCTGTAAATATCAGATTATTTAGCCATCCAGTATTTGTCTAGCTTCTGTAAACTATTATGTATTAACATTACATTGGAGTCACAGAGTTAAGCGTCCATTTATCTTTGAGATGTATAAACTAAAACTGGAGCCAGAAGTGAAAATCTCTCCTTGCTCAACTTTTATGACATGAACTAAAATGTAAACACTTTACTGTCAGGTGTAGTGTGTGTGTCATGTCACCAGGCATTTATCCTTCGGTGAAAATGGTGTTGTTTTCATAAGGTTCAGTAATATTTTGTGAATATAAATTAATATGTAAGCCATACAAATCACATAGACCCAGACAACCGTGTGCTACTTGAATAGTTAAATTGTTCTCACAGCCTCACATGGCACCAAATCCTGAGCTGAAGAGTTTAAATTTTTTAGACTTTATCATTCTTGATTGATTGTTAGTGAGTGTAGCTTTCTGTGTCAGTCTTACATTTGCAACATCAACAACATTTCCCCATTAGTGAGGTATTCAGTTTATGTCTGTCATAACTCATGTGATGTCCCCATACATCACAGGCCAGTTATAAACTTTATTTAAACACACAGCGTCCAATATACATACTTGTTATTCTCTCTTCTTAGCTTCTGTCAGGCCTCATTCAACTTCAACCAGCTGAGATGACTGAGACATTCAGACAACTCTCTTCAGACACGGTGTTTGCACAGCTACAGGTGGAGAGGTGAGAAATACAAATCCATAAAAGCACCTGCATTTCAGTATTTGTTTTCCAGATGAAACCGGCATTGCTGGGCAGGATGGCAAGTGCATTTCTCAAAATGACTGGCTGTGCTACTTACCCACTTAATGTTATTTCCACTCATGTAACACTAAATGTCAGGATGCACATCAGTGTGTTGCACGGTTTTCCTCTTCATTAAAACACTTAATTAGTCATGCGCCTTCTCACTGCAGGAAACTGAATAAGCGTAGTATTTTGGAGTCGCCTGAGCTTATTGTGTTATTCAAATGGGGTTTTTGGGTGTCTGCCATGCTGGATGACGTGAGGATGGATTTGGCTCTCCACTTCTGGTTTGCAGACCAGATGTTGCTGTGCTGACAGTCTTTTTGTTCAGCGTGGATGCAATTTGGTCAAAAAAGTGGATGCCAAATTGATTATATGTTATACTAAAATGCACAATCCAACAAAATTTCTCATTATTACTCCACTTCGGTTATTGTTATTTTTGCAGTATTTTATCCTGGAAGCTGGACATCCTGAACCGTCAGTTAGTAAACACAAGAGGAGTCATCTGGCTTTATGTTATGTGTGCAATATATATATATATATATAGTTTGAACTCTGCCCGCTCAGCCTTTTAAGTGTCAAAAAATCTCTTTCTTTTAAAAGTAGGTGTTGAAGCTAATATTTAACTTCAGTTATCAATACAGTAACAGCATTTCTTTTGTGTGTGTGACACTCTAGCACTCCGCAATTGCAACACTACTTCCACAATTGGAAGCCAATAATCAATTAAAAAGGTGGAACAATAACAAAATAGTTCTCAGCCAGAAGGCGCTTTGAGTTTCCACTCACATTAGCCAAGAAGTAGACACATTTATCAGACAGTGTGTACAGTTACTAGCTTTGTGCTGAATATGCATATTTGACAGTAAGTACTTGGGTTTTCCATTTAAACACATTTACTGTAACATATAAAGAGAGAAAAGTGACTGGAGACCTGCTGTAAAAAACACAACATAGAGGACTGCTCCTGCCTATTCATCTAATTAACACACACAAATACAAATATATCAATTCAGCTCCACTGCAAACCTGCTTTTATCATGAGTTCAAGAGTGTCAGCTTGGCCTCACTTCATTAACTGTAACTGTAACACAGATGCCACAGTTTGGATGGCTGTGTTTCAACAGTGGGCGCCATAGTGCAAGTATAGATTTAGAGGTTTCTGAGCTCTCCAGGCATGAATGATGGTTGGATATGGAGACAGCAGAGAGGATAATAATAGGTAGTAGAAGAGAGAGACGGTCCATTTTATTTCCAAGAACAGCTCAACATACAGAGTGACTGGTTCAAAACAGTGGAATGTGCCTTTTATAAAAGGTGTGGTGAATGGTCATATTTCCTTTTGTTAGAGGTGAAACCTGCCATTTGATAAGAAAGAAAGCGCCAGACTGAAAGAATTTCAAGATTATCACACATATACAATGTACACACACGCGCACACACACACACATACTTTTCTCTCACCCCTGTAGTATTATTGTTCTTTTAAATTCTTACAGCAATATAAGCATTTGCACTACAAAACAGCATAAATATTGATTAGGATATTTGTAAGTGTGTTTATTCCCACTTTCAGGTGTGTGTCATGGGTGTATGTACGTGTGTGTATCCATGGAAACTTGCCCAGAATATCCTAGACAGTTTTTTTTTTTTTTTTTTTTTTTTTTTTTTTTTTACAACAACAGAGGCAGAGTTATGGCGAGGTTATAAAAAGCTGACGTGCCTTACTTCCGCGCAATAGATCCTTTCTGCCCAACCCTGCCTGCAGATGCTTTGCTCTTCCGTACAAACATAATAGATACATTCTCATTTTGACATTATTAGTCCAATTTGAATGTTGTTGCTTATGCTTACCATTTAGTTTCAATTGAATACTTACACAAACAATGTATAAAAAGTGAAAATCCAATAGAATCTGGTGAAAATGGTTCTGATTACGAATTCGTTTTATTTCTGTGCTACAAACAGAGCGACAGTCTTGCATTTTATTAAAAAAAAATAAGTTATCTACACACATAAATCCTGTTGTTACCGTTTCGTTTAGAAGAAGAAAATGCAAAACTACGCTAAGAAGTTTAATTTGTTACTTTCTAAGAGCTGTGTAATGATGCAAAATGACTCATTCTGCAACTTGCGCCATCACGACTTCAATGTAACCGTGTTGAAAGTGCATCATAAACTCCTCAGCCTACTGGAAGCTAAGAAAGCCATAACAACGCTTTCATTTTTCTTTTTTCTTTTTTTTTATCAACTTCCCGGATCGTCAAGAGCATGCTGATAGCAGATTAACGTACTATTGTAGAAAGCTTTTAACTTTGCTCTTGAGAGCCCATTACCCCGGAATAGGTGTGTTTGTGTCCCTGTGATGTTGCGTCAGGACTGATCCCAGTGAGTCACCGAGCAGCCACCTGAACTTAACTGTGCCTCTGCTTTTCGTTACCAGCAGCACTTCCTGTTTTTTTCTCGGTACAGTTCTGCTTAAAGAGGCTTCAGCCAAACGACTCTCCCCTTTTTGGATTTTGGGTAACTGATACTCCAATGGCATTCTTCAGGTGCTTAAATTGTTTTTCCATTTTTCAATTTGTAGTGCAGAAGTCCCCTCTACACTACTGTGTCATAATGTTGCTGTCTGAGTATGATCTCGGGACCATCAGGGGCCCTTCAGGGGGGGCTCCGGTTGTTCATTTAATCCACTACATATATTGTCATTTTAATAGATTGAGAATAATAACTATTATCTCTTCTTCTCTTAACTGGGATAAAAGCTTATCAATCTTATGTAAGTGGGTCAAAGTCCAAATGTGTTTCTGTGCATATGACATCAAAATACTCAGGAACTGCTGCCACAAAAGAGACAAAACAAACAACAAAAATAAACCAGACACAAGTACAGTGCTTCCAGACAACTTCACTAAGCCGAATAAAACCAAATCAAAACAAATAATTCTATGCAAGACTTGTTAACACATGTTGGAAAATGTGTGAGATTATGCAAATAACTAACACGTCTATTTTTTTTTCCTTCCTTTCATCCATGCAGGGAAGTGTCTCACTCTCTTGAGATTAACCGAATATCTGCTGCTTATGGCTTCACAGGCCATAAAAAACACTGACGTCACACTGACGGCAGGCTGGTAATGGCTGGTGATCACATTGGTGGTGTAAGCACCATGTGCTCTGACTGTAACATCCAAAAAAAAACCAAATGGAGCTAAGTGTGTAGATTTCCTCAGCAGTTCTATGATATTTCTTTCTTTCTTACTCTTTTCTTTTACATTTATTTCCAGTGTTTAAGTATTTACTGAAAATCAACTCATGAGATGCAGGAAGTTTTGACTTTTTTTGTTCGTGTACTTCTCTAATATAAATACAATCAAAGCTGCTCTTGTGACCAAGTTTTTCTCTTCAGATTCCTGAAAAACTAATCATTAATCGAATAGTTGACTGACATAAAATGAATCAGCAATAATTTCTGTGACCTGGCTGTTTATGTCATTTTGCAAGGAAAGATGCCAAACATTAGCTCCTCAAATATGAGGATTTGTTGCAGTGAATATTCAAGATTGTCGGACAAAACAAGCAGTTTGAAGACATCAGTGGCTTGTGTGCTTGAAACTTGTGATGGGCATTTTCCACATTTGTTTTTTTTTTTTGCAATTATATAGACAAGTAATCTAGTAATAGTTAAAATAGTTGACAGATTAATTCTGATCCTGGTTCACTGAAAATGTATTTTTGTCTGATAGAAAAGACCAAATATCCACTGCAGGGACAGACTCACAGGTTTAGTGCTGTTGACTAAACAATGGTTTATTTCTTAATAGTGCAAAAAGAGTCATAGATTCACACCCACAGGTTAGTACCTGATGCTCTGACTCACATCTTTGTGCTCTATGCTCATTAGTCATTCATTATTGATCTGTTTTCTGGATTATTCTCTCTCTCTCTGTCTCTCTCTCTGTATCACTCTCTCTTTCGCTCTTACTCACACGTGCACACGTGCGCGCACACGGCTTCCAGGATCCTAGGAAAGCCAGTCATCTGTGCAGTTAAAGGATGTAGAGAAGGAAGTGGAACGGCTGCTATAAATCAGTTGCCACCCAACTGACTGAGTGACTGGTTGAGAACTTACTCAACGAGTCTCGGTGGAGAGGAAGGTATCGGCTTTAACTTTGACCCTGAGACTCAGTTTTAACCCCTCATACAGCACTTTAGAAGTGTACAGTAGACCAGACAAATGGTGTAAACTGTTGTCACTCTCACGGTCTAACTAACACTAATATGGAGGTACAAGAACACACACACAAACACACACTATACCTGAGCCACACCTAGCTCTCTCTCAGCGCAGTGTGCCACAACAAAGCATTCCTTCAAGTGAGAGTTGCACAACTCCTGACGCGTGATAACATTTAATGAAGAGAAGGAAAACTATACATACCTGCGCTCTGTCGATATGAATATGTGTTGCCATGTCAACAAATATTACTCCCTCTCAAGATAAGACCTTGCACTCTGATGCAACCTTGAAATAAATGCAATATCATGCAATTATTCATTTGGCCTCTCTCTATTACTAATTCTTGCATATTGTCTGGTTCTGTATGTGCACTGTGTACCTGGTGACATGACACTTAAGTTGATAAATTAGAGGTTAAATAAAATGACAAGACATTGATTTTGACAGTAAGCCAGTTTGCTCTGTTCACCCTCCACCCACGTCTGTCTGAGCTGGACTCGGTGACCAGGGGCGGGGGAGTGGTGGGAGGTATGTGGGTGACAATGGTGAGGCAGCAGAGGGCGGGAGGGGGATGAGCAGGGCAAAAGAACAGACTGTTCAGCCGCAGTTGAAGGCTGATAGATAGCCTAGATACTGAGCTGGGGGTCAAAGACTGTAGTGTAATAAGGGACAGTTATACTCCAGATGATGGCATTGTGTTGTTGAAATCACTTCCTTGTGTCTAGTTTTGGACAATTTGTGCTACTTGTCATGGAAAATATGTGCAGAATAAACACATCTGTCAGTAGGTTGTGGATTTCGAGAGTTAGGGTTAAGTTAGGGGAGGATGAGAGCAGTGTGAGTGTGAAGTGAAGTGAATTTTTGGGTCTTTTATTGCTGTAACTTTGGGTGCTTGGGTGTTTTTTTTTGTTGTGCATTTTGTTTATGAGCCACAACCATCCAATGACAGTGCAGACTTCTGCTAGAACTGGTTAACACAAGGCACTGACCCTGTGTGTGTGTGTGTGTGTGTGTGTGTGTGAGAGAGAGAGAGAGAGAGAGAGAGAGAGAGGGAGAGTGAGTCTGTGTCACTTCATGCCCACTTCCACTCTTCCACTGACTTTATCTTATCAGTTGTAAAAATTCACTTTGAATTCAGCTCGATCTGAACGCACCTTAAGGGCATCACTTTTAAATTTTTAGGAAACCCACAAAAGCAAAAACAGGTCTTGTTGTATTTGGGCAACCACAAGTTCTACTGCTGTCAATCACTTTGCTCGTGAAGCTTATAACTTGAAGCTGAATGTTAAACTGAAAAAGAAAAAAACAGACCATCCGTGTCAGTCAAAACACTCAAAGCCTGCGGCTGAATACCGATGATATCGTTTTTGATTCACTTTGGTTTCAACTGATCTCATGTGATGAATGTTTATGGTCAGGATTGAATGCTTTTTTCCAAAAATGTGAGGGTGCACCAGGCTGATAAAAACCAAATGGGGCAGCACACAAAAACAAACCAAGTAAAAACCAGTAATAAAATGTGCCCCTCATTGTCAAAAGCACGTGCTGTTTGATTGGGCCCTCAGGGGTTAGTTAAGTTACTGGTAAGGCAGTCAGGCAACGCTGGAAATAGTTTCTTTTTCAGGACTCTTCTAAAAGTTGGCAGTGAGCAAGATGAAAAGTGGTGGAACAGGTATGGGGTGAGTTGGGGAAGTTATAAGATGCTCCAGGTGATGAATTAGTGGATGTAGCAGCTGTAAAGTAAAAACAGGCAGTGGGGAAACGTTGGGTTTAATATTAGAAAGGATATAGAAAATCACCATTCAGCTGTGTTAATGTGAATATCTGATGTCTATACCAATGTGGTTAAATTAGAACGTGAAAATTTGGAGTTATAAAATAATATTTGGTCGTTTTGTGTGTCCATACACGCTAAAGCAGAACTCCTAATCATCAAAAAACAAATCTATAATGTGGACAGGGAAAACTGTTCTTCAAAAACTCTAATGTATGATTCTTATACGACCTCAAACTGCAAACTTAAGTGTCAGATCATTTTCAAATGAGAATAAAAACAAAAGTTATGTTTTTGATCTTCTGTGTCGCATTACAGCGATCTGATGAGTCAGTCATGGACCAAACCCGACACGAAACACAGTTCCGCTCTTTAAATTTGTTTCAGTGACGGTTGCACGCTTCAACTTGCAGTTTGTTCTGCGTTTGAGCCACAAAGATCTTCAACTAGCTTCAGATGTCTAATTATCGTGATCCCTTTTCAGAACGTTGACATGCTGGTATGCTCCGCTCTTCCCGGTTTGTCTGTAAACCAGAGAGAGGAAGTCTCATGGCAGAGACGACTTCAAGCATGTAAAGGAAGGATGTGAGTGTTCATCACTTGTTTTGAGTTTTCGGAGTGGACGGTGAACTTTTATGGTACAATCTAAAAATACCAGTGTGGATGCAACAGTTGTAGCTTCTGTCCACGTTAGTGTGGACGTGGTCTGAGTGTTCAAGTGGACTTTGGGGGCTAAGTGATGTGTATGTGTGTGTGTGCATGCTAGAAGGCTACGTGGGTAGAACAGGTCAGATAGAGCAGGTAACTCATTACCCAGTGCGGTCGAATCAGGTCTGTGTGTGGGAAGAGGGGGGGGGGGAAGAATAGGGAGGTGGTTCATCCAGTGGTATATCTTTATATCCTCATTAGTTTAACCCTTAAAGCTTTCGACCCTAAACTTTACACCCTGACCATGAATGCGAAGGATTTCCTCTGCATTGTTGTGTTTAAAGCGTGCTTTTGTTCAGCTAAGACACAAGAAAAACAGACTCTGGGAGTCAAGCTCTTTAAGAAGGTGAAGATTCTGCGCTTTGGACAAACAAGATTTGACCACTGAGGGTTTCAAATAACAACCTGTAGTAAGGGACTGAAACGAAACGAGGAATTTCTTTAAAATGTATTTTTAGTAAACTTAGTGAGTTATCTCATGTCAAAAACGAAAACCAAAGACATTTAAGGATCCGATGTGTTCTCCAAAATGTGCGTTTTTAAAAAAGAAATATCGCGGTGTGGACAGCGCTTGACTGCTAACGCACGTGTTTGTGATAACGGACTCGCTGGTGTGTGTGTCGGTGTTTAAAAGAAATGATGTCATATAATCAGCTATGTGGACAAATCGCCTCTTAACTCGCTTAACTGCTTGGATCATGTTGATCTCACATCAGTCTCCCTCCTGCCACGCTGTCTAGAATGAGGAAGTGAAGCTAAAGTGCTGAGGTTAAAGGTGACATTGGCTGTCATGGCAACCTCTTTTAGGTCAGTATCAGGGGTCTTATCAGTGCTCTCTAAACTTCTCTGCCAGACAGCGCCGGGATCAAAACGAGTCACCTTCACATTCCAGTTCACTCGGTCCGAGGAGTCAAAATAATCAATAACAATTATTACATTGCATTAAATGTTTTCGTGTAAGATTGGTTCACTGATTAAAGTTGTTTTTGTTTAGGGGCTTAAAAATGTGCAGATTATCACATTTATGTGTCCAGCTTGTTTCCAAAGTGAACAGATTTCAGCAGCAGAGCTCTGATTGGTCTGCGTGTTACATCACTTACGGTATTTCAGCAGGAGGAGTTTCCCACTCAAAGATCAATAAACCACAGCTGTACTACTAGTGCTACTACAGTCGCTGCTACTTCTAATGACTGTATTTATACTGCAGTTACTAATAGAGCACCACTACTACTAATATTCCTACTTCTGATACAACCAACCGCTATTATTACTGCCACTAGTGCTACTATTATTTGTACAACTGATACTCCCACTACTGCTTTAACCACTGTTAATACAACCTTTACTATCACTAATGGCACCACTACCTGTATCATTAGTGGTAGAGGAAGTATCTGATATTTTATAGTAAGTAAAAAGTTCTACATTGAAATGTTAATTAGAAGTAAAGCAAAATCTACTAAATATCAAAAGTTAAAGAACTAATAATGAAATATGTAAATTATGAGGTCATCATGTGCTTTCCAGGAGCTTAATCTTCAAGAGTAAACATTTGATTAAATAAGGAAATATAACAAAATAACTGAATTCAACAGGAAATGAATCAAAGTAGGAGATCAAAATTGTAAACATGGTGTTTATTTACTCTCACTGCTGGTGATACTACTATCATTAATGCTGCTGCTGATAATGATGTTAATGACTCTGTCGTCACTGCTACTGTTACTACTATTATGAAGACTACTGACAATACCAGTACCATATTACCCCTAGCGTCACTGCTCCCATGTGACCAGTAAAAAGCTGGTACTGCTATCACAACCATTTTCTTTCTAGTGCCTCTACACTGTATGTACACTACAAATATTGTGAACACTGGTGTTTGTGATAGTGGAGAGTTCGGCCTTGTGTATTCTTGTCTGTTGTGTATTGAAGTACACTGGCATCATTTCTTGTAATCGGGCGGCTGATGACACAGGTGGATTGTTGTAACGTCACCTTCTTGCTCATTTCCCTTTTCCTTCTTCTCATTTCCTTCCTTCAGTTCATTGACACGGCGATTAAAAGTAAACAATATTACTAATTTAAGTGTTGACAACAAAGCTTAAGTCTCTCTCTCTCTCTCTGTCTTTTGCTGCCCCCTCCCCCTTAAAACTCGTTCTGCCTTCCCCTCTTATCAGTGTGCCTCCCGGCCAACCCCCACCCACCCCACCTGTAGCGCCAGGCCACATCGCCACTGTTACTCATTAACCAGGACTTCCTTTTATCCAGCCCAGACAACCCCTAGGTCGCTGCCCGACCCACAGCTCTCAGTTTCAGATGCAGCTCTCTCACTGTACTGCTGATATTGTGCACAAAGATATGATCAAAATACAGAACAGGGGAAGAGTTATATCCCTTTTACAAATGTATGAATATTGTATTTTTTTTTTTTAAAACACTCTGTAATATGCTCTCTTTCCTGCTTATTAATATTGACCCATAATGAGAGTTGTAATTCTTGCTTTCTCCACACAATCACAGCCAGCAGCACAGGACTGATGGAGCTCACTAATGGATAAGTGGAGTGTTGATGACTCACTCCACTCACTCAGTTTGGTGTTTAAATATTTTTTTTTTTTTTTATAGGAGCTGAGAAGAGAAATGCAGAGAGAGCCATAATGGGGTTATCAGGATGTAAACTTAGATTGCAGTCTAGAAATGGTAGTGGTGTGGTGATAGGGACCAGAGAGAGAGAGAGATAGAGAGAGAGGAGAGAAAACAGGCGAAAGAGCACAAAAACACTTTCACTGGCTTCTGAATAACTCAAATGATCCCACAATGTGAAATGAAACAGAAGTGTACAGTGGATGGTCCTCTATCAGAGAGCTAACTGCCATTGTGCAGACAGATTGACAGGTGAAAGCGGTGACTCGACTAGTGTCTGAAATAGTTTTTTGACTTTGCTGTCTGACACATGTAGTGCAGTAAACATAGACTTTATATACAAAGATGGATGTAGTGAGGTGCGACATCAGCCACTGGTTTGAAGCCCCAGAGTTGCAGCTCATAATTGGCGCCATCTTTTTGGTTTGGAGCCAGGACCTTCCAAGTGCAAAGTGTGGGGTGTTGCCTTTCACGCTATGGAAACACTGAGCCGTGCACACTTGGCAAACACACGGCAAACATCAAAGCTACTAAGTCTTTTCAAATCTTATTAACGAAACAATAATTTCCAAAATGACCACCGGCACACTTATTAGAGGGCCTGAATTTCGAGATTGAGACCACGATGACTCGTTGAAAAAAAAAAAAACAATTATTCTTTGTGTTTCTAGAGAGAAGTTGACACTGTTTGAATGGAAGTCAGTTGGACTATCTAGCGGCCATCGGTGGAACATAACGTACTTCCATGTCGGCTTCAGCCTCAAGCTGTGGTAGTTGCTGCTTGGTGGTAAATATTGAATTAGTGAATGATTGCAGACACGGAAGAAAACACTCAACATGTCGTTAACTAGCCATCAACTAATCTAACAAAGAAACAGATTGTTCATTTCACTTTACTTCGAACAAATACTTGCACTGCTTTTATTATTAGCAAGTGCGGGAACCCTGCGACGAGACAAATAGGGTTTGCCAGCTAACAAGTTGATTTAATAAAACCTGAGATGTATCACTGCTAAGATGCTCAAATATAGGAGGAAAGCACTACAGAAATTAAACATTACTTCATTTATTGAATTCTGTTGTGGACAGAATCAGAGATGCCATCAGCAGTTCTCAGCCAATCTCCGCTGTTGCAGACAGAGGATGCATTATGTCACATGAAAGCCCACAACTACATACGGACTTGTAGGTAGTTAGGTGTGCAGTGGTGTGCAACATGCTGTGAACAGATGCCACTGTAGATAAAGACCTTCCCTCCATTACTGCCTGTCAGGGTAACTGTCGACTGAGCTCTGTTTGATGTTAATGAGGGTTCGCTTGACTCGGCCAGGTTCTGCCTGATGTCCAAAGCTCCGTAACATTGTTCCTCTTTTTTTTGAGAATATTGTATGTAGACATTTTTGGCAGGTAATTTGTTTAATAATTTGAATAAGGGCGGACAAGTGGTGTCATTTGATTCCTCAGCATATTTCGTTGAAGTAGCCAGAATGGGAGCAGACAGATCTCATGCCTCCACTTGATAAGATTTAGTTTCTGCTCAATGCCCAAACGATAAAGAATTATGTTAAAATAAAGAACCTGGGCGAGGGCAGGAGGCAGGGCTGACCAATCATTAATGCAGTAGGTATGCCCCATGTTGTTATCAGCTGGCAGCGAGCCAAGCCCCAAGCCGAAAAACAAAAAAAAAAAAGGCTTATCAGTCGAGGTCGGCCCTCCTCCTGACTGCCCAGGCCTTGAGACCTGAGAGTGAACCAGGGAGACCTGACATGGGTTTGAACTACTGAAGTTAAAGGGATACGCTGTGGCACCACAGCTCTGACTTTAAGATTGAACAGCGGACGAGATGGACACATTTAGCTACAGTCCTGTCACTGTAATCACTTTACATCAGCGTACAGTATCATTTGCTGTGATGCGCAAAATGGCATGTTAAATTGATTTATTCTATTATTGGAAAATATGAAAACATTTTTAACGTGCACATGGATCTACATCTGCACCAAAATGTCACTCAAGTCTGTTTTTTATTGGCCCATTACACAACTTTCTACTAAATTTCACTGAAATCTGTGAGCAGGTTTTTGAGATATCCTGCATCCTGAGTAACAGTCAAACAGACAGTAAACAAAACCTCTCTTTCAAAGTTCATGTGTCATTTTTTGTTTCATAATTTGTTGTACATCATTATAGCTCAGTATCATCATTTCATTTCAAGTATGCCAGTTAAATTAATGCGTATAGACAGAAATTCTTGTCCCTTGTGCGGTCTACTGTCTGCATGAAAGCAAAGAACTGGGGGAGCTACATTAATTAGTCAGTGATCTCCTCTTGGTTTATTTTTCCATGATCAATGACATCCTGACAATTTAAAATTTCAATATAAGGAAGATAAAACATCTGTTTTTAAAGGTTATACAAGAACTGATCATCCTAACAAATATTGCCTGTGTAGCCAAAGCCTAATAGATCTTATTCCTCTATGTTGAGGAACTCTATTGTTGTTCAAAAAATGACTCAGAACTAATCAGTGAGCCAAAATGCTGCACTTGGTGACCTGTTCCTTCATTACCATGAACACACACACACTGTAGTTTATTTGGATTGAATCCCACATACAACTTACTACAGTTCAAAATGCGTATCAGTCCTCTGCTGAAAATAGTTCTCAGCAACTGCACTATTTCTTCCCGTTTGAGTGAAGTTTTCTAAAAACTACAGTGTGCAGCCGTTTCAGGAAATCACCGACGACCTTTTCAAAACAAAATGATATATTTGTGAGCTATTTTCAAAGATTTACATCTTCAAGAGGATCCAGTGAGTTTGAGGTTGAGAGCCACAGACAGGGTAAGAAGTCAGAAAGTATTGAGAGGTGGACTAACACAACTTTGGTTTTGGTCTTTTCAAGAGATTTATAAATGTGTGTATATGTGTGTGTGTGTGTATGAATGCCTGAGTGTGTAATACTGGTGTCTTCTGTTGTGTTTTTGTTTAAATCTCATTTTTTTTGACACGATCTTTGTCACACACACACACACACACACACACACACACACACACACACACACACACACACACACACACACACACAGAGACACGCACTCTCACACGCACTCGTAGCCCTCTCCTCTCATGATCAAACAAGGGTGGGGTTGGGGCAGGGTCACTCTGAGGCTTCCAACTGATCCCATCAAAACCCATCAACTGTGGTTGGTGTGTGTGTGAGTTTGTGTGTGTTTGCACAGTAGTAAAAACCTGAAAGAGCCCCCTCCTCCTCCTCCATCTCCTCCATAAACCCTCCCACTTTACCCAGAACCTCCCAGGACACCCAGGTGTGACCGGACCGACAGACAGATAGACACACAAACACACACACACACTCACACATGATTTAAGATAGAAAGATACCTCACACATCACTTTCTCATCAAGCATTTTGTGTATTTATCTCTGCAGATGAATCTGAAGCTGTATGCCACACTGTGTGTTTCCCTGTGTGTGTGTGTGTGTGTGTGTGTGTGTGTGGGCTGAGACCCCCGTCCCCTGCACTGACAGATAGAGCCGGTGCTATTAGCTCAGTGCCAGGTGAGTCTGTGAGTAAACAGAGCAGACAATAGATCCAGCCCATCTCCTCCTGTCAGCCTGACTCTGCCAAAGCCAGCCATTGTTCTGCACAGCCTGTGTGAGTGTGTGTGTGTGTGGTGTGAGTGATCTAACTGAGAATATACCCCACTGTATACAGATACACACACACACTCACGGACCCACACAATACATGCAGTTACTCACATGCAGACAAGTGTACCGTACAACTGTGTGTTTAGGTGCAGCTAGTCGTCGTTTGGCAGAAGCAGTGCATGTATTTTATTTTAAACATTCTCCAGTAGACTATACAATGTTTTTTCACACATGTTGTTCAAATGTAATATATCAGGATGAAGCTCATTACACATTCACACAAAACAGATTTTAAGAGTCCCCTTTCATCAAAGAACATTCATCATGCAAGTTATTATTGCTAATTATTGCTATAAATTTATGTTAAAGGTGAGTTTTATTATAAGCTCAGTTTCTGTTTACATTCACTGTTGCTCACCAAAACACATTGTGTGTATCCTTGGGGTCTAATAAACATGCTGAATGCATTTTCTTCCAAATAAAACATTTTCAAAACTGATTTTTTTCTTTTTTTTTGTAATGCAAACTTTTATTTAAAGTGTTTTTTTTTTCTTAAAAGATTGAAATCTGCATCGTTTACATCAATATTTATTTACTGGCAGTCAACTTCTTCCCTATATCGCTGGAATAGTGATGTAAAGGGATTGCTGGAATAGTGTGGAAGCATTGACGGGAATGGTGCGCCTGCACTAGAATAAATAAAACGGGCACCCTTTGCTCTGTCGGGCTACTGCTGGTCAAAAACTCCACATGGTTCTAAAAAAATACACCACTGACAATAAACATATCAAAGATGAATAATTACCTAATGACATACCTCCAGCATATTCTCAGTTCAGTCCTAGGAAAAAAACATTTTCATATCATATGAGTGATTTTTCTGTTTGCCTACATCACTATGAAGCTGTACATTTCTCAAATAACTAGAAATTAGATATCTTATGAGTAAATATTAGAGAAAACTCTCTCCAAGTTTAAAAAAAAGGAAATGAAGGGATTTGGAGTTTGCTAGAAAATCAGGGGATATATCTTATCTTTAATGTTATGGTACATTTTTAATAATAATAATAATACTAATAATCTTTTATTTATACGGAACTTTTCAAATCAAGTTTACAAAGTGCTTCACAGACATAAACAGGAAATACACATTGTGAGGTTAATGTTAACTATGCTGGTTAAAGTTTGAAGAAGGTTTTTGGTCATCGTGTTATTTACTCGCATATAAATCCATCCTGTCTCTTAAATATTAAACAAATACTAGAAGTTCCTATTGATATGAACTAGTATAACTTAACTTAAGGCTGGGCTCTGTTAGAACTAGTTGCACACTGGCGTTCATTTCATCAAGTAGGGATATTTAGTGAGTAATAAAAACCAAAACATCATGCCACAGACATGTTGCACAGTGAATACAGAAGTATAACATACATACTTACATGTTGCATTGGCTCATTTGTTACTCAGAGGTTCACTTGGGAGAATTTAACAATCCTGGAACAACAGAGGACAGAACATCCCTGACTGAGGTTAACATCCCTGCCCCTCCTTAGCTGTCCTCCTCCTCCCAGCCACCATATTGTGCAAACACACCATGTAAACAGCTGGGAAGAGCATGTGTGTGTGTGTGTGTGTGTGTGTCTCCATACAATACATATGTGTGTGCATATGTGTGTGTGTGTGTGTGTGTTACAGATATATAGAGAAATAACAACCAGAAGAAAGAGCCTTAATAAAAGTAAGAGAGTGCAACATGAAGTAAGAAGGCCAGAAAGAAAAAGATCATACGGATTAAAAGTCAGATAGTGAAGAAGAAACACAGAGGCCTTTGTCTCTCTTATCCTCTCCTCATAGGTGTCTCACACTTTAACCCCATGACTTTTTCACCTCTCAAACCCCCTCAATCAGCCCCCCCCTCCACCTTCTCTTCTTTCTCCACACCCTACGCCATTCACCCCTTCCATCTCGGCATCCCTCCGCCCTGCGCTCCATCCCAGTGCAAACACTCCTCAGTGCTACGGGAACAAAGCACAGATGAATAATGGCAGTGAAATGTCACCGTTTCTTCATGGCTGCCGCCTCCTCCCCTCGCTCTCCGCCAGGGCCGAGCCCGAGGTTAACCATTAACCAGCCGGCACGGCACCTGAACCTGGAATAATGAACAGAAACTGAGAGGGAGGGAGGCAAGCGAAAAGAAACAGAAACGTGGATTTTCATGTAAAAAGTCTGATTGTTAGGGAAAAGTAATCCCCATCCTGACTTACTAAGAGGCTACAAATTCAAACTGTTCACCCACATTTACTCCTGCTGTTGAGTTTAGAGCAGCACTCAAAGTAATAATATCTGAGTCACTGTTTTCTGATGTGATGTGGCATTTTTGCTTTGAAGATGTCATTTTTATATTGATTTTTTTTTAGCCTAAGATGGCAAAAAAAAAATCTAAAGCTGTGAGAGTTTGTTTCACTGTTTCTTCATTAATGTCATGAAAAGCTTCACAAAGGCGACACACGAGAGTATGTTGTTCTGTTTTGAAAAGCTTAATTTTTAATTTTGTTGCTGTCCACTCACCGCCATGACTCACTTTCTCTCTCCAGGTCTGAGGTCACCTGTCAGTTGAGCAACGTGAATGACGCTGTATGGTCTACCAATAAGGTTTGAGGTACAGTAAGTGGCACTTTTTCTTTCTTCTTTTTCTTTTTTCCTCCAGTGTTCAAAAAGATATTTAGTTTTTACTTTAAACACAACTACAGTACATCAGGTGAATATGGTGAAGGGGAACTGGATGTAGCTCAAGCTTCATTAAATGCAATACTTTTATTTATATGAAAATGTAATGTAATATACATTTAAATGTGATGTTTATATACTGACAGAGGTTAATCTGGATTTTTTAAAAACAGGGCCTCATTTCCCCAAAGCATCTTAAGTCTAAGGTGACTGTAAAACCCATCTAACACTCTTTCCTAAGCTTTAGTGGTGTTTCCCAACCGCATTGTCACATTAACGAGTGATTCCTGCCCATCTGTGGGAGGAGGAGAGCATCTCAAGAAGCTCCCCAACTTTCAGGAGGAACCAAAAGTGACATGTTTTATTTCAGTTTGAATTTAATTTTGTCTTTACTGAAAGGACTGACGTTCTTTGTGAAGTGATATTTGCTGTAAAATGAGCGATGCTGGTGTTTTTAAATGAGAAAGTAAAACTAAACCAACACACACAAAAATGAATTCAACAACTGATCCAACCAGTTTGTCTCATCATCGTCCTCCTCCTCTTCCTCTTCCTCTTAATATATTCATCTCTTCTGGCTGAAATGACCCCGCTGGCATATTTTCAGATTCTGTATCTTCTCTTTTATTTTTTATTTTACGGTGCAGATTGTCTCTCCCCTACAGAGTAATTAGGTAAGTAAGTCTAGTACAGCCTGGAGCAGCAGTCACATTAATCAGAGTTGACTTTCTCAAACTAGCTTCCACTTTAAAACATAAATTATTAAAGACAGCAAGTTGGAAACTGTAGACTGTTTACTGCACATTAAGCTTTAGCTTTCACACTGAACTCTTTCAAGTATAAAAGATTTATTTGTGTGTTTTACAAGACTTGCAACATTGGCCGTTCACTTGACATCACAAATCAACTGCAGCTCTCTTTATTGGCTGTTTCAGAGTTTAGATTAAAACAGGATGTAATTAGATTGTCCCGTCGCTTGAAGATCAAGTTAAATATGTGTAATTGTCTTTAAATATTTTTCTGCTTTTTAAAATCAGCTTTTTGTTTCAGCAACAATAACTGTAATCTTTAAAAATCTGTTTCTACTCCATTGACTTTTGCTGCACCAGAGAAACAGTTAGGTTGTCAGATTACGATGGAAGTAGATGCAAGTAGATCATTTACATATAATTTACATGTTAAATACGCCAAACATTGATGCTAATGTAACGTAACCGAAGCCTTTGAAATGTTTCTTTTTGTGTTTTTCTCTTCTGTTTCTTATCTCTAAAGACTCTAATCTGCCTCCATCTACACTCTCTTTTTTTCTCCACTCTGCAACCCGTCAGTTACACACACAGCCTCGACAAGACGGCCCCTCTCATCATACAGCTTTAAAACCGATGATCGCAACAATTGTTATTATTATTTCTCCCTTATTTCTCTCTTAGATGCAAACCTCTCCCTCCATCTCTTGCTCCTGCTCTCGACTTTCCTCAGTATAAATACCTCGGTGTGTTCTTTCTCTCTCTCTCTCTCTCTCTCTCTCTCTCTCTCTCTGGCCTCTAGCTAACACTGGTACCTTTGTACGACTAACATGCCAGATGAGACTAAAATTAAATGCACTTTAATTGCCGCCTGTGCCCTGGTATGTGCGAGAGGTGAGAAGGATTTACGGAGAGGAAATGATATTTTTAGGCCGCAATTTGGTGACGATGCCTTGATTATTTCTCTCGCTCTCATTTGAACAGTAACAGGACGACATTTCAACTAATCAAAAGTCCCGAGGGCTTTAGGAAGGAGCCACAGAGGGTCTGTGTGTCTGAAATCATGAAATCAGAGGTAGTTATGTACTTACTGTGTACTCGGCTAGAACGTGAACGTTTGCTTGTTTTTAATTAAACACTCATAGGAGAGTTTATCATTAATTGATCATAAAATTGCTCTACAATGTATCAGAAGTGGTTTTTTATTTTATTCATGCTGTTTATAAAGACACTGAAGGCTTCAGGCACAAACTTGCAGTGTATAAATGTAACTAGTATAGTTATTTTAAACTGAAATGAACATGCTACCTGTATTAATTCATGACAAAATATTTCAGATTCTGTGTCGTCACAATAGCAGGGCTTCAGTGATCATTGTAATAACGTACTTAAACAGAATTAAGCAGGTTAACGATCACATAATTAGCATTTCTGTTATGATGAGTAGCAGCAGTCATGCACACACACTTCAATAAAAAAGCTTTAGGCCAATTGTTTAAATCTAATTGCCACTGATAATATTTGATGAAACCTTTTATCTTAATGATCCAAAGCTCTATATGCCAGAAAAGCCTGAAGGTTACTTTTCCCATTTAGAAATAACTTCAGAAAGCGGCTCACTGCTGAACTGGTGAGCTGAAATTCAGAGATTAACAGCAAAGTTTTGGAGTTGTTTGTGTTGTTTCGTGAGGCTAGCAGCGTCTGTCTGCTGTTCAGACTGAAATATCTCAACAACTGTTGGATGGATTGGTGGTCCGAGAGATGGTGGAGTAGTGGTGGCGGCTCATCGTTAACCTGAGTAGAAAGATCGCTGGATGCTTTGTCTTTAGAAGTCCCTGGTTGGTTGACATGCTGCTGAGAATGTGATCAGCACATAAGAGTTTAACGGAGATTCATGAAAGTAAAATTAATTTCATGGAGCAGAGGCTGGTGGCTTTTACTTCTGCTGAAACTGGACTAAATTTAGCTGAAAAGTTTATTAGATCATAACCTTTATTTTAATAGAACATGATAACTATATTTCCAACATATAAATGGTTCTATGGGATCTCCTGAACAGAAGCGCTTTACATATATTACAGTGTTATATATGTTGGTTTAATCACAATAACGGCAGCTTATCTACTTCTGCCTACAACTTGGATTCACCTATAAGGGTCGGGACCATCACAAGATAAGAAACAGGATTGAAAAGCAGAAAATACATATTTTTGCTCCGCGAAAATATGTTTATTTTTTCAGACTCAACTCTAATGTGTCATTTTTTTTCTCTTGTGAATTACAAAATTATTTTTTTATCTCTTCAATCTTTCAGAAAATATCCAGATAAAACAAGAAAAAAAAAGTTTTTTGGAGGGTCAAACTGGTCACAACAAGCAGACAGCAGTGATGACAACTTAGCATATAGACATCACTGTATATATTTAATGTAGTTTTGAAATGTTGAAAGTCATGTTTGTAGTTGACAGAATTTGTAACAGTAGTTATAATAACCTTGATGATGATGAACGTCTTTATTTACGTTGAAATAATACATGTAAGTCCTTTAAATACAAGTGAGATGTTCTGAGTTAGTGGACTAAAAATAACTGAAAAAAAAAACCTCACAGTTGCTTATTTATTCTGATCTGTAGTTTTTCTTTCCTGTGAAGAAATCAGAGGGCTCTTTGAGTCACGGCGGTTTTATAGAGAACCACCATGGTAACCAAAAACCTTGAAAGAACCTTCCTCTTTTCTGGGCGTATAAGAAGAGACAGGGGAGGAGACAGGAGGAGGAGAGGGCTGAGACGGGTGGGGTGATGGTGTGAAGCCAAAGAGAGGGAGTGGGATGGAGGTACAGGCGGAGGAGGGGGCCACTGGGTAAATAAGATGTCTAATTCATGGAGCGGATGTTTTGAAGGAAACAGACTGAGGATGTAGCTGCACTAACTGTACCCTCTGGGTCTCTCTCTCCCTCTCTGTGTTTTTACTGTGGAAATGAACTGAACTGGACCTGTTCTGTTTTGCTTTCACTGGAACCTCACCTGTACCTGGAGCAGGACACATTCTCCATTGATACAGTTCATTTCATTCTGTCTCCATACAAACCTCACTGGCAGAGTAATAGTGACTTCGGTTCCAAAACGTCCCACTCATTACTCTTGCTTTACCGCCTTCAGACTCAGAGCTGCGGCCAGCTGAGCCTGTAAAAAAAAAAAAAGAAAAAAAGAAATATCATTAAAATATGAGAGATGTGGAATGGATTTACATGTCAGTCGCCACCTTGAGTCTGTTTGCGTGTTTGTTAAACTGCGGCAGACGGCCTGAAACGAATTTCTGCTAGCCAATTTTAATCTGGATCCTCGTGGACTCCAGTGTGTCCTACGGAGGCTCCTGTAGCGCGGCTGGATCTGTTCAAATTGGGATCCAAACTAAAAACAAACTGTAAAACCCCCCTGACCATGACATGGAAGAAGACATTTATTTAAAGGCATTTCAAGGTACAAAGATGACCACTGATCTACTTTCTATAACAAACAAGCGAAACTTATAAGCTTTTAAAGAGTCTGCGTTCTTAATTTAGAACAAGTGTCAACAAAAAAAGGGATAAAAATATTTGAAATTGTATTTAAAAATTAATTTATTAATTACAAATTTATAGTTTTTGTTTTCAGACCAGTTTAAGAATTTCATTGTAAGATGATGAACTGAACATCCGGCTTAGCGTTCACTTAACCAGATTAGATTTCCTTAGAAACACTGTTAGCTTATTAGCATACAGCGCTACCGAGCATGCATCACATTTGGTTTAAAGCTCTCCAGAAACACTTCCCAATTCGCGTAGGCTGAATATAGTACAAGTTAAATGTAAGGGTTAAACATGTAACCCTCACATATAAGGGTTAAATCCCCATTGTTGTCATAAATCGTCCCCCCTCCCCCCTCCTCCATAAAACAAAAAAGCAGAAATAAAACAGCACTGAAAACAGTTCACACAATAATGAATAGAAGAAGCTGCACATTCATTATATATTTACTCCAAATCCTATTTTTCTGTTTACTGTACTATTTGTTTAAACTATTAATAGAGAGAACAAGGAAAAACTTGACTCCTCTGTTTCCCTGGTGGTGAAATGATCTTTCCGTTCCACTCAGACCAGATTCACTGCCAGTCTCTCGTCTCCCTGCTGAATTACATCCATTCAAGCCACATCATCATCTGTTTTCTCTTTTTCACTTCGCTTGTGTCAATAGCTGTATTGAATACGGTATATTAAATATAGAGAATATATGAGTCTGGGTCCATCTGTTGATCTGTACAGTAGTGTTTTAGTATGAATGTTTGGAGGTGTATGTCAGAATATTCTGTAATTATTGTTGTTTTTGGGTAATGTTCTGTTTAAATATACGTTTCTGTTGGCAGTATCTTATCCAGCTTTACAATAAGCTTTAGTTTACTACTCAAAAGTGTAGGAGAAGCTTTAATTCTGTTACATTTAATATGATATTTAGCCTCACAGCTATGAGACGTTCATCTATAAGGGGATGAGGTCACAACGCTGTGCATTAGGAGACCTTAGCAGAGCAAAATACGGCATTTTTGACAGCTTATAAACCCAGAACAAAGAAATAAAAGATCTGAAATGGATCAGACTTCATTCAGCTGATTCTGACTCATCAAATAATGCCTGGATTGAGCCTGAGTCTGAGTCTGATCCTGCAGAACAGCTCGGGATATTCCCCAGAGATGTTTTTCTTCTTTTTTTTTTCTGAGATGTTTTGAATCGTGAAAATATTGTTTTTGGACCTGTAAAACCTTAATTCTTACACTTTTCCCCTGGTTGTTGCTGAACATTTTGCTAAAAGAAATAGTACAATAGTAAGAAATGTGAGAAATAGTAGAGTGAGTCCAGTCGGCTTTGGCGCGGTGGGTCAGTTGAGGTGTGTGTTCTTCTCAGGCGTCTGAGAACTGGCCTGACCTTTTTCACTTCAACCCGGTGCTTTTAAAACGGACTCTCGGCTTTCTATTTATCCTGCTATTTATGTCCGAATGTGGGGAAGGAAAGTGTGTTTTCACTTTATGGTGTGTTTGTGTGTTTTGTGCATGTGTGTGCATCTCTCAGTCTTGTGTGTGCAGTCTGTGTGCATCTACACATGCGCTTGTATGTTCCTGTGCGTTTGCTGTTTTTATTTGGGTCCCGTGTCCTCTTTTGTTTGTATGCATGTGTGTCGGTGTGTGTGTGTGTGCATGTTTTCTCAGTGTAGAGCAGTAGAGGGGAAGGGAAACTGGTGGTGGAGTAAAAAGTGAATGAATGGTGGTGTTATTTATTTGGTTTGGCCGACTGCACCTGTAGCAGTGAAAAATCACCCGCCGTATCACTAATTCCATCCTGTCTGAGGAAGGGCTGCATGAACAGAATGAGCCTGTGTGTGTGTGTGTGTGTGTCTGTGTGTATTATCTATTTATGGTGTGTGTGTGTGTGTGCAGCAGAATTTCAGCAGCCATGTGTAAAATCTCCAGTCTCAGACCAGACCTGCTGAATTGTAAAATGACGAACATGCGACTCAGGATTTTTTTTCAAACGTTTAGATTTGTCGTCGTCCCTGCGGCTCACGTGTCTCTGTTTTGATTGACAGAAGTCAGATCCATCAAAGTTAATTCTAACGTTGCTTTTCCACATATTTCCCAACCTTTTGATGATCAGCATGTCTGCATTAAGACTACTGGGGACCTCAGGCTTTAATATATCTGTAGTTTTTTTTAGCTATATATGAAAATATACCTGAGATTTATGACAAAGACTCACAGCTTCTCCAGCAATGATACAGATTGAGATCGCTAAATCAATCGATAAATACATGACACACCGATACGCTGCCGGACACTCTGGTTAAGAAAGTGACCTTGTGCTCAGGCAGAATAAATGACTTGTCCGAGTGTTGATCTGAATCTGATGTCTGGCTGTAAGACTCATGTCAGACATGTGTCGAATGGATCGACTGACTTCATGGCCTGACCCTGAGTGCTGCGAACTAATTCAGACCAAATTATGGCTGCAACTAATGATTCTGTTCATTACTAATTCATTTGCTGTTTATTTGCTCGATTACTCTGTTAATCATTATATTGAGGTGACATCTTCAAAATGCCTTGTTTCGCCTTATCAACAGTCCGAAATCCAAAGGTATTTAGTTTGCTGTCATTTTTGACACATAAATGCTTCAAATCCTCACATTTTAGAAGCTGCAATAAGCAAATGTTTGGTATTTGTCCTTTAAAAAAAATGACTAAAACACTTCATTCAATTATCAAAATAGTTGCTGATTAACTTTCTGTCAGTCGACTTAGCGATTATTCGTCCAAACCTCCGAATCTTAGCTGAATCTGACAGCCGAATAAGATCCAGAGTTGTCTCATATTTCCACCCACAGTGGCTCTCATCTCAGTACCATAGAAATACGTTCTGCTGGAAATATGTGTTACTGTGTCACAGCCAACATCTCACAAGAACTTTTCAAACTTTATAAGTATTTTTTTTTATTCCCCCAAAGCTGCAGCATATACAGTACACATCACATCCAAATGCCATGAGATCATTAAAAACAAAACAACCCCTCCCCTCTTCACCCTGACATGTTAACAACCTGCTGCTGCTGTACCCGAGCGTTCATTTAATCAGTCACTGCACCGTCTCCTTTTTTTTTTTTTTTTTTTTAATAGACAACAAGTTTTAATTAACCGCCTTTACAAGCAAACAAGCCCTGAAGCGTTTTATTTAGCTGCTGTTAACCTCATTCAACGTCAAACAAAGCCCAGATGGAGGAGAAGGAAGGCAGGTGCTTGTCATGTGATTAATGGTTAATTTTAAAAGGTCATTTAAAAAACTGCTGTACATCTTTTTTTGTTTTCTTCCCATGTGAAAGGTAGAGATGATTATTATTTTTAGTCCTTTCGGCTGCTTTAACACAAGCCTAGTCTTTGAATATTATATAAATAGGACAGAGTAATAATCCTTTAAGATTTTGGACACCGTTCATTTGAATATTTAACTTAATGTATTTACATATTTTGCTTTCAAGAGTTACTGTTGGTCAGCTGCATACGAAACATATTTGTATACTAGAAGACAGCAACGACATTAGATCTTGTGTGTGTTAGTGCATATTATTACAGGCATAATAATAAATAAAAATCATATTCGGTATAAGGAAGGTTATGAAATGTTTCATGTCTGTGAATGTGTCACCTGCCTTCTGAATGATACCAGAGGAGGAAAAAAAAACAAAAAATTGTTGATGGAAAGGAAGGGCTCCGGGATATCCCTTAACCTTCCTTTAACTCTTATCAAAGTCTACAAATAACCAGTTTGACCAGTTCTCAATCCCAGTGCTGCTCTGTTTGCTCAGAACCAGCATCTCCGTGTCTGCTCTGCGTGACTCCGTGAGATGATCAGTTAAACATTCAGTTTGTCTGATTGGTTTGATGTTTCAATTGTTTTATTCTTCTTTGAGGATGCTCTAAATGTAAAATGGTAAATAAAATGAAATAAAATTATGCTTTAAAGTTGTTCTTTGTTGTTAAAATAGGCAGAAATTGTTACCATCACCTGTTCATTACTGTCTCCTAAATATTAAGTTTATAAACTTGCAACAGCAAATATGTTTTGAAAGAAACAATCACCCAGATTATATATTTTTTAAATCAACATAAGAACATTTCTTTTAAATGAATGTATCTACAAAGGTGAAAAACATTCCTACTGAACGTTTCTGCAAAATGTTCACTGACAATTTCCTTTTCTTCTTTTTTTTTTCTCTTCATCTTCCAGCAATTAAAGCATGACTAATGTTTTCATAGTTCTGTTTAGACAACTCATGGCACTGGGTTAAAAGGTGAGGGAAAGATTGTAGTTCAATACAGAAAATGTCCACAGTGACATGTTTACCTGCTACTTAACCTTAACTAAAGTGAATGTAGCCTAAATCTACGTCTCTGCGAGGTCTGTGTGGTACGTCAACGTACTCATAAACTGGAAAACATCTTTATCGGGAACATAATCCGCTCAGCATATTAATTTCCTCCAACACATGTTTACAGCATACTCATTAGTAGCATATGAACAGCGTTATTAGGAGATAGGATGTTATTGTCCTACATCATTTTCTGAATAGGAGAAAAAAACTGAAGCGAGGCCGTTGCTAGACTGCGTGAGATTTAAAACACTCAACTTAGAGAGAAAATGTGGACATCAAACAAAGTTTTTAGTGTTGTTCATAATAATTTTTAAACACTAAAAATGAGTCTTAACTGATGAGAAAGATGCGGTTTTATAGACATGCATCAGTGCACGAGTTGTATAATTTCTTTTTACTATAAAACAGTCGAGTATGTTGATATTTTGTAGACTGCAAAGGCAGTATATTATAAGAATAAGTGTAAAATTCATATTGTATAGAATTTGTATGCAGTATGAAATTTGTCACACTGTCTATGTGCAGTTGTGTCAGTTAAAAGGATGATTTTGTCCTCTGGGACAAAACAGATGGTGATCATGACTTATGAATCCTCTTAAAACCTTCATGTGTGACTCTAGAAAATACACATATTTCCACAAGAGGAACAGCATTCTTTTCTTCGTCCCTGAAAAAGCTCCCATTTTCAGTTGCCCGGTTTCAGCGTTGTGACAGTGATACGCTCAGCGACTGCGTGCCCTGTGCTGAATGAGCCTATAGATACAGGGGCTTCTGGCCAAACTGAGGTTGAGGAGAAATTACGATGAGGCTGAAACGCAGCGTTTATGAAAGAAACATTGACTGCACTCGATTGCCTGAGATGATGATGGAGTTTGGACAGAGAGCGGAGTCACTGCAGTTCAATTTTGGAGACTACAGGAAGAGAAACTGAAAAGCAACAGACCCATGCTGGAGAGACGCGTGCACTCGGACTCTCATTCAGTTACATAAGCATTCATTCAAGCATGAACATCCATACAAGGTTTGCACACGCACACACAGACACACACATACATATATACAAATATATATATATATATATATATATATATATTAAGACAGAAAGAGAGACAGAGGTGGTGACAGGAAGAGACAGGGAAAGAGAGGGGCACTGGGAGAAAGAGCGTGTGTGAGTAATGCATGAGTACACATTGTTAGCACGGTGAAAATCCTCACAGGTTCCTGGAAGGAATTAAAAAGGCTGACGTGACACCAGGATGCAAGACTGCTCTGCAGGGCTGGTCCCACCCCTCTGCTGATCCATGTCAGGGTGTGTGTGTGTGTGTGTGTGTGTGTGTTCACCATGTGGCTCTGTGACAGTTTTTCATGACTAACTCCGTCTGAAAAAAAGGTCAGCATATTTAGCCAGAATTTTAAGTAGCAATAATACAATGTAAATATCATCTTTTACAGTTCTAAGTTCTGCATTCAGTGAATTATTTAAAGGATTACTCCACACACAGAAACGCTTTTCACACTGAGCATGAAATAGTCATTGCCTGTATTCACGTCGAAAAACAAAAAAACATCCTTGGAGACTTCTCAAACCACTCCTGCAGTATATTCACCCTTCTCCACCATCTCCATATATACTGTGTATAGTCATTTATTGGCATCCTGAACACACAGATCAACACAGAAGAGCTGGATTATGCGGTTCGAGAGGTTTCTATGTACATTTTGCTGTGACTCTTGGTTGCCATTGGAATCCATTGTAACTGCGGTGAAACAAAAACACCCTCAACAGTCACTCTCTAAGCCGACAGGGGTCCAGCGTTTGTTCTCAATAAGATTAAAGAAACAAGTGAAGCAGTGACGGCATCACTGCTTCCTCCAATGTGGAGGAGAAAAATGATGACAATCCATCGACTGTTAAGATTTTGTGGACTGACTTCCTGTTTCAGCTTCACCTGTACTTAGTCTGAACATTTTTAGCCGCACTAGCGCCGTGACTCTATGGATGCAGGTCCACTAGTGTGGTCCAAGACTGAAATATTTCAGCAATTATTGAACGCATTGCCATTAAAATTTGCTCAGACATGAACGTTCCCCAGAGGATGAATCATAATTACTTTGGCGATCTCCTGACTTTTTCCTGTAGCTCCACCAGCGGCTCAGAATTTCAATAATACTTTGGTTTTATGACCAAACGCCAGCAAAATCCGTAACACGCACGGTTAAATGCTTTAGATGAACATCGTGCACGTTTCACATGTTTGTGATTTATCGTATTTATTTGACTTTCTTTTCAAACGGACTTGCTCTGCATTCATTAATGTATCATATTGGGTGTTTTTTTTTTTTTTGCACCTCCTGATTGTGTTTTTTATTGCCTTTTCCATGTCCCAGGTTGCCCCCACCACTGCACAGAAACCCTACCCTCCCTGCGAGCTTCATCCATGTTGATTTGATCTTTATTTGGCCTTTCTACCGCAGCTCTTTGAATAAAGCTACTCAGCGCGTTTACGGGAAGCGCACAGCACAACATCACAACCGGCTCACTCATGCTTCCAAACCGAGCATTTCCAAATTAGTTTTCACAAAACTTGCCAATTTAGAGGGACGAGTTTAGAAAATCTCTCTCTCTCTCTCTCTCTCTCTCTCTCGCTCTCTCTCTTCAGGACAACCTCCAGTACAAGTAGTGGCCCCAGAGAAGGTGATTCTAAATTTAAACCTGCAAAAAGGTAGCTTTGTAAACCTCAAGGTGGCTTCAGAGAGGGAGAGAAGGAGAGAGAGAGAGAGAGAGCAGAAGAGGGAGAAGAGGGGGAGATGGGGGAGGAAAGTTGCGGATCAAGGAAGAAAAACGGGGTGGAGAAGAAGTGTGAGAAGGTACAGCAGGCTGGAGAGGACATGACTTAAATGATTATGGGATGACGATTATACACAGGCCACATAATGACCCGCATTTCGCTGGCGGTTTATACGCACAACTGTGACCCGGAGTGCATTTTTTTTAACACTTCAAGTTTATGTTCCTCCGACTTACATGTGTAACTACATTTTGGGTTGCCAAAATGTGGCTGACCACGCAGCCCGGACTGTGGCTGAATGCCTCCAGTGTAGACTACGATGGAAATGGGGGTGCTTTTTTTTTTTTTAAAACAAAACAATGACCCTTTCCTAACTTGAATTACCCACTCTTACCTGCACGGTAGTTGCTGTGCATGTATTTGTTCAGGAGCGAATCATTTCTAAATTGTTGTCACTGAACGTAATGTGATGGTTTTGCAGTATTGTGTGATGTAAATGTTATGGTAGGCTTACATCCCAGAACGTGCCATTAAAGTGATGTATGTCACACTATTTAAGGGTGTTTTGAGGAAATAAAAGCATCAGTTACATGTTTTGCTTCTGTCTATAACATGTATTGTCTCTGGTTTGAATCCAGCCAGGGACCCTTCGTTCATGTTATGCCCCTCGATGATCTTTTGTAGCACCAAAGAGCAACAAGATGTAGCAAGAAAGACAAGCAGCAACATGCCAGTTGCATGACAGTTTGGTCAGTAGAACATGTTGATGGCAGAAACGAACAAACGGTTCAGAATAGTCTGCAAAAGAAACAGAAAAGGAGAGAGGGTCCAGGGGAGGGAGAGAAATTCCCCGTGCCGTGGCCGAGCAGCCGCTGGACGGGCGGCGTTCGCTCCGGGCCCATGAAAGGTGTGATTGTCCCAAGGCTTCCCCGAGCCAGGAAAGTTCCCCCAGCGGCGGTCGGCGGCCCCTCTATCTGCCAGGAACGCAAAGCCGCGGCGAGAAACCCAGTGCCGGTTATGTCAGATACCACGTCGGGGGACGAGGGGGGTTTTGAGGAGGAGGAGGAGGAGGAGGGACAGGAGTGTAAAAAAAGCTGCTTTTCAATGTGTGTTATAAATACCTGAGAGAAACACACACACACATTGAGGGGACACAGGACACACACACACACAGAGGAGGACAGCGGGGCCCTAAATGAGGCCGTCGGCTCAGAGCGTCTGAATGAAAAGAGCAGCGGCTCTCAATGTGTTTATTTTGACAGGAGGGAGCGAGAGTGGAGGGGGAGGAGTGGAGGGGAGGGGTGGAGGGGATACAGAGGGAGACAGAAATGGAGAGATGAGAGAGAAAGAGAGAGAGAAAGAGAAGTATTTCAGGCCTGGACATTCCTTCACTTTCAAAAACAAAGTTCCAGTGAGGCAAGAGAGACAGAGTTTGTAAAGAAAGTCCAGCCATGTTTTACAGATGCTTTTTTTGGAGGAGGGAGGAGGGGGGAGGGAGGGGGGGAGTCAATGTGAATATGCAAATATTTTGACCCGAAGGGATAAGGATGACTCATATAGTTTACTCGATGTCTCACTTGATGATTTAGGTGGCTCACAGGTGGGGAGGGGGTCTGAGGTGGGGGGGAGGTGGGGGAGGGAGGTTGGAGGAGAGCTGGAACAATAAAGATGGTTCCAGGCCGTAGTGACTATTCAAATACACCGTGGGGTGGCCTGAGGGGCTAACTGATCCTGCTCTGCTGTCAAGGACACTGCTGTGTGAATCTTAACTTAGCAGTTGTTGTCGCTTTTTTTTTTTTTTCTTTTTTTAAAAAAAAGTTGATTTTCAGGTATTTCGTGAGCAAGTTCATCGTGTCGCTTCGGGGCATTTTCTGTCATAAAAGTGATGCTCTTGTTTCTGCTGCAACTAAATGTATCATCCATTGCAGATGAAGCACCCGTCCCCCCCCACTCCTCCTCCTTTGAGTCAGTCAATGTCAAGAGGTGTCATCTCTTTATGTTATGTCAAATATGGATCAGGAAAAAAAAAATGGAAGAAACCTTAGAAAGAGCAACTGAGGAGGGATCTCTCTCGTAGGACGGACAGATGTCGTATGTACAGAATAGACCAAAATAGCAAAATGACAACATGGAAAATCAAGATAGCGACATATAGATAGAGAGATAACTGATGATGAGGATGATTTGGAGGACATCAAACGGCTTCTAGGTCATTTGTAAAGATGCTGTTTGTATCAAATGTTGTGCTTATTGGCTAGAAATGAGAAATGTCGCATTAAAACATCAATCGGGCAGTTTAATTAATCGCTCCTATGATGCTTTCTCTCTCTGATTTTTACAAAATTGTAGAAAGAGAGACCCGACAGTTACATTTGATGTCTATTGTCTGCATTTGTACTCAAAGCTGCATGGTGGTGGTTGGTTTGTGTTTTATATTTAGGTGCTCTGACAGAACTAATGAGGCTAGTTAGTTGACTTTGGTTTGCTGAAGGGGTGTGCCAATCATAAAAATGTCATTGTGCCCTATTTGTAATGATAAAATTGTTTAATGACCAGCCTGTGATGTTTTATGCTTTCTCTCGCTAATAGCTTTATAGTATTAAATGAGCATCAGTGACAACAGCCTGAGCTCACACAACAGTTTATGAATTTCAAAGAAGCCTGCAGCATTGTGGAGCCGGTCTAAGCTGGTTACTCTTGTGGTCTACTCTTTTCTTGTTAAGTGGTTTTGATACTGTACAAATAAAAACAGAGCTGTGTCCAAATGAACACCGTACAACATCTACTTTCTATAGTTTTTCTATGTTTTATTTGTTTCTAGGGTGCTACTATGTCACATTGCTGGCTTCATCTAACTGTTAAAGTAACAGCTTTTTTAAATTGAGACACAGGTGTCCCTTATGTTAATGTTCTTTATGGATTTATTCTGTATAAGTTTAATGATCTGAAGGAAGAGGACTCATTTAAAACTTACTTAAGTTATTTTGCTTATTAGACAGTGAGATCTCTCTATTTTTATCAACAATTCACATAGAATGACGTTTAAGGCCTTATTTAATGGGACGCTCATTAAATTCTTATTTGTCCACCTCCGCTGTTTGAAAAGTGTGAGACGGGCAATGAAAAATGGTGTTGAAAGTGTTACAAGAACAGATCCAGTCACATCGCTGTGGCTTTTGCATAAAAGTGACTCAGATGTTTCACACATGAGACTGGAATCTAATGAAAATTACAAAAATATGTTTTTTTTTTTTTACTGAGCATTAATAAGGTATTTAAAAAAAAAGAAAAAAATCATCATCACAGCCATGTTTCACCTCTACGGCGTCTGCAGTGGGCCAAACTGTCCAGCAGCATGTTTTCAGAGTGCGCTGTTAAAATAAGTGGAGCTTTTCTACCTGAGCGTGAGAGGCTGTCAGACTCTCCTCAAGGAGCCCTGTTCAGCCACACACACACACACACACACACACACACGCACATAGTCCGGAGCCAGCAGACATAGTAGCACTCATTCATCCTCTGGCAGGAGCCGCCTCCCCCCCCCCTTCCTCCCCCATCACTGGCCTTCAATCCTTTCCCTTGCTTTTTTCGTCCTTCCACCCTCCTCCTCCTCTTCATCATCCCCCTCTCCTTAGACCACGTCCATTTTAGGTTTCGGAAAGGTAGAAAAACAGTCTGACTGATGAACAGACAGGACGGACACATCCATAACACAATTTGGTCCATTAAGGACACCAACACACGCTGAGCCATATTAGACGGTGTCCATGGCGACCCGTCGCTACACTCCTGCCTTGTTTTTCCCACATAACAACACTGAAGACAGGGTGAGTTTGTAGCAGAGGATCAGGGCATTACGGCTGGGATCTTGACGGATCTGGTTCAACCTACTGAAGTGTCCATGAGCAAGACGCTGGATCCCTTCCAGCTCAAGCAGAGGTGCTCAGGAAATCTGGAAACAAAATAAATAGTTCATTTCCCTGCAGAGATCACAACAAAAGAAACAAAAAAAAATCATCAGTGTGAAACCACAGACTTATACCAGTTCGTGTATCTTCTCTGTCACTGCAGTGCTGATTTCATATTGAATATTCAACACAGTGGCCCAGGAAAGCAAAAGGAATACTCCACCTAAAATCTTTAGAGTAACAAGAACTCACCACTTGTAGATTGAAAAGCTTTGAAAGGTTTCTATCTTGCTCCTTTGCAGAAGACCACGACTGTGGTTTAGTTTGGATTTGCTTCACATACATTGTCCCTATTTCACAGCAAAAAAAAGTACTTAAATGTTTATAAATGTATCTAAAACCACCACTCTAGCATAATCCACTTCTGTGCTGTCTTTATGTTTTCATATTTTCCCTAAAAGACACACTTCCATTTGTTACTAGTGTGTGTTGGCCTACATGTTTGTCAAAGTTCAATCACATTTGCTCAGGTTGGTTGTGAACGGACGTCTTCCTTTGTTTTTGCTCTTGTCAACATGGTAGTTGAGGAGAGCAAAAACTTATCATGAAATTAATGTTACTGCTTTTATTGAAACAAATAACCTTCTCGGTATGTTTGTTGTGTTCTGGATATTATGATCACGAGAGCAGAATTCATGGTTCACACGACTGATAGTCCATAGCACTAAACGTTTAAGACACTGCAGTATGTTCACCCTCTCTGAGATAAGCACTGTCATCTCCGTCAGGTCAGGAGCCACTTCAGGTAACATGCGGGCTCTTTCAGAGAGACAACAGAAGCAGTAAAAGGGTTTTTTTCTCTCTCTCTCTCTCTGATCATTGTGGCAGCACAGTAGGTGGGTGGGAGGCCACTAATCTTCCCCAGCTGGGTGCTGTAGTAGCCTCTCACTGGATATGTGTGTGTGTGTGTGTGTGTGTGTGTGTGTTGCTGCTAATTGGTGCTAGCCAGGGGGCCTCTGATTGGAAGTGGTAGAAAAACAAATCATTCACAGTAACAAGCCGGTGAAAGTGAGAGGGACCTTCAAGACTCCTCTGTAACACGTCCATGGAAGGGGAGGATCAGTCTGTAGCTGTCAGTCATCCCTCATCCGCACATACTGATAATAACATGAATTTGTGTGTGTGTGTGTGTGTGTGTGTGTGTTTTAAATAAGTATATGCTGTTTTAATGTGAAAAGCTTGTAACTATTTTTTGATATGTTGAAAAATCTATAAAAGCAGTTCTCAAAAAGTCTGTTTTTCTTAGAGATATCAATCAGGCTCCAGCTGAAAACCATGTGCATACCGTATAGAAGAGGCAGAACTGTATTGTTTTTTTCTTTTAAATTCATAAACTGCTGCTATTGATATTGATACGTCTATCATACCTTAATAAACAGTAACAGAAACCGTGACTCGAAATAAAAGTGTTTCCATTTATTTTGGCTCATTTTCAGTTTGGTGTTGGCACAGCCGTGCTGCAAATCTCCTGATGGTATCTTAATAGTGTTGGTCGTTCCGCCCGTACAGATGGAAGCAACAAAACCGCTGCCAATCAAACTTCGTCTGAACACGCCCAGACAACCCAAATTACCCTGTGTACACCTGTGTTCACCTGCAGACAGGTGAAAAGCCCTGTACACCTGTGCAGATGTGATTTACAGTTTATATGCTAGTTTTTATATGTTTTTTTTTATTGTTTCTATGATTAAGTGTCAAACTGGATTAGCACTTCATATTAACTTGAGAATCTTTACAACCACAGTCCTTTGTTGTTGAGTGTTCAATCTCGCTCAAAGGCACGTCAGCCGCAGTTATGGAAGGAGGAGAGAGTCATTCACTGTCTCAGCTTTCTCTGGATTTAAACCTGCTTCTCTTAACCTCTCGGCTACTTTTGCCTCCGCAGCACCGTAGGCCGCAGCCTTAGCTGTTATATTGTCCCCACTTACATGTGTGTGTGTGTGTGTGTTTGTGTGTCCAGCTGTACACACACACAGCTAATGAACTCTGAGTGCCTGGCTGCAGTTGTCACAGTGGTGCGACTGTCTCTGTGTTTTTCGGTCAAAGGCCACAAAACAGCTTGATTTGGCTTCGTTCTGGTCTGAAGCGGTGGTCAGAAGAGCAGAGAAGAGATCTGTACGCTGCTAAAATTAGATTTCAAGGTGGCAAAATACCCAACTGATAAATCTTTTAAAGGATCTTTTAGTTTTCATCATCACCAAAAAAAAAACTCAGGTAGCAGGCCTTTCATTTCTAACCGCCACTGAAAGTTAAAATGAAGCTAATGTAGCTAATTAACATTAATTCCTTAAGTAACTCGATCAAAGGCCGAGATGATACTTAACGGATATTATACGAAACTCCTCTCTGTAAACCCAGTGAAGTGAACGACGAGTTTAGTTTTCATACATATCATATAACTAATTGAAGTTTATCAACTTACTACTTCCCTTTCAGGACCTTCAGTGTTTGGAGCAAGTGACTTGTGAAGAATAATGTGTGCTTAAGTAAGGCCAAGGCACCAGATACATGTTTAATCAACCTGTCTACTCATCTCGTTTGCAGATTTTAAGTTGCCGTGCATGTTGGGAACATTAATCAGGTTGCCAGTAAATACTGTAGGTTTCTAAAAAAAGTTCAGATCTCAACTGAATCTTAACTTTAGTCACCAATAAATGTTGAAAGTTGAACTTACAGAGGATAAAGAGATGAGAAGATACAAACATGTAAACGCGCACTTTCAGACACTTTAGATTTGAACAAAAGCAGAACACTTGAAAAGCAGCATCCTCCTTATTATCCATGAAGAGGAAGTAAATTCATTTATTTGGAACCACAGAATCACTTTTGGTTCCTTTTCCTATCGGCTGTCATGTAAGTTAAAGCTTACTGAAGAACTAGACACACAACCAACGAATCCAAAAAAAGTGTCATGAAAGAGTGCAGCTGTAGTGTTTTACAGTCCATCGTTCACCTCGCTATCATCTATATTTTCATCAGTGATCTTAAAGAGCCTGAGAAATGTCAGTGAAGGACAATGCAGATAAGATAATTAGGTACGTTTTGGACTTTTGTATCCAGAAGTCTGGTAGGTTTGTGCTTTTCATTTAAGGTGTAGAAAATCTATAAAAAAGATTAGAGTTTGAAGTTGTACTGGTTTCAACCGGATCATTTTTTTTTTGTTAACTGTAATCTGCAGTTTTAAAGTTCTCCTTTAATTTTAAGTTCAGGACTATATATCTGCAGGCTGCAAAGATAAGCTGATAAAACAGCAGCTCCTGTGCTGTCTAAGAAACAATACATAATAAATAATAAAGCACAGATAAACACACAGGAGACACATGGACAGACAGATATATATAAACAGAAATATATATACAGACTTAAAGGAAGATGTATGAAGAAAGGTACGGACTAACACACAGGCAAGCAGTCACATATGTGCAAACACACACACACACACACACACACACATACAGGAAACCAGTAATGGGTGGGGTCCCTTTAACATTCACACCTGTGATGACTGATAAGATAACTGCAGGGCATGATGTGTGTGTGTATATGTGCATCAGTGTGTGCTTGTACATGTGTTCACGTTCATGCACCTGCATACTATATAATGTGGATGTGTATGTATTTCACCTGTGTGTGTGTGTGTGTGTGTTTGTGTGTTGTGACTGGGAATATGTAGCTGAACACTCATATCGTTCTTCTCCGTGGAGACGAGCTGAGCCGTCGGGCTCCAGGCCCTCTCGCTGGCAGGAGTGTCTCCATCGCTTCTGGATTGAATGACACATAAAAAACAAAATCAAAGCAAATTTGATCTTCAGCTGGTACAATATTAAACAATCAGAGATTGTCCGCGTTATAAACAAGGATTAATTTTGTGATTCGCAGCAAATATTTGCAGCAAGTAATCCGTGTCGTAAGTTTGCTAAGTCATGGCTGTTATCCTCATCATTCTGCTGCCTGCTCACACACACAGATCAAGTCTGCGCAAACTTTATTATTTGATTTGAAGTTGCATTTGTTTCTGTAAATACTGTGTGTGTCAGTTTTGTAAATTGCTGAACTGTCACGCCACAATTCCTCACTCAATTTATTAAGCCAGTAACTAAGATTCATTAGATTTGGAGATCTGTGAATTTAACTAACCGGGGAAACTTTTCTCACTCACAAAAGTTGTCATGAACGCCGTTTCTGAGGTAACTCAAAGCTCTTTTTTTTAACTGGTTTGTTGATTGGGATCCATTGTCTGTCAGGGACGGTTGATTGAAGTCTTTTGTAAAGTCCGTTGTCAGATAAATCTATCAAAACAGAAACAGTGTTCTTCAAGTGGGAGCTGCATCTCCACGGGGTGCCAAGAGGATAAGACGAGATTTGCATAAACAACTATGCAACATTTGCATTGATTTCACTTTTATATTAGGTTTTCAAATGTATTGAAATGGAGGAAGAAATCACTATGAAGACGTTGTAAATATGCAGTTACACCCGGATTGGGCTGGTGATGACATCTCCCCAGTAACATGTTTTCCAGGCAATGAAATGCTGATACTCAGTCTCATATCTCAGCCCTCATTTAAAAAACGTCTCTCTCTCTCTCTTTACATAAACCCTTATTTATGTTAAATTAAAAAATTGGGGCATTTTGGCAAATATCTGTCCAAGTTGTTCCAAACCTCAGTTTGCCCTCCCGATGCTTATTTCTTCTTCTCCTACGACTGAATCTGTTTTTATAAACCGGGATAAACTGGCAAGCTACTAAATGTCGCAGAGAAAGTTGGCAGGACCTCGGACGGATGAAATGCAGTTTTTTTTTTTTTTTTTTAACACAACTCAAGTGTTTCATGTCCTCTGATACAGGGATTTAAAAAAAAAACAAACATAAAAACTGAACAAATAAAGTGAAACCTGACTCAAGGGAGGAATAAGAGCCCGACGCGGCTAAATTGTTTTCAAGCTGGGAATCAAAGCTCTGCTTCTCCAATGTAAAGTCAGGTTTGAATGTCGGAGCGGCGCCAGGTTCAACAGAGCAGTCTGACAAGACGCTCCATCAGATTCTGTGATTTGGCAAAGGATGGACACTCGGTCTTTAAGGCTTCATCCATCTGTGAGCCGGAGACAAACAGCCTTTGACACGGCCTGTGTGTCTTTATGTGTCTCTATGTGTGTGTGTGTGTGTGCAGACACATGTGTGTATATCTCGGTGTAAGTGATTTACAAGGCAAGTGGACAGTGGTGGCCGTCATGTCAATTCAAGTAGTGTTGTCTTAAAGTCTAGCCAGTAGCTCACACACTCTCACACTCTGCGTTTGACCCGGCACATGCTCTCCAGATGTTGGTGAACATTCCTGAAGGTCTCATCACACTTGTGGACATTTTATGTCTCCTCACACCGTCCTGACACTGTCACAGTCCAGTTCTCCGTTTGTGCAAATTGAGAGCGGCTATAGACCCGCTCTGGGTAAAGACTGAAACAGCGGCTGATATGTCTTTGTTTCCTCGTCAAAAAGCGTGAAAAATTCTGGCTGGATATAAAATTGGGTGTTAATATAAACATCGTGCTGCTGGATGGATTTATTGCTTCTGTTCTCAGCCGTCATAAAGGCCTGTATGAGACAGTGTTAAGCAGGAATGGGCACAAAATATCAGTAATTTAATTGTTTTTTTGAACTGATGTCAGAAGAATGTTGTTGTTGCTATGAACGACGGAGAAACTTTACTGTGAAATTGGAGGAAATGTGGTGATTTGGGGTCAGTATTACCGTACTAAAACTATAATCAGGTGGTTTATCTTTTAAGTGCCACTTCAACATGCATTTGCAATTTTGTATTTTCACTGTAGAAACATTTTAATAGGTAAAGATAAGTAATCTACATTCAAATTTTAATTTTGGGGTACCTCGGCAGACTTTTATTGTGCTGATGATATGATATGTGGGCAGTCTGCCAGCACCTGGGGTTTCCAGGTGCATTAGCTTTGCCTGGGGTTACAGTAACACAGTAATAAGTTAGTTTGCATGTTTGAGTGCATTTATCATCCAGATAGGGTGCGTTATATATCCAGGTCTGGGAAGTGGAGGTGATTTTGTAGGTCAAGGTTTATTTAAGTGATACAAACAAACCGTGCAGGGGTTTCCCCCCGGCGGTTCTGCTCACCGAGCTCAGCACCCAACATCATAAAATCCATCTCCCCAGACATACAAGAGCGAAAGAGATGTGCAGAGTCCTGAGGATATTGTACTTAAACACCTCCTCCGCTGCATAACCAAACATCCTGAAACTACGGCGGAGAAGCAGGAGTTCAGCCTGAACACAGGCCCGAATATTAACGATGCTACGACACGCGTAGCTTGCGATCACCTTTTTGGATCCGCGCGAGGCTCAGTGTAAGCAGACACCGTCCTCCCATAAGGTTTCAAAAGCCACATGACTTATGATTATTTTGAAATCGGCACTGTGTCACATTACACAGACGACTCGACCAACCCAGCAGGTGCTCTGTGTGTAATCATAACATAGACAATGTTACTCACGGAAATTAAGATAAGATAACATGAAACTTTAACGATCCCTGGAGGGAAACTGGGTCAATGCAAACAGTCATAGGATGCAGTGAAGAAAAAAAACAAAATTAGACACTGAATGCATAACAGGAAGAAGGAAGAAAGCAGGAAATATGACTTAAAATAGAAGAGGAACTCGGTAAATTCAGGGATCATAACGTAACTCGATTGTTTAAGCTTAATTTCTGCATGAAAAATGCATTCATTTCTGAATATCTGCAGAAACGCTCATAGCTCAAGTTAAACATGTAGCTCCAGCACACCTCAACAAAGATCAAGGAGAGAGCATCATCTGAGGCAGTGAAGATTAGAACCAGCAACCTTTTTTTTTTTTCCCTCCAATGCTCCCCTGACCTTTAACCTGCTGCTGTTGATGCTTTGCTGAACAGCAGAGGAGCCGCCTGCTGTCAGGCTGCTTTTTTTTTTTTTTTTCCTGACTCGCATCTGTTGCGTCCCTGAGTCAATGGTCATGTTTTGATCGATACTGTCCTCCCTGTCTGTCCCTCCCCACATACGCGCACACGCACGCACACACACGCACGCACACATGCACACACAGCATCGGGTTAAATGTAATCAGCCGCCTCCTCTGTGTTCGTCTCTCAGGCCAGTGGTTTTTATCTCGGCCTCTTTGCAACACCCACGGCTGACAGAGCAAAGTCCAACCGCTTATCTGTGCCTCTGCTGGCCAGTGGCGCTCAGTCTGTCTGTCTGTCTGTCTGCCTGTCTATCTGAATTACATAGGAACTGACCGTCTTATGTACTGTCTGTCTCTCTATCCTCTCTACCAGCCGCAGCTGTACTTCTCTGAATGTATTTCTGATTTACCTTCTGACTGCTTCTTTACAGCTTTTTTATACATTCAGCCTTTATTAGCTACAGCTTGATCTGATTGTTGCCCTCATTGACCTTTACATGTGTTTGTTTTTTAAAGTTACCATGTTTTAATTGGCTTCTATGTGAATGTTTACATTTTTAGGTATGTTTTATGTACTTATTGTTTAATTATGATTCTAAGTAAAACCCTCTTTTAGCTGCTTTTGACCTATTGCAGGTGCTGCACAAATAATTCATCATTACGGTTATTAGTGTGATGTCTAAGGGATAATTCTTTTAATTATTTGTTCGATTCATTGGTTTTCTATGAAATGACAAGAATTTTTTTTTTAAAAATTAAAATTTCTCAGAGTCAAAGGTGAAAACAGGTGTCTTGTTTTGTTAAACCAACAGTCAAAACCCCCCAAAACAGTTTCATTTACAATCATATCAAACAGAGAAAAGCAGCAAATCTTCACATTTGAGAAACTGGGACCAGAAGACGTTTGCCGTTTTTGCTCGAAAAAATGACTGAAACAGTTAACTGATGTCAAAACTGTCGCATATTGTTGATATTTATGTCAGTTGACGACTTATTTCAGCCATAATAATGTGTCCTCGCAGCCCACACAGTCATATTTGAATACTGGCTCAGCTGTATCTGACTGACTTTCCTTCATCTTCTTCATGAGCTGCAGCTCTACCTGTCTCGTTGTCTCCCTGCCTCGCTGGACTCCCGATTGTCTGTCTGATGGCCTCTTTATAGCTTTTTGTCTGTCTGACTGTTTCTCTGCGTGGTTTACTGCCAAACAGTCTCTCAGCCTCCCTGTTTATCAGCTACCACTTGATCTTTAAACATTTTTTGCACAGTTTTTCATTTGTTTATATCTCTTTGTTGCTTTTAAAATGTGTTTTTAATGTTCTTATGAATCAATTTTAAGACTTTTTGAGCAGAATATTACAAGCACTACACTGATAATTCACCGTTATGATGATTGGCTTGATGACAGTCTCTGCATTTAAGTCCTACATATATGAATAACATTTTTTTTACTACAAATATGTATGGTGGGATTAGGCTCCGATCTTGACTGTCTTACCACCAAACTAACTGTCTGTCTGTCATCTGTCTGTCATCTATTTTTCAGAAAAAGGGAGAGTATAGCCTGAGGGCTGAACTGTAGGTGCTCCCTTCTCCTTCTCTCTCCCTCCGCTTCTCTGTCTTTCCCTCTCTCTCTCTCTCCCCTCATTCCCTCCCTCTCCTTAGGCAATAACTAGTGTAAATAGTAGATCCACCTAACAGGATCCAGGATGCACTGCTTCATTTGCATTTGCACATCTTGAAAACACGCACCACCCTTTTTCTTTCCGTCTTTCTTCCTTTCTTTCCGTCTGTCAATACTTCTTCTTGATGAAAAGATCTGCAAACACCTGCTAAAAAAAAAGAAAATCTTCAATTAACGACGTGAAAATCTTCTTGATTTTTTATAGACTTATCGTGTAAATTTGCTAAAACTCTGTTCATTCGGCCTGCAGAGAATGCAGCATTTAAAGTATCAAAAAGCTCCCGAAAGTTATGATATGAAAAAAATGAAGGTTATACATTAACTACAGCAGCAGGAGAAAAAAAACATCTTATTTCTGCTCTTTCATTTGAACACAGAAGCTCTTTGTGCAGGTGTGCATGCTTGCAGACTCTATGCTTGATTTACTGTCACCAGCAGTACAGCCTGAGGGCAGCTGTCATCATGTGTTCAACAGGGCAAACCGAAAGACTGTTGCACCTCAGGAGACAAATATCCATTTTAACAAAAAATGACAACGGTGTCACCCTCACACAGATCTGCTGCCCTGCTGACTCACCATCAAAGCTTCTTTCAGATCTCTTAAAGCCGGTCGCCAATTATGCAAAACGCCACAAAAACCTTATTCAGTCTTTGATTAGATCTTATCTTCGGGAAGACTTTCCCACCAAAACCGTTTTTTTTATCCCACCTCTAACCGTGTTTCGCACCCTTCAAAAAAAAAAAAAAAAAAAACTATCCCTGTAAAAACTGAAACTTTGGCTTTTCAAGATTTTTGGCAACATTCTGCTCCAGCGTTTCAAAAAAAAAGGCCAGCGTTTATTTTAATTGGGAGAAATAAGTGCGGAAACTTGTAATTGAGTAGAGATTACCGATCCTTTAGAAAATACAGTGACAGCAGTTTTGCTTCCAGTTCAGTTTGACCATGAAGTAGTTTTTTTCATCACAGCTTATAGAAGCAGGACTGAGACAGCTCATGCAATACAAGCTCAGTATATTGATGAAAGGCCCCGAAAACAAAGTCATGGCCACATTTTGTAGATATATTTGGATTGATTTTAAACAATTTGATGCACATATCTATCTAAAATACAGTAATCACTTCCAAATTATACTTTTTATCTTACAATCATGCTAAAATCTGATCCTCTGAACTACACTTTAGGGTTGCTTTAGACTAATTTCTCATATTTAGTAAAAAAGAAGTGAACACATAGTAAAATTAACTGTGATTCTAGTAAACAGAAAGATAAAATATTGATCATTACACAGTGTCCCCCCCAAAAAATCATTTGATTCCTGCACAAAACAGTCGCAACAATGTGTGGATAAGATGCTAATCCTGGAGACTTTAAACAAAATCCTTTCTTCGTGTTATTACGACCGTTTTCAAGAGGAGATTAAAAGATGTGTGTCTCGAAGCAGTCGTCAGGTGCCTGTATGTACATTTTTTTGCTTGCTCCACCTGTTCATACTGGCGAGCAAGCCGAAAAATGTTTCGATGTACGTACAGGAATGTGAGTATTTTTATTAGACAGACTTGGGGGGGAAAAAAAATGTGAACCTGTCCTTTAATTTATTGTGACATGCAGACTGTTATCAGCAGCTGGTATCTGTTTTCTAAGAGTCTAAGCGTTTGGAAACTGGGTCAGCCGACGGTTACAGATTACAACCGAGAGGTTACAAATGTAAGGGTCACACTTAAGTTTTTTTTTTAACTTTGGTGCAAAAATCCAGTCCAACTACTGCATTGTTGCTCCTTCGAAACCTCAAGCCACTGTATGTTATCAGTGGATTTATTCTAATCTGTTTTCCTTCATGAGAAGAGATAAAAAAAAAAAAAAAAAAAACTTGCCAGGACTGAATGTGACAACTATCAGCTTGGTCACCTGATTACTGTGAGGGGACGTATCAGAGTGACATTTTAGAGTCAGCCAGGTTGGTCATACCTGGAGCAGCCTGCTGTGTGTGTGTGTGTGTGTGTGTGTGTGTGCGTGTGTGTCTGACTGTGTCTTTGCATGTAGCTGTGGAGACCATATCAGGCGGGTGCTCGCCTATCTTATCAAGCCAACTGCTCTGACGGGACTATTGTGCATGCAAGGTGACGAACTGCTTTAGATTCCCACTCAGACTACAAACCAGCGACCATTACTTTCAGGTGTGTGTTTTCAGAGGTCCATATATTGATGTTGTGTTATATAAGCGGCGGGGGGGATTATCAGAGAAATGCTCTTAAGTCTCTGCAGCAGCGGGTAGCCAATGATCTTTAGCATCGGGCACCACTGATTGAAACTGAAGTTAAAGAGTGAGACTATAAGGGACTCCGCCCACTACCGGTTTCCTGCTAGGAATGGATGCTGTGTGTGTGTGTGTGTGTGTGTGTTCGTGTATATGTGTGAGTTTGTGTGCTGCTGCTATATTTTTGAAGCCTCCGGCTGGCCTTGACGTGACAGAGAAGAAAAGGCAGCGACAAATACGTGACAACTCCGACAACACAGGGCTGGGTTGAGCAACTGCCAGCGGCCGACAGACAGACAGACAGACAGACACAGACAGGTAGACATGCAGACAGGTGGACAGGAGGCCTGCTGAAAGGGCAGCGGAGCAGCAGACAGGAGGCCCCAACAGGGCGGCTGCAGAATCGATAAATTAACTTTTCACTTCCCTGCAGATGTAAAGGAAAGAAATCATCCGTTCGTCACTTTATGAGTCAGTTAAAGTGTGTGAACATCATTGCAGCTTTTCTATATCTTTAAAGTCATCATTTGAAACATTTCACATGCATCAGTATGCTTTCTTTATAGAGATATTAAACAGTAAGGATTAAGCAGGTTTCCATACCATACAGTATTAGCTGCTGTCTGGTAGCTCTTGCTTGGAAAAACTCCTTTGACACGAACAGGAAGTGATATATTTTGTGTTTGCAGTTTGTTTGGAATTAACAGAAAAGGAACTAATCGGTCAGCGGTCGCCTCCAAGGCCGAGAAGACACAGTAAAGATTAAAAAGCAAAACACTGTGAATCCCTCTCCCCTCTGTTTTTGTTTTGTTGACTCGCCGATAGTTTTTCTAGTGCAGGGTCAGAGCCAGGTCAGTAGTTTTTGGAGTGGTCCGGGTCTCACTGTGTATGTATGTGTATGTGTGTGTGTGTGTGTGTGTGTGTGTGTATGTGTGTGTGTGTGTGTGTGTGATGCCGCCCGGGCCGATGGCCTGCGCAGAGGTCTTCTTTGAGGCTCTCAGTGTGAGCCAGCCGTGTTTAGTCTACCAGTCCCACATGTCACACACCACAGTCATTTGGTCAGGAGCTGTTTCAACAAGACGCTGCTATTCCTGCAGCACTGTCTCACCAGCCGACCGCTGGTCAGGTAAAAAAAAAAAAAGAAAAAAGAAAAAGAGCTGTGATTGATTGATTGACAGGGACAAGTTGGTGAGGTCTCACCAATAACACTGCCGGATCTAGGAACTGTCATTCTCCTGGTTTGAAGTACAATGTTTTTCTGTCATCATTAGTTTAATTGTCTGGCTTTTAAATGTGTTTGTATGCAGCTGAGGAGCTATTTGCTGTCTGGAGAATCCATAAACATTGGATTCGGTGAGATATGTGAAAATATAATAAAGGACTTGTATAACAGTGTTCTCCAAGTCTGAAGTCATTTTTTAAAGGATTTTGTTTCTATGTGAAATCTTGAGAGAGGTGGTGTTTTTAAAAGTTTTTGTGCAATTTCAAAAAAAGTTATTGGAAACATACTAAACTTCAGAAACAAAGAAACAAAAGAAAAAACTGAATATACTGAATATTTACATTTAATTCAGCTTTTGTCCACGCTAACAACGAGCTCTTTCAGTATAAATGTTGCAGAAAAAGAAAAACAAATGCACAATTTGTCCCCATTTTTTGCCTTTTTAATAAGAAAAAATGAAACATGAATGATTGTAATCACATTTAAACCAACATAAACAACAACAACAAAAAAAAACAATATATTATATCAGCACACTTCCAAAGCTTGAAAAGCAACATAGCTTAAATAAAAGACATTTCTCTTTGAAACTAAAATATGCTCCACAAAGGACGTCACGTGACCTGAAACTTCTGCGTCCTCTGCTGTTTTACGGGAATAATCCTTCAATAGATCATCTATAACATTGATGTCTTTATCAGATCAGCAGTTGTTTGAAGAAAAGGCACTTTTTTTTTTTTTTTTTTTGGACAGTGAGACTTATTTGAAACCTTTTGACAATGTTACACTGATCCCATTGAGCTGATCCATTGACAGTGTGTGGGGGAGTGGGGGGGTGGGGGAGGGGTTTCCTAAGTATTGTTGTAACTCATACACACACACACACACACACCAGCCCATCAGCCCACCTGGCCAGTGGGAAGCTCCATAGTGCAAAGTACTGTATGTAAATCCTCCCGTAGTGCATCTCTCCTCCCCTCCACTGTTTTAGTAACTGACTGAACTCCTCCGTGCACCCTCACCCGCTACCTGCTATTCAAAATGTTACAGTCTGTGGAAAAAAGCATTTTGTCGAATGCCCCTCGTATAGGTAACAAAAGGAAATGATTGTGGGAAAATGAAAAAAACATAAACACGACATGCTTTTTTAGGTTTTTTTTTAAAGTTTTTTTTTAGTTTTTTTTTTTTTTACCACAGTTACTTTGCCTCTTTCCTTCTGGCTGCAAAATTTTTCTACTACTTTTTCCCTCCGTGCTCCAGCAAGGATAAAAATGGCTTTTGTTTTTTTCTTCATATCAACCATCAAGAACAAAAACCATTTCTTTTTTTTTTTAAACTTCCAAAGCTACATTTACATTGACGGTTGTCTGATCTGATAGATCGGACAGAACATAGTGAGAGATGTGAAAAAAAAAATGCTGTAACACAAAAAAAGAAATGAAAAAAAAAAAAAAAAATCTACTTTACTGTCTCCCGCTGCAGTAACACCTGCCTGAAGCAGTAACCTGAAACTTGCCTCCTTCTTCTCTCCATCTTTGGATAAAAAAAAAAAAAAAAAAACCCTCACATTTGGGTTGTAACTGGTCGACAGAACGCTATACAAGATATATTAAAATTTATTCCCTTCATAAATAAATGCAAATATCCTTTCCCCCCCCCCCACATTAGCTCTATTTACATTTTATACAAAGCCAATTTTGCCACAGTGTTCTTGTGACAGGCAAAGACGGGATCTGACATCTGACTTACATACAGACGAGTCAAATATCTTCATCATCAGTGTAGAATTTTTTTTTTTATCATCCAGCTTCACTTTACTATCCTCCGTGTAACCAACCAGTCTCCATGTTTGTCAGAGTTGGTAAAAGAAAGAAAAAAAAAGAAGAAAAAAAAAGAAGAAAGGTTCTTTGGTCCCTCAAACATGGCAGCCATTTTAGATGTGAGTCTCTTCCAAGGCCACTGGACATGAGCCAGAGAGAGAAAGAGAGAGAAAGAGGAAGATAAAGAGAGCTTGGGTGTCCATTTTAGAAAAGGAAAAGAGAAAGAGAAGTCTCCATCTTGGCTCACCTCTATGGACAGGTGTGTGTGTGTGTGTGTGTGTGTGTAGGGGGTGGGGTGAATGTCCATATTAGGAAGCGTTGAGCACCGAGCGGCTGTACAGAGTTTGGTAGTAGGCGCCTGAGTCCATGCTGGTTGGCCCGGGGCTGTCGTAGATCTGCTTGGCTCCCACGGGAGAGCCTCCGGCGTAGCTGTTGTAGGCCATCACCTGGTCCTGGTAGGACTTGAGGTCCATCTTCTGCTCGTTGGACATGAGGTTGGTGATGGAGAACGGGTGGTTGAAGTTGTAGTGGGGGTCCAGAGACTTGAGGGCGTCGCTCTGTAGGTCCATGTGTTGCTGCATGGCGCTGGGCAGGAGGTGGGCGCTACCTGCTAAGGACTGGGAGTGGAGGAGCGGGTTGGAGGAGGAGGAGGTGGCGGAGAGAGACAGGGAGGACGGAGGGATGGAGGATGATGTGGAGGAGGAAGGAGGCAGGGAGACGGGTGGGCTGTGGAGGTGTGAGGAGGACAGCGGCGGGCAGTCTAGTGGAACCAGGGAGTTTCGGGGATGCGGCTGGTCGTCTGAAGAGCCCGGGTGAGAGTTGTCTGAGTGGGCGGAGTCGGCTCCTTCTGATCCTCCCGTGGGGCTGTGATCCTCCACCAGGTGGTCTCCGCCATGGCCTCCTTTACCTGAGCCCACCTCCTGGCTCTTCCCTGCTTTCTTCGCCATCTTGTCCTCAATCTTGAAGCGCTTCTGGCGCCTCAGGTAGCAGCCATTCTCAAACATGTTGCCTGACTGCGGGTGCAGAGTCCAGTAAGAGCCTTTGCCCGGCTTGTCCGGCGAGCGAGCCACCTTCACAAAGCAGTCATTGAAGGAGAGTGAGTGGCGGATGGAGTTCTGCCAGCGCTGCTGGTTCTCACGGTAGTAGGGGAACAGGTCCATGATCCACTGGTAGATCTCATTCAGGGTGAGCATCTTGCTGCCGCTCTGTTGGATCGCCATGGTGATGAGGGAGATGTAGGAATACGGCGGCTTGGCGTGGGTCAGGGAGCGTCGGTAAGGCTTCGGGGGAATCTCCTTGGGCACGGCCCGGCTCAGGGACGCAGTGGAGGTGTATCCCAGCTGGCTCATGGACTGGCCCATGTTCTGGTAGTGGGACAAGGAGCTCAAAGAGCCGGGAGTAGCGGGGCCCAGCTGGGTCAGAGGGCCCGAGCTGAGGGACGAGGCCACCGGGGAGAGGGACATGTGGCCGGGCCCGGAGCCCATGGAGGCCAGCGGGGAACTGCTTAAGCTGGAGCTCTGGTACGCCATGTTCATACCTGCAGGGGAGGCAGTGGCCGGGTTCAGGTTGATGTAGCTGTTGATGGTGCCCATGGAGCCCATGGAGCCCAGACCAGAGTTCATGGTGCTGGGAGAGGGATACATCTGGAGAGAAAGAGGAAAATCTGGTTATTCACGAGAAAACACAGAGGAAATCAAAGTTTTGAAATGTTGTGCGACAAAAGTTACAAGCAGTGAAAAAACAATTTAATGGGACTAATCTTGAATTTACTTTTGAACCTTTAGAGAAGAGATAACATTGAGCCCTTCAGTTAGATGACATAAATTTGAATTTCTTCTGTGAAATGAATGTGTGAATGTGGGAGGAAACTGGTTTAGACTCTCCATTTTAAAAGTGACTCCTTATCAATGCACAATGAAGCTCTCAGTGCGCGGAGAGAGGACATGGATTTCACACAGCGATGTTAACCTGAAAATGCGTAAAAAGCGCGTCACGGTGCCTCTCGGTTCAGACGGCCTCCTCCTCTGCTTCCATGGAAAAAACAAGTTGTTCAGTATTTAAACTAAAGTGGAGAATTTTGATTTTTTTAATGCGTGCATGTGTGTGTCTGACAAAGATGAATAATTACGCTTTTTTCTTCTGTGAAATCTTTAAAAGCCTGTGGCGTGAAGGAAAAGTATTTAATATGCGAAGAGACAAAATCAACAGGGGATAAAAGGTATCTCGATCCCCCCCCCTCACTGATCATTGGTTAAATATTGCCAGACTCTTTCTTCATGGTAATTTCATCAGGTCGAGCTGAGGTGAGAATGAAGCTGCTGATGAAATTACCTCTAATTGAATTAGTGAGGAGAAAAAAAAAAAGCTGCCGCAGTCTTGTTACTTTTAGGCCTTTACACCTTTACTGTTGCAACACTGCTGAGAGGACTCAAAGGAGAAGGCCTATTGATCAGCAGTTGTCTTGAAAAATATTTTTTAGTCAAGAGTCTGTTTATTGATAATGAAATGTATTTTTCTTATATCAACAGTTCAACCAAAAAAACTTTTTAGTTTAGTGGCTTTAGGTGTGAAAAGAACTGTTTCTATGTTATTTCATTTTTGGGTTTAATAACATTTGCAAAATTCTAATTGCTTTTTAACATATAAGGAATATATAAATACTAATTGTTCGCGTCTTCTTCTGTGGTGTTGCTATAATGTTGCTGTTGAATTTTACCTTGCGTCTTGATACGCAGTTTTTTTTTTAACTTATCATAGTTAAAGGTGTTTAATTCCTATTATAATATTTCAACAGTATGTTTTAATGTAAAATCTACATCATATTCTTTCATAATTTATCACAGCATTGCTCTTTACTGTCCTGATGAAAATGCGCAAATAAAATCTCTTTTTTTTTTTTTTTGCTCTTCTTCGCTTGAATCTGAAGCAGCTCTGAGATTATATCCTGATGTTTACAACACGAGGGGATAAAGACAATATGTGTTATTTGTTGTCATTGTTATTTTCATTTTTTTTTTTTTTTTTGTTAGTGCGTCTTTTTTACCTCACTGCCTTCGCTGAAGTATGTAGTATTCCACTCTGGTAGATCGTGGGCTTCCATCTTCACAGAGCTCAACATCCCCAACACAAGTCTTTGGAGGAGAAGCACCTATCACAGGCTTTTTAAAAAAGAATATATATATATAAAAAAACGAATATAAAATCCTCCGCAAAGTAGAAAGTTTTCGAGGGGAGAAAAAAATCCAAACAGAAAGTTGTCTCCTTTTTTTGCCAAGAGAGAAGAGAAAAATATCTAGAGTCAAAAAATGTGTGGAAAAAAAATAACAATCAAAGAGTGACGTGACGCTCGGCTCCTGGGAATAGTAAAGTCAATATTTCTTATTTGTCAGTCATCCATTGTTTCATAACCTTAATCTTGTTTCGGCTCAGCAGATGTTGACTTCTGGCCCGTTCTTTCTGTCCTCCGGGGGCCCTTCTGGACGCAGCGTGTGTCAGACGGAGGTGTAGCGCGCAAATATACTAGAGAAACCTGGACGTCCTGGTCTTATAAGGTCCCGACAGGTCCCGCCCCGTACTCCTGACATTTGAATACCGTGTTGGGATCCAGGAAGGCCCCAGCAAAAAGGCCGATGTGGCCCCCTGGCGTGCTGTATATTGGCCCGGCGGCTACACCGGCCCACCCGGACATGCGGCTGTCCCATAATCCTTTAGAGACAGAGCCGAGTGAGTCTTTAAAATATAACAGTGGCATTCATAAAGCTGACGTGTTTCAGTGAATTACCAAACCGCACGTGTGAGTTTTAAACCTGTTGCTACTTTATTAAAAGTTATTTCACAAATAGATGAAAGAATTTGACAAAAAAATTAAATCATTTCACGTCCTTCCAACTCAAAACAACTTGTTCAAATAATAATAATAATAATAAAATCTCGGATTATGTGATTATTTTTCGACAGTTTTCTTTGGGGAAAAAGTAAAATTATACCAGTTGATCCATTGAATAAAACTACTTTTATCATGGATGGGGGGCAGTTTAGTGACTTTTGCATACTGTTTGTGTGTGTGTGTGTGTGTGTGTGTGTGTGTGTGTGTGTGTGTGTGTATGGGAGGAGGTGGCGAGTAGGGCGTGAAAGTCGTTAATTCCCTTGGCTATCACTTCTCTGGAGCTGCTAACCGTTAACACATCCTTTAGGGTTTGATTGTAGCAACCGTCAAAACTTATTTCAGATTCTGGGTTTTGATAGTCAAATTTTCGCTTGATAGTGATGTAAATGTCATGTATGTGACATTAACAAAAACGAAATCACGCCCCACAACCATAAACCCCACTTTTTTTAAAAAACAAAAATAATAAAAAACAAAAAAATAAAAACACACTCTGAATCCATCCATACAAATGCTGCCACAGCACCAAAGCCGCCTGGAAATGAATCAAAGATACTAAGAAGACACAGCACGTGCGTAATTAGTATCAATTATAATTTACATTAAAGCTCCAAATATTAAATTTTTGTCAATTACACATGAATCTCTTACAGTTTTCTAGATGCTCACATGCGTAATCTGTGCGTAAACTAAGTCCTGAGGGACCTGAGAACTTCTTTGAGACGTACTCTCTCTCTCTCTCTCTCTCTCTCTCTCTCTCTCTCTCTCCCTCCCTCCCTCTCTCTCTCTCTCTCTCTCCCTCTCTCGCGGCCCGTCGCCTCAGAGGAGTACAATAAATAATGTAATCCTGGTGTAATGCATAGGGCTTGGACTCCTGTGTTGTGGAATACACATCAGGCCTCGGTGCAGACGGAGGCCTCTGAATGTCAATGCCGCTGCCTAATGGTCAGTCAATGGAGATGTAATTGATGCGCAGGCGGGAGGTCGACGGGATTAGACTGTGAGAAAAAAAAAAGATGCCGAGGAAATAAGAAATAACAGGAAGGAATATCAGCGCGCAGACGCTGCACCAAAAAAAATATGCAGAAAGCGTCGACTGGAGAAGATCCTGAATCAATGTTGGGCAGCATCGGGTTACAGTGTGTGTACATCTGAGAGAAACATACACACTTGTTCCAATATGAATATTTATAACATGCCTACCTGATGACTGTGCTCATGAAAACTGCCTCTTCTGGATACTTGTTGTTGTTTCCCCTCTGACGCTCAATCACAGGACACCCTTTTTTTTCTTAATATTTACCAGCAAATCTCCAGAAGGATCGGCCTGTCATCGTGATATTTTCTGCTGTGTGATAGTCTCTGTATCATCAGTCAGACGCTCTGCGGGGCCATCACCTGTAAAGACTCGGCGATTATCGCCTGTTTGCAAAACGCTGTCAAGTCGATTAACACGTGGAACGAGCTAACACCTCAGTGTCTGTAATGATGTAATTAAGCCTGAAAGAGATGAGCTCCATCTGCACGGTGATGCGGTTGTTAAATAATAAGGTTAGTAAAACTCTGACCTCCAGACCCTGATCATAACAGGTCAATCAAATATGAGTAGTTATGGGCAAATGATGCGTTTGTGCTGTTGAAGGGAAGCGTTAGTGGGTGTTTGTGTGATTTAAAAACACCAGAAAAAGTGGATCAAATGACTTTAGAGGGATTCTCCTGAGTAACCAGCACTTTTTGAAGGTTTCATCTCATCCAACACAGATTATAATAAATCGGGCTTCCAGTCTGAACAGAATTAATACAATTAGCAAAAAACCAAACAAACACAACACAATGCAATAAATCTTTCAGAGAAGATGAATCAGATATCGTGAACTCCTTCATATGGATTCAGATCTACACACAAAAACCTAATCATTTCATTGTTTACCACGTGATTCATGTGTGATGTAGAGATTTTTCAGGGTTATGCAGCATCATTCATGTTGCTGTTAAAGAAGAAAACACAGCTGTTTGTTCTGGAGATTTGTAAAACGGAGAATTTATATATCTATTAAAAACCGAGCTGAGCACGGAGATAGCTTTGTTATCTTGTTAAATGTCCTCTTATTAGAATAATCATACTCAAATGCTTGTATGAAGCTGGTTTATCACGTCTTGCAGGTTGATCTATCTCTGCTATTTTGTTCATGGCATCACAACCCTGCCTCTTAATAAACATCTAATACTCCTTTAAAAATCTGTGTCACCCCCACAACTCACATCCTCTCTCTGCGGGCCGTTTTTAATGCCAATAGAGGCCTTCCATCGTCCATTAACACCTCTATAATTGGTTTAACAATAGCTGTAATGAGCTGACACTAATGGAGGAAGCGACAGATCGGCCTACGAGGAGCACGACGGCAGGATTGTGGGGAGGAATAATTAAACTTCCTACTCTTTTTCTTCAAAATAATAAAAAAAGAAGGAAAAAGTGACATTTCGTCTAACAGTTGATTTGTCAGGTAAAAGCCAAAATCTGCGCAGCTCAGCTGATTTTTTGGGGCCTTGCAGTGAAGGGATTGAAGACCTTTAAGTTTTTTTTCTGTTTAAATGTAATTTTAAGGGTTTCTTGTGTTTGCTCTGTCTCTAATGACACCCTACACCTGATAAAAGATGATCAACACACCGACTCCTCCTGTCAGCCTCCACCCTGCAGCCACACATCAGGAGCACAAGTGCGCCATCTTGTGGCCACTAGAAAAGAGAAAAGCGTTGCACCTGCACTCTTTTTCCTTTTCATTTCTTACTCAGAGTGGGTTTGTTTCGTTAATCAAAGCTTGAACAGTTTTTTTTTATTTCATGAATGCATTAAATGAAATGCAGGTTGTTCTACATGGAGTTAACTTGATTTGACAGTTTGGATTTTTCATTTCTTTTAAACCAGGTTAAATTTAGCTGGAGCTCAAACCTGCTGAATCCTGACCAAGACTTGAAGGTTAACGTCATACACTAACTAATTTTCACAATGTATTATTAATTACCTGGATGTAACTTAATCAATTAATGCTAAGTACATCTGAGTCAACTGTGTAAGTTACTTAAGTTACATTACTTCATATAGTTATGCTTGAAGTAAGTGACTTTGTTTGATTTAAATGTTTCAGTTCCTTATTTGTAGGGAAAAGCAGCCAGTCCAAAATCCCTGCACACAACTGGCCATCAGAAAAAGTTTGTAACAATTATAAATATGATTTATTTTGCCATTTGATTCTCTTTAATTCCATCTCCATATATAAAATTCTTAATGTGGCTTTAAAGTCAAGAAATATAATTCTGGTTAGAGGGATATTAAATCCCTGTAACTGTTTTTGGTGTAAACACAGTAAAATGTAAGAATGTTGGCTCTAAAAAAAATGTCTGAATCAGCCTTTAAAAAGACCACCATGTGTAATTGCAGAATGTAAACTCCTCTGATCATGACTCCTCTGACCAATGATGAGAGCTCAAACCTTTTCTCTTAAACCAGAGATGTGCTGGTAGCCCAGTTAAACTTAGCAAAGCTGGTTTATATAATGATTATTATAATGATTCAAATAAGAAAGTAATGACGTGTACACACTCTGAGGAAAAACTAAAACAAAACAAAACAGGAAAACAAGTACAAGTTTCCATCCCATTTATTCCTGCTTTCTATTTTTTGTACATTAAGCTGCAATAAAACCAACAGATCTAAAAAATGACACATGAAGGAAAAGAAACTCATCGTGGACAGAAATGCGAGGAGAGACCAAACAACGACTGGCCTGGCCGACTTTACAAAAAGCTTCTGATAAAAGCAAAAAGACGTCTGATGGCGATCGAAGGGAAACAGATTCAGGTTAATAATTTGACTAGACAATAAAAAAAAAAAAAAAAAAAAAAGCCATTGCACTCCTACTTCCCCTGAGGTTCCCAGACACACAAACAGACGGTAAACTTTTTTTTAAAAAGGCACTTAACAAGGGATTGCATGATGTATCAGTGCATATTAAACTTAAACTCCACTGTTTCAAAGACATTTCTCTACAGCGGACCTGGGCCCCGCCGAGACGATCTCGCTCCGTTGTAAGTCAACGGGACGAGATCGTCTTCGTCTTCAGATGCTTTCGGGGGGGGACGGGGCCTCGATCTGTGGGATATTCTTTGAATGAAGAAGGCCTATATAAGTATTTGCTGAATAGTACAGACTTTTATAAGTAAAATCCTGTAAGTACAGTAGACCACACAGGCCTGTAAACTGTAACGCTGGATGAAGAAAACTGGTTTGTTAAGACCTGGCCAAGAAATATATATATTTATATTTATATATAATTACCTTTGGTTTGTCTATGCTTCTGTACTGACGAGTACATACTGCACATATAGAGAGAATCCACCAAAAAAAACTCCAATCCAAATTATATTAAAAAATCTTCAGATTGTTCAATTTAAAAAGGACATCGTTAATGAAAAACAAGATACATACAGACATACATACATACAGACATACATATAGCGTGTATGGCCTTCCACAGTACATTAAGTAAATTTGGAGAAACTCGTTCAATATGAAATATTAGGACATAGTACAAACTCATTCATTCACAATAATTTTAAACCTTCAGAAATGACAGAAGAACATTTTCTGCTTTCAGGTGGATTCTCACTTTCAAATAAACAAAAAACAAAAAAAACAAAATATATCAGGTTAAGAAATGATAAGCCAATTTTTTTTTTTTTTTTTTTTTAAATTACATATTCCAAACTGTTGCATATACTAGGACTAAAAGGATTGCACGTACATACTACATACAGTATATAACATTTAACATTCTAGTATAAAATATAGTCCTAGGCCTATCAATAGATATCTTTTCATATACATTCGGGGTAAAGCGTAGGCTGGGCTGGATCTTGTATGAAAGCGACATTTAAATACAGTCAAACACAGAGTCTCTGTGGCTGGTCGATGCTTTGACAGATTAACTGGTTGATTCTACACAGCAAAAACATTCTCCTTTCTCCTCTAAGTCAGCTTTAAAGCAGAGACATGACGGGAAAAAACAACAAAAACAAAATGCACAGAGAAATGTCACAGCTGGCATTCTGCCCACATCTCATGTCAGTTCATGTTTAGGGTGTTTTTTTTTTTTTTTTAATGGAGTTTTATTTCATTTATCTCCAAAACAATATATAATATTGTGTGCCAGGCCACAGATTGAGTCACAAAAGAACAGTATCGTAGTACTGAACGTCCAAGACAAAATAAAAACAATAAATCTGTATTTTCAAATTTAAGGTACACTTTGTCATCATAGATGTCGATGTTTTGTCATGTGAGTGACAAATAAATGCATTTGTATGAGCAACAATTTTGCCTTTTAGAGTATTGGCAGATAAACATGTCATTTATCCAGACAGTTGCATCAACACGCTGATCTGACCCGGAGCTTCTCGCTGCCGGCCAACGCTTTTGTTCATCACACAAGGAAATGAAATGCAACGACTTTGGCTGCTCCTTTTAGCATTTCAACATTTTTTTTTTGTTGGAATTGTCAAAAGCAAGGTTTTGTGCTCTCCTGTGCCAACACCATATCGAGTGTACCGTTACAGTAAACACTGGCTACTCTGTGCAATTGAGAAGTGTAACTGTAACAAAGAACATTCATGTGTTAGATCTGCTAACAAGCTACTGTTAGCAACTACATCCAATGCCAATTTATATATTCTGCTGGCCATATAGAGAGATAGAAACATTTGCATTGGGGTGTTTCTTAAGGTGCATCTTGGACTTGCAGTGTGAAGAATTTTTTATGCAATCATAGTATCTCTTTCGAAATTTCCAGATGGTGTTGTATATATTGTTGTAATATATTGATATTGTTGTTGAAAACTGGTGATGTGGATGTACTGCATTTAGCCTGTTTATTTCTGGTTGCTAACGGTTGCTTGAAGTGGACATTATCATGGTTTCAGCTGACATCAGGACTAACTTTACAAAAAGCAGCCTTCCCTCAGCTGTTGATTGGTCCTGAATATCTGATTCCATCATAAAGGCCTTTTTTTTTTTATCTTTATGCTTGCTTACATCAGCCACAGTCTTGGGAAAGTTGTGGCGTTACCGTTTGCTGGACTGAGTATTTGGACATAAGATTGTTTTCCAGAGCTGGTGAGGGTTTGGGGTTGAATGTGATTTGTGAAATTTTATTTTCAATGTCCACATTACATCAGAACTATAAGATTTAAGTACAAATGTTGGCAAAGTCAAAGTAAAAAAAAAAATATATAAAGAAATAATGACGATGGGTAAAGGCAGACTTCACAACTTTCATCAGATATCTGGCGAGGTCTGATAACGCTGATTAAATCTGGGTTGGTGTGAAAGGTGTGGAGTTAAAACCTGTGTAATGGTTTTCTGAACTGTGGGTCACTGCATGTGGCTTCTCTTCTGGATCTGTAAGTGGTCCAGGGCAGACGTCTCCTTCTGGTATGTGATACGACTCTGAGGTGAAGGAAAAAAAGCAAACATTAAATGACACAGAGAACCAGAAACACACAGTTAAAAACACTTAGGATCAGCCTGATGAACACATGAAGGCTCAGTAGTTTCTTCACATTTGTTATCCCAATATCTTAGAGAGCCTGGATGATAAAAAAAAAATATATTAATAAAATAATAATAGATATATCACCATGTGTATCTATGTGAGAGCGGTGTGATTAAAGTTTTGCACATGCATGCCTTAATAGGAGTAAACAAAAGTTGACCTCACAATAACACGCTGCAGCACTTCAGACCACAGTTGGGTGATATTACCTTAAAATATTATATTGATTCACTGTTTGGTTGTTTAGACCAATCAGGTTGCAGTAATGTTAATTTCAATGTACTCAGTTATTGAGAAAAGTTTCCTGACAAAACCCTGAAGCAACCTGACAAGCAAAAAGTTGCTGTGCATGTTGCGTTCTACTTAAAAACAGCTGTCTGACATCTGTGCACCTGCCTGTGGCTGTGTTCGGTCCTGGTTTCCGTGGAAACGATCATCACGTCTCTCTCTCTTTCTTGACGGTGACGTCTCCACTTCCAGCTGCGGCTCCACTGGAAGCTCCGGTCCCGGCCCCGGAGGCAGACCCGGGCCCAGGCCCAGGCCCGGTGGCGGCTCCGGATGCGGCGGCCGACGCAGCTCCTGCTCCCGCCGCAGGAGTGCCTAGTATGGTGGAGACCTCTCCCTGCATGAAGGCCCATGGGGGACTGTTGGGAGAGGTATCCAACGGACAGCGGTCTCCGCTGGGGCAGTACACCTCCCCGTCACCCCGTCGGCTCTGAATGTACACTCTGGTGCAGGGGAAGCAGAACCTGCATGTGGTGGATTTAAAAAAAAGACACTGGTTATTACAACTTATTTCAGTAATAATCAATTATTTTTCAGGAAACTAAATAATGTTTAGTCTGTAAAATGTGAAACCATAAACTACCAGAGACCAAGCGAAGGTGTGAATTGCTTAATTGCTCTGACTAGCAGCCAGTAAACCACAAAAACATGAGTTTAAGGACATAAAGCTCAATACTGATGCCGAGAATGATTAACCAATATTCAAAACTATAGTCTTTAGCCACTTATTAACTAATCTGCGGATTGCTTCAAACCATAAACACTAAATCACAACTTAAACATGTGAAAAAACAGTGAGCATACAAACCTATGCCCTGGCACTGATGGACACTGAACAAAGTGTGTGTCTTCCAGCCTCTCATGACACAAGGTGCAGGACAGAGTGTTTCCGGTTGAGTGGGTGTTGTTTGCTGATGCTGATCCCAGCTCGGAGGCACCGCTGTGGGGTAAAGCTGCAGCTGTGGTGGCTGCTTCTGCCGAGGTGCTGGATCCCAGGGGCTCTCCTCCGGACCTCGCGGCCAGGGGTCGTGGCTGCCTGGCTGGAGAAGAGGCGGGCTTTGGGCTTGTCTGGCTCACACCCCCGGCCATGGAGGAGGACGATGAAGGCAGGCCCGTGCTCTTGCTGGCGCTGCTAGCAGCCACAGACGTGTGGACCTGTGTCTGTATCTTGGGCTGGTTCTGGGATGAACTCAACTCTCGCTCAAGCTCCGGAGTGATGAAAGGGGCTATCCCCATCCCTATTCCCAGCTGTCTGCGGCTCATCTCGGCCAGCACCGGGGCAGGGAAGATCATGGGGCTGCTCATAGGAGCTGTCCTGGCGGTCAAACCCGCCGGCATGCCTGCAAGCAGCCCATGAGGGATCCCTGCAATACTTTGAGTTACTAGACTGGGAGGGATGGCAGCGCCGAGCATGGGTCTTCGGCTGCCGCTGGGACTCTGCCGGTTCACCTCCGGAGGCGGTTGGCCGTCACGGTGCAGCCCGTTAGGCGGCACGCGGATAGCGGACCCGGTACTTTCCCCTCTCCCTCCCCTGTCAAAGCGGTCGGTGTGCGGCCTGCCCCCTTCTCCCGCCGCCTCTCCTCTGCCGGTTGTGCCGTGTTTATTGGGCGAAGGACCGGGTGACCGGACGTTACCGTCCTGCATCCCGTGAGTTCGTTTCAGTTGTCTTGCGCTCGCTATCAGGAATTCAATCTGATTCGCGCCTTCGTAGTTCACGCAGCCTCGACACACCACCTCGCTGAAGTCCCACACCACAGTCCACGGCATCTTTGGCAGGTCGCACAGGTAGCACCACTGGCGCCTGGAGGAGGAAGGGGACGACATGGCCGGCCAGCGAGCGAGCTAACCTGAGCGAGCACACGTTAGCAGCGTTAACCTATTTAGCTTTGACAGGTGCACGCCCTCTCTTAGCTAACGACTTTCTACTTCAACGGGCTTCAAATCGCTTTAGAACAATGTCAAACATTATATAAATATAAAATAAGATAGAACTTTTGGGTAGTTTTCACTCTTTTCTTCATATGTTTGTTTTGTTTACCCACTTCGGCCTGCTCTTGACTGCTGTCAACTGCTTCCCCGACGGGCGCTGGGACGTTACGTAACCTTGCGAGGTGCATTATGGGTATTTGAGTTCCCGTATCTGGTTCAACTGACACAATCCAACTCATGGCGCCTGGTTCTTGAACTACAACCGTAACTGACACGGAAGTGAAGTAAGTAAAGGTCACAGTTCATTTCGTGTCAACACATGTGCGTCCCGTCGTAGCCATGCGTTTTAGATAGAAAACTTTCATCACTCTGTGGTTATTTTAAAACGTAAAAAATGCCAAAAGACATATCATCTTCATCGAGTGAAGATGAAGCGGACAGCCCCACTACGGAATCACCGGTAAAGCAAAAAGAAACCGGTAAGTTAACCTCGCGGGTTGCACAAAGCTGTTTTTGTTTGGCTGATATGCTAATAGTTAATTCAATGAGCAGAGTTGGACCAGTATCATGAAGATAGTTTCACTCAGAAGTGTTGATGCATGTAAAATTATACAGTACAGTTGGCTATGACTCGCAGAACCAACGAAATTGGGTTTATATTTATCTCCTATCAGTTACATTTACCTTGATCCTTATCAATCCAGAGGGTTTGTGTCAGGCAATGTTTAATCCAATGTGGCATCATCACAAGTCAATAAAATGCCTGTGTTTCGTACAATAACTGCTTGGCATTGGCAATGATATAGATTATAAAAGTTAATCCACTGATGTTTTATGTATTTTTAATGCTGTGTGTTATCTTTATTGATCAAATGATGGAGTGCTGTTTGTATCCGCAGATAAGAAGACCACCAGGTACCAGAGTCCTGCTGACTTTGTGTCTTTCTGCCATAAGCCCTGCAGCAACACACTAACAGAGAGTCTGAAGAGCAACAAGAAGGAGTTATGGCTCATTAAAGCTCCTGCCAGCTTTAACCCAGAATGGTGGGTAATATTTTTCCTCTTTTGTCTGTCTGTCTCTCTCTGTCTCTTATCACATGCACTTTTACAAGAAGTTATTCGGAAGTTATGTATTTTTTTATTCAAGTATTGAATGTTATTCAAGCTCCACGTTTTCACACATAGATGCTGCTATAGAACAACTGCTGTGAACAAATACAGACCTGACAAACAGTGCAGAGCTGCTGTTATAATCAGCGATCAGAGCCGATGATGCGCTCGCTGTCCTCTGTGTGTCCACATGACAACGTGAAGGAAAGTGATTCACTCACAGCGTAATGATGTACTTCTTCATCTGTCCATCGGCGCACTTCATCTGAGCATAGCTGCATGTTTTTTCTCACAAAGCACCACCGACCTTCTTAATGTAGCTCCTCCCTGCTTTTTTCTACTCGTTAACAAAATTTGGTTTCAAGAAAATGCAAACTCAGTCCTCAGTGTCTGAGCTGTTCTCCTTTTATTGTATTTAGTCCATGCGGTGTGTTTTTTAAAAACAACCTCATCATGACAAAAATGCAGGAAATGTCTGAATCTTAAAAACTCCGGGTTCGCATTAACCGGCTTGACATTTAAGGGCACTTATTGTTAAGCACATGAAGGAAGTACTGATGTAATATGAGCTACAGCTTTACACACATTAGCTCACCACAGCACTTGAATGGAGCAGAACATAAAACTACTTAATGCGGATCTGATATCAGGCCAATAAGCAGTCCACTTAACGTCAGTATTGATGCAGGGTCGGGGATCGGATCGGTGCGTCCCCACCTATAGGTGAAACAATCTCTGCAGCAGTTTAAAAGGCAAGAAAGGCTCAACATGACGTAACTGACAGCGGGGACGGTTTGTGTCCGTAAGGGCCAGCAGGTGGAGCCGGAGACGGGCTGATGATGTCTCAGAGGATGTTTTCAGTCATGCTGAGGCTTTAGAAAGTCGCTCCAAATTCAACAACAGTCTGAGAAAGATAAATAATGTTGTAAACGTTTCCAAGAAGACTCGAGTGTGAACGATGCCTAACCCATCCTCTTCTTCCTCTAGTTTCAGTGGCATCAAGGTGCCCCTCTCGGGTCTCCAGACTGTGAAGGCTCACACTCCCGCAGACGGAGCCAAGAGTGGGGGTGGCCAGCAGATCTACAGCATCCTGGCGTCCGCTCACGGCACCTCAGATCTCCGCCTGCTCACCAGCAATAAGCAGTTGTCCAACGGTGCGGTTTTTGGCCCCGCTTTCTCAGGCCTGCTTAACGTGTGCGAGACCTACGGAGACAGCAGCACCAACCAGGCCCCTCAGGTCATCCCAGCCGCTCCAGCGCCCTCCATACCATCCGGTCTCAAGCAGCGATTCCACCCGTTCGGCAGCAAGACCCCCACACTCACCTGCGTGGCGGAGAGCGAGGAGGACAGAGCTGCGTTGGGGCCCTCGTCTACAACCCTCCGTCCCCTGGTAGTCAAACGATTCATGGAAGAAGCGGGCGAGGAGGAGGAGGAGGAAGAGAGGAAAAAGAAGAAGAAGAAAAAGAAAGACAAGAGAATAAAGACAGAACGAGAGGAGGAGGTACTGAGAATGAAAGAGGAACCTGTAGCTGAAATCCAGGATGAAGCGACGATGGAGCTCGACTCTCAGGAGGCCGATGTTTCGGAGGAGAGGAGGAAGAAAAAGAAGAAAAAGAAGGACAGGGAGCGAGAGGAGGAGGAGGAGGAGGGAGGAGAGTCCAAAGTTAAAGTGAAGCAGGAAGACGTTACAGTGAAATGTGAACCAATGGACACTTCGTACGGCGATGATGTAGCGGACGGCTCGGGAAAGAAAAAGAAGAAGAAGAAGAAAAGCAAAACTGATGACGACTAGCCGTTAATCTGTTGTTATCTTTGTTCATTTTTGACCTCATGAACCCATCTGGGAGCCAATTTACTACAAATCCACTGAAGCTCATTGTTAGTTTGCATTGTGCAAGACTTGTGTTGACAGAACATTGTATTCTGAAAAAAAAAAAAAAAAAAACACATCCTGAATCAATTAAATAGTGACATGAATTCTTAAGTGGATTCAACCCAACATGGTTACGGCCCATTTTCGCATCATTTTGAGCTCCGAAAGCGACACTTTTACACACAAAGAATGTATTCAGCCACAGACATCTATGAGTGCATGCATAATAAGCAAATTTCTGCCTTTTTTTTTTTTGTCAAGTTGTGGAAGATTTTATGGGATTATGCTCGCACTGTGTCGCTGTGTTTGTGTACATATTTACACAACAAGGCTGGCAGTTTGGCAGCAGGTTCAGAAAACCAGAATAATGATTCAATGTCATGTCAGATTCATTTTTATGTATTTTTTTTTTAAGGATTTGATCACATGTATTGGAAGGGGAAATGACCCGTGCGCAGGAAAAGACATGCTACAAAAAAATAAACTCCAATTGTGATTAAATGAAGTGAAAATGAACAAACGTGGTGTTTTTTAATCCTCCACTCAGCCCCATTCAAGTGTTCCAGTACTGCACATTTTCCTCTCAGGCCTTGTTAGAGCAGTGATTTCACCCAGAAAGAATGAAACTTTGAACTGGTGTTTGTAACTCAGACTGCGGCTTTTAAACTGTGAAACAAGAAGAAAGTGCCCAATTTACAGATTGGTAGTTTTCTAATGATCAGAGAGAGAGAGAGAAAGAAAAAAGGTTTTCTGAGGAAATGATGTCGCCAGGCAAGGCAGAAGTCCTGTGGTAAGATATTTGAGTTAACAAATTATTTTATGAGTGAACAACAATAGGAGTATATTTTTTACAATACACAGTAGGGTCTGTTGTTCTGCACTGTGTCTCAAAGCATATTGTAAAATGAAATAGTTGATTTGTAGCTTCGGATTAATGTGTTGGAGTCTGGTTATATCCTCCTCTGACACCATAGAGCGTTCTTGTTATTTTGGCCTTCTATCACAGAGTTAGTTAACTGACTTTTCAGCTCTGCCGTGTCTCAAACTACGCTGGAAACTCTTTTTTTTTGTTTTTTTGTCTTGAATCTGTCTTCGCCAAAAGTCGTATTTAAAGAACATTGCATGTCGGCATAAAGTGTTGGCGTCAAAACCCTATATTGGTTGATCCTGACCCTATAAATCTCTGGATTTCCACCGCCAACAGCAATTCCTTTCAATTAAAAACAACATTGAAATAATTAGTTCTGACAGGGAGATGGCGCCACAGTCCACCCTGTTTCCTGTGCGGCGCAGCACAAGCCTGCAACCTCTGAGCAACCTCTGAATGTAGTACTTACATGCTACCATTTCTTTTCACTGATATAGCACAGATTTTTTTTTTCTGTAGACCTGTACGCACAAAAAAAAAACAAAAAACAAAAAAACGGATTTGCAATTTTTCCATTTTCCAACAGCAGTGAATCATCGGATCTCGGTGACACTCAGGTGAAAAATCTCAGAGTGGAGTCCAGGCTCTGCATCCTCCCCTCCTCCTCCCTCCTCCCTCCCTCCCTCTGTTCATTGCTCTCTTCTCCCTGCTCTGCACCGGAGTATGGTCCTGTTTCTTAATGAGCTCAGGCACCTCTGGCGCTATCACACTCACCATCTGTAGTAACCCTCTGCACATGCTGCAAGGTTTTATTGATCCAACCTTGTGTGGATTCACGTTTTTTTTAAGCAGCTTTACTCCATCAAAGGGGTCAGCCGGACCCGAGATGAGCAAAATCATGTTAGAGAGTTTAAAAATGTAACCTTGATATACAAAAGAGAATTTTTAAGATACTTTCCCACTCATTAAATTGGACTTGGCTTATCATCACGACTCCTAGTTCTTTTCTTTTTTTTGGTGGCTCCCTGTTATAATGGCTGTCTGAAAGCAGCCATTATAACAGGGAGCGAGCCAAAGATGTCAGATGTTGGATCAAGCGTTTCCCTGTGAGTCACATCTAATGCCAGATTTCTGTGTATCCGTGTATCCTCACAGGTATGTCGAATGTGTGTGTGAGTGTCTGCGCTTCAGAGCCAGAGTCTGCATGCCCAAGTATATGGGTGTATGTGCCTGTGTAACTGAAATGGTATGTGTGTGTGTGTGTGTGTGTGTGTGTTTGTGTGTGTGTGTGCCATCAGCTATCTGAGCTGAGAAGAAACACTGTAGAAAAACAACGTCGGGTTCCAATTCTTGGACCCAGAAAATCATAATTTAGGCAAAAGAGTGGAGCTGAGGTGCCAACCGTCACAGCTGACTCTAATAGATCTCTTGATCTCAGTGAGATTACCTGATTAAATTAAGATTGTAATAGTATTAATAATAATAACAGGTGGAGACACCCTGTCAATCAAGGCAGTACCACCCAAAAGGTGTCTTTTTATAAGACATATTACCTCCTTAATGATAATTACCAGCAAGGCAGAAATTGAAGGATTTTCCTGCTCATTTTGGTGCAGTCAGAGTTTTATTTAGAGTGGAGTGTCCAGTTTTGCAAACCAGTGCCTTGCAGGGCCTTGCAAGCTGAGCCAAACCATTACCAGAAATGATCTCGACCCAACCCATAATCTAATACATAGTCCACACACTCGCTCGGTTTAATCTGCTTTATTTAAGGCATAATTAGGCTGAACACGTTTAATAGCACACAACAAACGCAGAGTAATCATCGAGTAATGCTTCCTCCTGTTTATCTCACCCGTGGCCTTTCCCGCATCACATTTATTTCTACCCCCTCTGGGTAACACGGATTCTTGCCAGAGCTAAAGCATTTTCAACAGATATATTTTTTGCTTCGACTTGTGCCGCTCTGGGTCAATTCTCATCGACTTGAGTCTCCGCGCCGGCTTTTTTTTCTGCAATCGTACCGCCTCTGAAATTTGCTTTGTGCAGTCTGAACACACCTTAGGTCGACCTCGATTGACAGCCGGTTAGGAATTGCAACAGCGCCGACAGAACTTCAACACACAGCTCTGGCACGGAGTCGGTGATGAATGATAGGTTTAGATAAATAAATCAGCCAATCGGGTTATCAAACAAAATGTGCAGGGAAGGGATAATATGGTATTGCTTTGTCTTAATCTGAAGGTGAAATATCTGCTCTGCTGCTCTGCTTACTATGATAGTCACTTTAATTACTGTCATAGTCACTTTAGGCACTGTAGGGCACTTAGTTGCTTTATTTACTGTCAGTCACTTAGTTTACGGTTTAGTCACTTTATTTACTGTCATTGCACTGTGGTACCATTCATCTACTGCATCGGTAACCTCCATATGCACAGGAGCTTGTAGTTCAAACCTTTAGTTTATGTATACAGTGCAGGCACCTTTCCTTATTGTGCAGGCTAATTAGGTATTGTTACAGGCTCATTTTTATTGTGTGTATCACTAATTGTTATTTTATTTTATTGGTCTATCCATCATCTGTGAAAATGTAGTTTGCCTTTCTAAATCACAGTGGCAATGGTCTGAAAATGTCTAGAATATATATAAAAAAACAAGCAAAAGTTGCATCACCTGTTGATGTTAATCACTGAAGAACTGGTATTCATTAACAACGATGTGATGGCTGTTCGTTCTGCAGTAAAAACCCTCATTTTTTGCTCCTTTACAATATGAGATGAATAAAGAACGAGCTGGTTGGTCGGACCTTTAGCAGAATAATGTTTATGCATCCTGTTAGGCAGTTTCTGACATTTTCTGAATCTTTCATTGTGGTTGCATCAGTAGTCTGTGACTGTGTGGTCAAAGCGATGCATCGGATTCTCATCTCCTTTTCCCGTCACATTTCGATTTTTTTACTGTCAGCCGAATGCAATCTGAAATACACAAGAGGACGGAGTCACAGAATTTAAATCTCCATCAGTACATCAGCTCCCTCAGCCGTTCCTGCCACACACAGGACTGGCTCGTCATTTTCACTTTCTTCCCTTACAGTTGTTTCCAAGTAACAAAAAAATAATTGGCTTCACTGTAGAGGAGCAGCTTGGTGACCAGTAGGTTTTAGATTCACACAACTGGGAAAGTCTACGCTTGCCTGATCAGTCTGAAAAAAAAAAAAAATACAAGCAATTAGAGTCTAGCAGTAGAGGGGGGACTGAGATCATATCAGCCTGATTATATAAGGTGAATCATACGGCTCTTTCCCAGACCTGTCCCTCCCCATCAGCACTTCATCGCAGAGTGTCTCCTCATTTAAAGTCACACCGGCGGCTGTGAAGGATGCTCTACCGACAGTGGAGGGCGTAAACAAACAGGTAAACTCTCCTTTGTAAACAGGAAGCACTTTGCATAACTAGAGCCGCTGGTTATATCATGAGCTGTTTCTTTACAAGTGTGTTCAAGGCTGCTGCATGTATATATTCATGAGATAACTTAATTTGGGGACAAAGTGATATTTTCCTTTTTTTTGATTTGGCCTTGTTTGCCTCACCCAGATCAGACTGAACTTTGACCTCCAGTTCTTCTCTTGGTGGTATAGGTTGGATGAAAATAAGCTGCAGGATTACAGACAGCAAAGCGATAGTAATAAAGTGGAGTTCTAATGTTAGCAGGGTTGGTTAAACCGCCTCCAACACGACGCTTATGCTCGCCACGCTGCCCACATCATTTGCTGTCCTGCCTGCTTCTCACCAAAGCAATGTGAGTAAATTTCACCTCGTCACTTCTGGTGTGACTGCGGCATAAACACATGAATAAGGAAGAGGAAGGAAGAGCTCAAAATGCTTGAAGGTAAATACCAACTTCACAGTTAAGTGTGAAGCAAATCTGCAGAAGCCAAATGTTATTGGATCCAATCAGATGAAGACATTTTCATCTAACTCACCCATAAACAGGGCTTGATGGTGAGCTGTAGCCTGAGGGAAGTGTTTCATTTAGTTTAATTTATGAAGTTGGGATGACTTTCACCTGGTATAAATCTTAAACAACAACTAGACATCAGCTAACATCTTTTTTTTAAAAAAAAAAAAACATTTTTATGTTGCCGATCCTTTATAAAACGAAATGTGTTGTGTATTTGGGTGATTCTCCACGCAGCTCCGGGCTATAGTCTCTGCACCTGTTGGAGCTGTAATTATTCTGAATGTGCCATTTGTGGAGAAACAGTAGAAGAAGCACAACAATGCTGTACTAGAGGTGTTTCTCTGTAGCCTGTTGCGCTTATTGTACAGCAGAACAGACTGAACGTATATCTGAAAGGAACGGCCTCAAGTGGTTGTATCTTTTTTCTTTTTTCTTGGGGGAAAAAAATATGAGAGAGAAGATTCAAGGTTCAAATTTAGACCTGGTGAAGCATACTGTATCTTAGCAACCCCCGCGACTGTGCGTGTTAGTCTCCTTGAATGCACTGTCACTACCCAGAGGTCGCAGCTTAGGCCGGGCAGTGAGGCAGGTTCATGTTAAGAGGAGCACAGAGAGAGAGAGAGAGAGACATATGACTGACTGAGAGGATATGAGGGAGATGTGGACAAAGAAAAAGGGTTTAATTATGAAGAGGGGCTCTTTAATTTCAGTTTTTATTAAAAAAAAAAAAGACTCTGGGTATCAGTTTGTATTTTTAAATGAATAACAGCAACCATTTACAGTACAAACACTTAAAATTTGTTAAATTAATTTGAGGGTGTGCATGTAATCAGCAGCTTTTTCAGTCTTTTCTATTACATGATGCATGACTATCAAATCCTTTAATATAATGAAACTGCAGTGATCAGCATGTAGGAAACACAGTGAAAATGAGAAAACTGCTCCTTTTAAAAAAAAGATCTGGTAGAGCTGCAATGATTTTAGTTTAGTTTTAATTTTTAGTGTCAGATTAGTTGTTTTGACAGGCAATAAATCTGCAAATATTTTCATCAATCGATCAATTGTTTGTCATTTTTGAAGCCAGACAAGCGATTCCAGTTTCTCAAATATGAGAATTTGATGCCTTTCTTTGTTACATATGACCATAAACTGAATATTTTTGGGTTTTATGTTAATATTTTAATTTTTTTTTAGTATTTTAAAGTCATTTAATTGGGACAATAACTGGCATATTGATAAAATTAATCAGTAGTCTTAATTTGGAATATTTCTGAGAATATCTGACAAGAAATGTGTGATTTACTTCCAATTTCTGCTCCCTTGAAGGCAACGAATTTACAGGTCTTTCTCATCCTTTCCCCAAAATTTGGATCATCACCTCAATCTGTGCTTGTCAGACAGTATACAGCGGCTCAACTGGAAGGTCACAGGGGTCAAATGTGAGCTGAGACAGGGAGTCTTCATTGTTATTTACTGTACCCTCTTTAATCTACAGACAGTAATCTTACACCTGCCTGTATCCCCACTGTAATGCATTATACCATCCAAAGGTAATAGAATGATGCAATATAACGCTCAGTGTGATACTGTGTGTGTGTGTAAGCCTCTTGCTGTCTGGGCTCAGTGCAGATTGTGTGTGTGTGTGTGTGTGTAGCCGGGTGTTAGGCTGTGGTGCTGTCTGCCGAGGAGGAGGAGGAGGAGGAGGAGGAGGAGGATGAATAATAAATGCAGTCTGAAGTTTGGATCCAACGTGTTCAGACTACTGAGCAGAGCAGAGGCCTTTCCACGGCCCAGCCGAGCTGATGCCAATGATAAGATTTGAGGGGAGGGAGATGGGATGGGGGTTGCTGGTGTGGGGGAGGTGGAAGGGGGGGGAGGAGGGCTTGTCGGGGGAGAGGTGTTGTAGGGGTAATGAATTGGAGAACCAATTCTCGCCTGCCCTCCCCTCCCTCTGCAGTGATCTCTCTCTCTTCTCTCTCCTGCTTTCTTTTTCAACCAGCGCGCCTCGCTCCAGCCAGCCTGCGGCAATGTGAGCGTTGCTATGGCAACGCGGACCTGCCAAGGACCATGGCGATGGAGAGAGAGAGAGAGAGAGAGAGAGAGAGAGAGAGAGAGAGAAACAGAGAGGAGGGGTGCAGCTCATCAATGTCTTACAGTCCCCCCTCCCCTCCCCCATCCAAAAGCACACACACACACACACACACACACACTATTCTCTCTTCAGGCATGCTGTTGAAAGAACAAACATCACAAAGGGCTCGAGCCTAAAATCTGCCGCAGAGAAACTGAAACTCTGTTATAGCTCCTCAGTTTTTACATTTTACTTAATTTCTCTTTAATAACAAACACCTCAGTACAGTAGCTGCTTCTTTTTTTTTTTTTCACTACCGTTAATGGAAAACCAAATAAACAAAGTAACAAAAAAATTCACTCAATTGTTTTGCATTCTTCTTCTCCTGAGGAAAAAAAAGAAAGGAAAAAGTGTGTTTTGTTTGTTTTTTCCCCCTCTATAGTTCTAGTTTTACACATTTGCATTTATTTAAAAAAAAAAAAATCTGTCAATAGATCAATCGTTACCCTCCTTCTCTCTTTCTCTTCCTCTTTTCTAATTGAATATTTATATTGCAAGAGAACACAGAAACCATGCTGATACCGTAGTATCCACTGCTCTTTACTGTGTGTGTGTGTGTGTGTGTGTGTGTGTGTATGTATGTGTGTGTGCGCACATGTGTGCCCTGGCTCGTTTCCAGCTCCATCCCTCTAATAAGCCCCTCTGCTGAAACTGGAAAGTGTGACATGGATCAATAACTAGATATATGAAGCTCTTCTGCACAAACTGACGTGGAAATAGTCATTCTTTTCTTTCCCTCTATTTTCTCCCAGACAATGGAGGGAGTAGAAGTACTGGTTGTTTGTGTGGTGTCACTGAGGGAGTATGTGTGTGTTTGTGTGTGTGTGTGTGTGACACTGCAGTGTAGATTTGAAAGGCTGCGGCAGCCGTCGACAGACAACGAGAATCCTTACTGCAACAGCAACTTGATTGCATACTAATGTTTTGGTATGACGCATCTCTCTCTTCCCTTCCTCCCCACTAATCAACCTCCCTCCCATATCCCCCTGCACCCCCAACCCCCCACCTCACCCCACCCCACCCCCATCTGTTTTCATATGTCTCTCTTTCTTTCTTCCTACCCTCCCTCCCACCTTGCTCTTCACATTGTGTGGCAGTGATATGCCACCGAGCTGCCGCTGGTACAACCCACCCACCACTTCTGCAACGACAAACAGGAAGGAAGTTGTTTATACGGCAGCAATATGAATTTTACGGGCAGAAAGCAACCGACCTTTACGTTATAGACTAGGGCTGCAATTAATGAGTGCTTACAGTATTAATGATTACTGTGATTTCTCAAGTTATCATTGAGCCTTTTAAATGTCAGGAAATAGTAAAAAAATGTCCATCACGACTTCTAAGATCCCAAGGTGACGTCCCCAAATGACTTGTTATTTCAACCAATCATCCAAAACAACATCCTCCAACAGAACAGGTTGTTTTTCTCTTAATTGGCAGGATGGCATTGTGAGTCTGTTAGTGTCTTCTGAGATGAAAATGGTTTAAAAAGTCTGTTTTCTGATCTGTTACCACTATGATTAAGATCTGATAGGGTTTAGGCAACTAAAACTGCTTGGTTAAACACGCGGTAATTCACTTTCTGGCCACTTGGGGGCACCGTAAACAAGTTGTGAACAAACACTGTCATATCGTCATCTTTTAAGTTGATATTTTGCACTAGCGAACGGTTGCTTACGTCCACATCCAACGGTTACAGAGCAACATGATCATTTATCTAGAGCCATGTTTCTGTCCACCGGGTGAATGTGAGTCCAATATTCACTTTCATTTAGCTCTGGTTATGCTCTTTACCAACTCCTGAGGGAAATATCTTGCTCTTTAGCTGCTAAATGCTCCACTATGTTCTCAGCTAGTCCTCAGCTAACTGTTTCTGTTTGCCATTTGGCGCTGAGCAGGTAGTGTAAAATGGCTTTTTAGAGCTTTTTCTCTGAATACAGCTGCCTTCTGCGGCTGAAAACCGCACTGAAAGAGCAGTGAGAGTGAACCAAAACAGTAAAGTTGAAGCCGGGCGGCTAAACAACGTGCTGAGACTCGATATAAAGCTCCGTAAAGTTGAGGGGAGCTGAAAAGTCGCTGATAAATCTCTGTAGGTTCGTCACTACGAGCCAAGCACAACACATTACATGCTGTCTTTTGATACATTGTTAATATAAAAAATATTGATTATAGCTGCTTTAAACTTGCAGTAGGGATTTTTCTCTGGAAACAGCTGCCAGCATGTAGAAACGACACTGATGAGTTAAACCTGCAGTGTGGAACTTTTACATATAAATGTCTGTTACATTTGAGCCCTTGTTGTTATTAGCCCTGTCTTATCGGACTAAATGGATCAAATTCTGATAGTGACAGAGTCATTTTGAGGGGGTCGTGTGATGCTCAAAACAATTTATCCACTGTTTTACAGTCCCAACAGTTTTTCTCAACTTTATTGACATCAAACTCAAACAGCAGTAACATATAAACAAGTTTAAAGCCACAACAACAGTGATGGAGCAGGCTGCTGCAGAACCTATAACGTAGGCACGTGCTGACGTGTCGTGTTTTTGTAATTACTCTCCCTGTCACAAGGGGGAGACGAAAGTCACGCACTGCAGCTTTAAAAGATGCCCAAAATACTCTGTAGAGTTGAGGGGGCTATTTATAGCAGCTGCTTTAAGGAAACCAACAGTGACTATTGGTGGGAGATGAGATACAAACAGCTGTGTCCAGTGTCAAAGTCAGACGTCTTGTATGACCAACCATCCACCAGACCTCTTGGCTTTACAGCTTCATATTATCGTTATGTTACACTCTACAGTTACTGTTTGCACAGACACAGGGGAAAATACAAATGTAGATTGATACAAGTGTTTGAATCTACAACCACTGCTGACATTTTTTCCATATCTTTGGATATTCGTCCAAAAAAACCCAAAGATATTTACAATGATCTTAAACAAGAAAAGCATCAAATCCTCTCATTTGATTTTCAGACCAATTAATGAACTAATTGTTAAAGTAACCTGTCATAAGGATGACAGGTGAAAGATGTATTGTTAAGCCTTGAGGAAAGTAAGATGCTTGTTTCTCAATATGAGGAAGTTGGAGCTAATATTTTGGCGCTCAGTGAATGTTGAACGTTTGTTTTTCTGAGGCAGAGATTAGCTGTTATGGATTTTAGGATTTGAAGCTCCTGTGCTCTTTCTTTTTTTTCCCCTCTTTGCTGCAGTAACATCTTCAAAATAGTAGGTTTGAAAATGGAAGATATGATTGTTTCAGCAAATTCATTGACCACACAAACATCTCAGCCTTTCAAAGCCAGGAAACCTAAAATTGTCTTTTCCTTCCCTTTTTTTTCCAGTAATGGGAATAGTTTTGTGAGTCTGAATAATTTTAGATGGCTGACAGACAGCAAGTCAAATGTTAGAACAGTGAACGCTGTGCGAGACAGTGTGATAGGCTGCACAGAGAATCTGTTGCTAGGCTCACTGTGAACAGACCAGTCAAGTCTGACATATGTTTTCAAAGCAGCCCTCTTAGCAGCTTGCAGCAGTTGCCATGGAAACCCCAATGCCATTTCCCCCCATTGTTTGGACCGCTCGATATCCCGAAAGCTTTTTCAGAGTCCTGGTTTATTAAAGCCTGGAAGACCAACAATGAGGGCTGGTTTTGTTTTCTCATGTAGCTTGTTAGTGTGTGTGCATAGGTTCAGCATGTATGTGGGTACATTTTGCACCAATGTGTGTGTGTGTGTGTGAGAGAGAGAGAGAGAGAGAGAAAGTGCAGCATGTTTGTGTGCATAAGCATCTGAGTTTGTGGCTGCAGGTGTGCACATGCTCTGTGTGTGTGTGTGTGTGCACAGACTGTCAGCAGGGTCAGTCTCAGTAAATGGACTACATTTTCTAGTCTACCGACCACTCAAAGCTCTTTACAACACATGCCAACATTCACACACACTCTCATCTTCATACACTGATGTGTATGAATGTGTGCAAGGTGCCAACCAGCTCATCAGGAGCAATACAGTGCTTTTTATCCAAAGTGCTTTACAAATGTTTCTAATGCTCACTCACCCATTCACACACACACACACCGATGGCACAGCCATCAGGAGCAATTTGGGGTTCAGTATTCTGCCCAAGGACACTTTGACATGCAGACAGGAGGATCAGGGATCGAACCACCGACCTGCTGATTAGTAGACAACCCGCTGTACCTCCTGAGCCACAGCTGCCCCGAAAACAAGCAGTGAAAAAAAAGAGGATGTCCTTCACCTGACCTTCACAGCAATGCAGACATGAGTGAGACTGCTGCTCTGTGTTATCAGCACCTCATGGAGCTTCAACAGAGCTGAGGTGTAACCAGGGTGGGAATTATGGGGGGATAAACATGAAATTTTTAAAAAAGGAGGGAAACAGAAAGTGTTTTTGTTTTTAATAGGGATTTGTGAATATTCCTCTAAATCCTTTAAATCATTGATTTTTCTTCTGGGAATCAACATGTCATATTTTTCCCTCGTGGATTGACACATTTTAATTTCATTGTGTGTACAGTATTACTGATAAGAGTGATTAAAATCAAATGAATTCCTTGTAGTGTCATAGTGCTGAGCTTAATGCCATTTATTATCATTATTATGGTAGTAAAACACCCCCATTTAATGGTAGCGCAGTCCTATGTGAGCAGCTTTTACAATCGAAATGTCACTATCGACAAGAATGGATTGACATTAAAAATGTTAGCATTTAGTTTTCATTTCTTTCCCTCACCATCATGTCAGGATAACCACTGTGCTGCACAAGAGATATTCAGTTTTAACTATCTGGTCTGAGACACCTGGGTGCAATGAGAACAAAGACATGGGAGAGATGAAAGGCTTTTGGTGTAAATAACTCATTATTTATTGATAAGTTATATAATAAAAAAGAAAAAGCTGAACTACAAATCTTCACATTTTAGCTGCGGATTAAATCTCCCTCAGTCCTCTTTATGTAAATGAGTCTTAATACAATCGTTAACATGGATTTAAGTCACTGGGTTACTCTGGTGGGTCGGCTTTCCCCCAGTGCGCTGATCTTAAATGTCGTGTAAACAAGAAAACCTCTTTTCTATAATCTGAGCAGGACATTAGAGAAACATGATTTCCCCAGCAGTATTTTTTCCCAGAGAATGCTGATGTCTTGGCCACGCGGGTAACGTGTTGCTAATTGGCTTTTTCCAAATACGCATGTGCCTGACAAAAGACGGAAGCAGAGGAGACAATCCAGTGATGTTATATAGGTGACAAAATTTGCATAGGAAGGAGGATGGGGTGGGTGGATTGATCAACAAAGCATCTTACAGTAATGCAGGAGATTGCTGCTTTTTTTTTTTTTCATTTAAAACTGGAAGTCGACACAGATTTCTTTAAATGAAGATCAGTCCCTAACCTCAACCATGTGGTTATTATTATAACCATGATGATGAAGATTTCCTTCCCTTGATAAATGCTTTTATTTATAATTTTAATCCGAACAATTGTGTTGTAACATCAGAAAACATCATTAATTTTTTAAAATGCAGACAAATCATGTTGTCGTGCTGTTTACTGCTGATGGAGGCGTCAGATGAGAAAACACTTCTATGCTCTGGATTTGGAGGACTTGTTGAAGGAAGAGGTCAACCATTTATTAAATAATGTAAATGATATTAAAAGAGTAAAATACCACAATCAAATACCAAACAATACTGATAAAAACTTAAAAATCAATGTAATTAAAAACATGGTTTAAATTTCTAGGGCTTTCCTCCCTCATCCCCTGATGACTCATCTCACAGGGCTGCCTTCCCAGAGTGCCTTGTGTGTGCGAGCCCTCATTTAGACTCGGGTCAGAGTTCAGGCTGCTGGATGAGAGACGAATTGGCCGTCGGAGGAGGGCTGCCGACCACCCCAGATCCTGCTGGGCAGCCATCTGCCTACGGGTTGAGGCAGACGAGCCCTTCTGCCCAGAGCCCTCAAAACTGGAAGTCTAGCGAAGTGTGATTGTTCACTGGAAACAGTTATGACAGGCAAAGCGGATTAATAACACTTTCCCCCCCTTCCTAAGAGGTGATTCTGCAACTTTTACTTGTGCAGCCTCCTTAGCTGCTGTGTTGAGTGTGATCCAGGAGAAGTGAAAGTGAAGGATCCAAAAAAATAATGCTCCAAAACCTTTTACTTTAAAATTAATGAAGCTCTAAATACATAATTCCTGTCTGTCAATTGCTCTCATATTGTGGAAACCAGATGCAAGCCCATCAAGGGAGAGAAATTATTCTGTTGTAAGTTTGTGTTTCATCCCCGTGTTAGTTATTATGGTATTAAAGATTCATGATGAAGTACTTAAATCCTTTACAAGTACATTACAGTTCCATTATATGTGAATGCTTCCACTTGTTATCTTTCATTAAAGCTGCGCTAATTAATATTTGTATATTAATTATGGATCAGGTGGTGCTTTGATGTGATGAACTAAAAGAGATTTTTCCCCTGACTCTTCAGTTTCCCTCAGCTCTACAAAGCTTTTAGCCTCTTGTTGTTTTTTTTTTTTTCAGGCCCACAAACTCATCAAATCCCTTTTTCAGCAAACAAGGTCCGATGAGCTCATCGTACACTACCTGTCCAGCTTCAAGCTAGTGACTAACCGGTGTACATAGCGGGGCATCCAGAACATCCTTTCCCCAACCTTGGCACTGGGGCTGCCTGATATGCAGATGGGGTGCAAGAAAGATGTGGTGCAGATGTGGTTTCAAGAGAGTTCATTACTGTAAAAGTTTTATTTAAATTAGAAAGTATAAAAAGATTTTAAGCATAAATTGCTTGATAGGGGTGGGAATCTTTGGAAAACAATCCATTAAATAGAAAGGGGCGCTATTTTTAAGCTCTTACTCAAGTTCACTTTGTGCCAAACCATTCACATTAGTCCCAGTACATTAAATATAACTGGCAGTTAAGTTAACTGGTCTTGAATGAAGTCATTGTCTGACGAACAGAAAAAAAAGCGTGTGTGAGAGTATGCGGCATTTTAATTTAAATAAGTTAAGTGCATTCATTTGGGAGCATGTTAAAGTGAAAGTGTCTAACTGTCCAACATCTTTACAAACACAGAAGTCGGTGTGTCTGCTGTTGTGCGAGGGGGAAAAAAGAAAAGAAATGATGCTTCATTGTAGTGTTACTTATATTGTGTCTCCAGCAGGGGAGAGCAACCTCTCTGCTGCAGCACTGCTACCAATGACACCCATCGCTATCCACAGCTCTGTACAGCTGAAGGGGTTTTCAAACGAAACAGACTGAAGACCGAGTTATTTTCTTCACCTGACCGGGGTTGGCTGAAAGTGTTGTGGTGTGTTGGCTCATTTGCTGGTGCTGAGTTTGATGTTCCACCCCACTAGTCTCCTGGGTGATGATGGTGATGTTTCACCAAAATAGTAAATACTTCCCTTTTGTAAGTTCTAAAATCCAAAATGTGCCTAAACAGGCTTTCTTTGAAGATAAACTACTGGGAATCAATTCAGAATTGTAGAAGATAAGAATCGTAATTCTCCCACCTCCATTACTTGAATTAAGATGCATGACCCTTGAACTTCATGAACCTTGACTTTCACAACACTGCACATTGACATGACTTGGCATTCAGTGGTGTACATAGCAAAGTGAGCCTTCCTGTAATGCACAGTCTGCACTAGAAATTAAGTGGTCTGACTGGCTGATTGACTCATTCCACTGTAATGTAATCTCCATGTATCTACCAGCTGATTGAGCTATCAGGTGATCCAACACTACAAGGTGTTGCAGAAGTTGTTAGTTTGGAGCAAGAGTGGGTCACCCAAAGGTGTTGAGGCTGCACTGCCAACATGAAAGGACAACCATCTTTTAAGGCACAGCAAGCTTTAGTGTTGATTAGACTAAAATCCCTCTCTGTCGTTATAAAGTATACAATAGCAATGTAAAGTTTTTATTTTAAACAGCTGTCCCAAAAACATCAGACCTAAAATTGGGGTCAAATAAGCTTGTGGACCTGTGATCATTTTTTTCTCAGGAGCTTAATAGAGAGAAAAGATTGGAGTTGAATTAGTCAAGAACTCCAAATGTTAACGTTGCTCCATGTCTACTGGATGTATAAATCAGCATTGTATCCAGAAATAATGATATTTAATGAACTTAGCTCTGCAAAATAACATTACCTTACCGCTGTCAGGTGAATGTAATGGCAAAATTTCTGAAATTTACTTTAATGGAGGCAAAGAACAACGTCTTCCAAAATGGAGAGTACCAGAACCTCAAAGCAGTATGCAAGTTCAGAACTTGAGTCAATGTACTTTATTACTTCACACCTCTGTAACCCAGAGGAAGTAAGAGAATTTTTTTTTTCTGCATGGAAGTACGGACTTGTATAAGAGCTTGAGCGGTAAGAACGACAAAAATCTAGATTCAGACCTTGAATATTGAGATTAAAAATCTAATTATATAGTCTTTTTTTTATGTGTTTCATAACTTAGATCAACAAAGTTCCATCTTTGCATCAAAAAAGATTTTTTAATCAAAATGAGAAAATACGGTTTAGATTAAAAAAGGTGTGTACAGATTTACCTTCCCTGACCTCCATCTATCTTTATAAAAACTCAGCGCTGTTCACAGTAATCCATAAAAGGGACTGAGCTCCATGTGTTATGTAATTCACAGAAATGGGTCAGCAGAAGAGTAATGGTATCGTTTACTTTCATACTGTTCGTGTTATCTTCCCTTCCGTTTATTTCAAAGGACTTTGAATGTGGTTATACAATTTTTTGTACCACAGTCAGATAATATAAAACAATTTCATAAAGCGTTGTCTTGTCAATGTAATATGGTGGTGACATAAATTAATGTTATTTAGCCACAGAATCTGCCCGCTGTACTTTGTTCCTCTCTCTTCTTCTCTATGTAATAATGACAATGTATTCTAGTGATGTTTGTCGACTGAACCTCCTGTTTCAAGAAGGTCTGTTGCTCCATAAGCTGACTTATATAAAGGGGGATTAGCTGACGCTGAGTGTGTTGCATAAATAGTCCCTTTGTATTCCAACTGCCCATCTAGAAAACTCAGCCGCTCCTCCAGGCTTCCGTTTTCATGGAGCAAAGTACATTCACTTGACCCCTGACCTCGAAAACAAGTGGCTCCATCTGAATTGACACAATTTCATTTTCCTCAAGCGCTGCCCAGCCAGATGTCCATGTTCCAGTACTTTGCACTGACATTTTTTATGGAAGGCGGGGGCCCAGAACAGAACAAAAGGGGGCAGTGGAAGCCTTGAGATTAAAGAAGTGAGTTATGACCAGACGGTCAGGAGTTAGACAAGGTGGAAAACATCTGTGTGGGGGGAAAAAAGAGATGATAACAGTCGACTGCTGCAGGGAAGCTGATCAGTGGCCAACGTAACACAAGAAATAGATCAGGTTTACCTGGCTTCAGTTTCTGCAGTTGAGCTTTCACTTTTAATAAGACCACTGACGCAGAAGGCTTCGGCAAAAATGTTGACCTGGATCAACTTGTGGCCAATTAAATATATCCCATTGCACACATTTGTAGCACTGACTGCATTTGTCTACCTAGCAATTATCAAGACAAAGTATAAAAAGATTGCCATGCAACCTTTCTATAGGCTGCATTTACACCTGGTATTAACATATGATCTGTGTCTGGATTCATTATCTGGAAAATGACATCAGATCCATAAGTCTTTGTATTTACACCTGGTATTAAAATGCTTTCTTCTTTTCTTAACTGCGCACAGTTCAATTGCAAAGTGTTTGAATGCATTTACTTCTGCATTAACTTCAGTTACATTTAAATGTCAGGTGTAAATGGAGTAACAGTTGTTTAAGTCTGTCAACTAATTCTATGTGCTTTGTTTTGGCATCTCAAAAGCCTCGAAACTCATGGTGCATTTCAGTATTTTTTTGTCTAAATGTATCTAATTGTAATTACAACATCATCTGTCAAAGGAGTGTGGATGTTGTGAGATTATGTTTGAACTTGTACAGCTGCACAAGCAGAGTCTGTATCTCATAGCTACTCTGCAACTTGCAAGCTTCTCCATTGGGAGTGTGCCCAAATACAAATGCGTTATTCGGCAATAATATTTATTTCATACAAATATTTTAAAAAAATACTTGTGTCAAATACCAGCATGCAGGTCAGTTACATGTTACATTACCTGTTACGTCTATCAGCAGGTCTCAACAAGGGGAGTCACATCCACCTGCTACATGACGCACATTTCCTAATTTGGACATCACTTCTGGAGTTGGGGGTGTTCCCCAGAGATAAAGCTGAGCTACTGACACAAGCGAAGTTCTCCCAATGGACTCTCCATAACCTGTTGTTCCTCTTCTTTCTTTCCACAAAGTTAGGTTGTAAAAAATAGACAATAAATGAAAAGTGAAAAGCAAGAATCGCCTTTGAAGTTTCTCCCTACATGTTACACAGTGTGCTGTCTCTGTGTTATGGGTGAATAAATAGGTAGAGGTCTGTCTGCAATGAGGTGATGAGTAAAGTTTTAGCTCAGTAGTCAGCACAGTTGTCTATGATCTGGGAGATTTTAACACTTTAATTTTCTAAAATTAAAAGCATAATAAAACATACAGGGCTCTCTGCACATCACTATTCTCCATCTTCCCCATCACACCTCAAATTGGGGCAAGTTAGCAGATATTTTCTGTGTGTTTGCAGTGCCATGATGCATCTGTTGTCTGCAAATAAACATTTTGAACTTATTGGCGGGGTGGGGGTACTATCATTTTTTCAGTAACATCATAGCTTGCTGCTGTTAAAGATCATTGTGATTATGAAAAGCATCTTATGGCAAAGGATAGATGAATAAAATAATTTGAAAATAAGTGACTTCATTTAAAGTTGTCTATTATGAGACCTTATCTACTAGTACTGACATTTCTCAGGACAGATTTTTATTTTTCAATCTAATGCCTGTTGAATTTTGAAATGAAATGAAATTTTCTTTTGTTGCATTTTTTATTGAAACTCCTTAAATGTCGTCTGTCTGGCCCAGAGGAATAAAGGAAGCTTGATTTCATCCTCTTTATTTTCAAGCACTTAGCCTGATCAGATTATCATTCAGTTATTAAATGACCCGGGAACGTAATAGCTTAAAAGCAGAGCAGAGGAATGCAGAGATTCAAGGTTAGTTCAAGTTCACCAAACCACTAAATCCGTCTTGAATCCCATTTAGTCCCGAAGTTTATTCTCTTCCTAGTGTTGTCTTCCATTGTCCATTGTTACAATGAAGGAAGAAGAGGAGGGAGAGGGAGAAGCATAAGAGTGGAAGACACGGAGAAAGAGAGAAGGCATGGAAGGAAAAGACAAGAAGTAACGAATGAGGCAGAAGAGAAGGGAGGAAAGCAAGAGAGAAGGAAGGGAGGCGGGTGAAAGGAAAGAAAGGATGGATGTAGGAAAGACTGAGAATGCAAAGAAAGGAAATAAGGCAAGATAGAAGGAAGAAATCAAAGAAATGACAGAAGATGAAACTGAAAGGGAATCCAGGAAGAACAGACGGATGGAAGCTAAGAAAGAAGTTTGTTGTTGTAAAGCTCTTGGTGCTCTATTAATAACTTAATTATTGTCAGGCCTGTTATCAAACAAAACCATTAATGGAGCTTAGTATTAGTCCAGTCATTCATGCTTTACACTCACTGACTCATTCATCCACTGTTTGGCAACCAGCTGACTAGTAAAGTCCAATCATATACATGCAGACATTGTAACTTGACACTTTTTACTCTGCTTTACTCTGCTGATATGCACATGATAATGCAACCCTGTGATTGCTGCCCAGTTTATGCTCACAGGCAACGTTTTTTTTTTTTTTAAACAAATTAAGTGCTACCTTTAGCATTTATCACACTGCAGTCACAAGGATGAAGTGAGGATGGTTGGTGGACATACAAGATGCGAGACTCTGACATCAGAGACCAGGGTTCACGTCCTGAGTCCTGCATGTGGTTTGGTTTAGGCAACAAAAGCATTTTGTTCAAAGAGAATGGCCTTTCTTTAACATGAAGTCCCATCAGTGCTTAAACATAACCATAAAAAGTTTACTATTACTGTTTCTACTAGCAGATATTGTCAAACTCATTCACGATCAACATTTTTGCAACTTGCCAAATACATTAAATTTAAATGTTCTCATTATGTTGAGAGAAAAACCAGCATTATGTTTCTAGCACAACGTATTTGCTGTTGCAATTTAATCGTATATTAATGTAATTTCTAGGAGACAGGGTTGCATAATGCTCTCCGCAACCCCAACCTCTGTCACAAAGATTGAATGTTTAAGTGTTTATTAGGGGCGATAGGTTCTTCCAACAGAATCCTCCTTGCTGCTTAGATTCAAATCCCCCTAAAAGAGTTGAGCTTTGTGACATAAGTGTCTCTAACTAACATTGCAGAGGAAATGAATCACTCTTTCTTTGAAAGGGAAACTTCTCCAGGAAGATTTCCAGATGCATGAATCGTGGGATGGCCTGCGCAGTGCCTGTCAAAAATATCCACCCTCCTCGGAAGTTTTCATAGTTTATTGTCTTACATCACTGAATCAAAGTAGATTTCACTTCATCCTCTTTATCGCTCTTTAGTTTAACATCATCCATGAGTGTCACAGTGGGCCCAGACTGTCCAGCAGCATCTATTCCCTCAACTAGATGAAGATTCAGCATCACCGTCCATGATTGATGCAGTCTGCCTCTGAGCCAGCACATCTGTCACCTTTTTTTTCCCCATTTTTTTGGATTGAACTAAACAAGATTGGGCTTGAAAAACACACAGTAGCTCCTCTCTTGGGTCCATCAGTATTATTTGTCTGATAAATTGCCTCCGACAGATGGACGAACAAATAGTCACGTCTCTTTTACTAGCATGGTGATCATCAAATAAAACAAAAAGTAAGAACTTAGTTGTGTGTGTTTTGTTGTTCGACTGTGATGTGCAGCAGCCTGAGGCAGGACAGTCTGCTGTGGTTTCTCTGCTCTCTGGCTGACTTCCCATACATCACTGAAAGTCCGATGTCTCCTGACAGGGTTCGCGTGATGTTCTGGGGGTCTCAAAGACAGGTGGATAGTCCACCCCGCTGGGCAGAGCAGGATGTGTTGAGAGGCTTCTACACTGTGATTAAAAATGACTCTATACGCTGACTGCAACTGGTTCTTCTGGTTACTGCAGAGGAAACCTTTGGATGTAAAAACGGCGATAGTTTATTGGTTTTCTCTAACTCCCTTGAAGAGAAAAATATATTCTCCAGTCTTGGCATCACAGGCTTAGCGCTTAGGATTAGTTTTGCATTTCTAATTTTCCCAAACTAGACTTTAATACAGAAAACATCCACGCAGTATATCTCATCAAATGTACTGGAAACTAGCATGTAAGTGTTGTTGCTGGAGTTAAACTTTACGTGGTTGAACCAGGAAGCCCATAGCATCACAAAGACAGCACACACTCAAACAGTTAAATGGTTAAATTACTGTTTCCCACCACATGCAGGGAGAAATGTATTTACTTTATCATATATACTTAAATATGGAGACAGTAAACTAACGACTTACAGTAACAGTGGGAGTTCGGGGCCATTTGATCAAATGACAGCACATTAAAGAATTTATGGTTTTTCTGACATAAGTAATAACCAAAGCACCATTTTGGACCTTTGAATAACCGTTTTGTTTTCAGAGCACAGGATGTGAGCGAGGAGGGCCGCTGGCTCCTCGTAAACTGTGGAAAGACTAATGTGTCCTGGAGGGTTTGTGTGATCCACACAGTCGTGAGGTGAAGAAAGGTTGTTTCTGTGCAAATAGAACAACAATTACCATAATAAACTGGGTTTCTATGCATTTTTTTCCTAGTATTTATGTCAGATATGAGCTAAAACATGGACTATAAGTGGCTATAATGCCAAATTCTGTGCATTTGTATGGGAGTGCGTAATGTAGGTATATGATGGACATGCTGGAACAATCTGGCATGAATCATAGCACTATTCTGAGTGCTCCCCCCTCCTTTTTTAAAAGTGTGACACAATCATACAGTGCAGCAGCTGTTGTGTGTTTACTAAGAAGTTTAATCTCATCCGCAGCTCATGTGAGTATGAATGTTCAACTTGCTTCTGTTTCATGTCTTTACATTCTTTGGGCGTAACCAAGCAGAAGATGTTTTGCGGTGAGGTCATTGTGAGCTGCAGCAGAACGAGAACGAGTGCTCACAGGGAGGTCAATATCATGTGAAATAAATTTTAGAAAAAGTGAGAAAAAAAAGAGGTGGAGAATATTTGATATCTGAAGAAGGAAACAAGCCTTTCAACACGTAGGTCGGATCCCAGGTTTCAAACTTTTTTGTTAAATCCTGGATGAAAACTATTTCAGTTAAGCTTTGGTTTTATATACGTTGCAACATCTGATATCATGATGATATAATTTTTTCACTGGTCTACTTTCTGGTGTAATTCAATGAAAATGAGAACTTTGTATTGTAATGTTTGGATGAATGCACTTGTGAAACACCTGTGTGATGCAGTTAGAGTCGACAGATGTCCATCAACTTATTTTACCTTAAAGATTTTGGAAATGTGTCACATCCTGTAGAACTCGGTGCAAGAGTTTTTTCCACCATCTGCACTGACAGAAGCTTTGGCACTTCGGTCTAAAAGTCTGGAAGAACGGCGCTCTGCTCCTGATTAATCCCTAAAACAGCCGACGTCTCTCAACGAGTCCAACTCGGGGTTTGATGGCTGACATGTTTGATTAGAGCGATATGTTAATCGACTGCTCATTTTTGTCAGTTAATTAGTTGATTTATTGATTAACAATAATTCAGAAATGCTTTGATGATTCAAGAGCTTTTTAGTATTTTAACTTATTCATGAAAAAAAAATGATTAAATGATTAAATTATCATCAATCAGCTTTTTATTAAATGACTAATTAATAATCAAAAATAATTTCAGCAGGAACATAATTGTCTGAAATTTAAGAATATTTTAAATGTATTAGATTTCTCACTGTAACATAATATATAACACAAATATAAAAGTATAAAATTAACTCTAGACAATAATATAAAAATATAATAATATAGGATAATACTGTGACAATCAACCGCAGCAGTTTGACTACTTTTCTTGTATGTACTGTACCTGCATTTCCTGTTACTATTTATCATTCACTAATTCCCTTTAAATATATATTTTTATAAATCTCAGTACTGCGGAAGTCATTTTTACCTTCACACTCATTCATTATCTGCTTTAAATGAATCTATTACAGGTCGCTGTGGAAAAGTCCGTCTCCTCCATGAGAAATATGTAAATTGAACACACGCAGAGGATCAGTTTCTGTGAGGAAATCACCGCATCATTTGCATTAAGTTAATTTGCTGCTGATGAATCAGTTTGTGTTATGTTTAAAATTTACAGATTAGGTCGAGCCTCGGCCTTTTCTAACATACATTTGGTTGCTCTGCCGCCACTAATAAGTCTCATTAATTAACAAGCTCTATATTATTACAAGGAGATAATTTTTCCATCAAACAAAGAATCCTGTTAGAGCTTCACTGCTTTGTGTTGAACAGATTTATATGTGGCTGCGTTCAGGTTAGATAAGAAAGGTAAAGGTGTGTCACATTCATTGTTTACACAATTTACCCAGAGTGATTAAAATATCTGTTACATACAAATACAGATAACAACTGTCTGTTACTCACACACACACACACACACACACACACACACACACACACACACACACACACACACACACACACACACACACTGTGACGAGTCTCTCTCTCTTTCTATCTATCTCTGTCATGAACACATATATGCAAATGTAGGATGCATAACTAATTCCTCTTGGCTATCTTCCTCACACTTCTTCACACACACACACACACACACACACACACACACACACACACACACACACACACACACACACAGAGCCTCACAGTTCATATCAGCTATAGAAGCTGCCTATATCCTCATTATACTGATCTGTTCTACTCGGCCCACACAGCAGCAGCAGCTCTGGATGCAGCAAAACACGCTTTCGTTTTTCCCATTTAAATCAGAGATCATCTTGTTCTGAGGCGCCGGAGGAGGTGAAGTCACAACTAAGTAAAAGAAAAAAAAAACTTTATTTGGCTGCTTGAAAACACTAGAGAGAGCTGATGAAATTAATTTGGATTTTGAGCATAAAATAATGTGATATTACTATTTTCACAGCAGCATTCTTGAGATATTAAATTTTTTTTCTGTCTGTTTGTCATGGCTGATGGCTCTAAATACTATGATACCCATGAGCCTCAGCCGTTGTTGTTACTTCGACTCCAGTCAAGGGAACAAATTCGAGTTGTACAGTAGCAAAACACTTTGTTGTTGCTATTGAGAACAGAACAACACACCATTATTGCCAATTTCCTCCAAAATTCAACCAGAATCAGAATCAGATTTTTTGGAGGGGGCAGCTATAAACACAGCAGTTGCTTATTTACACATCTAGGAGATACAGGGCAATATTTGTATTCATTTCGATTGTTGTTGGAGCTCTTTAGCTGCTAAACGCTCTGATATGTTCACCGGCTAGTCTGCTGTTTGTTGCTGTAGGTAGCCTACAGTGAGTTTTTAAGGCTTTTTTTTCAGAAAATTATACTGTTAGAGCTCTGAGACTGAACAGGAGAGCAGGTTGTGGTCGGTAAAACCAAAAGAATGAGCTAAAATACACTAAAACCTGTGTAGAGATGCAGGGAAAGCTGAGCTAGGTGAGAATTATTTGAGGGTTTGTCGCTACAACTAACAAATCTAATAATAATTTAACCTATGTTAATATGAAAATATTGTAAAGGAGGAATGATGACAGTGAATTGTTTCAACGTACATGTGACTATATAGATGTAGGCTTTTTCGCATTAGCTCCTGATGTGTCTTACCTTCAGTGCAACAAGCTCCATTTTCTTTCCTGCCAACATAACAAGCAGAGACAAGTGCCAAAGAAGAAATCATCAGAGAACAAGGGTAGAAAGTGAGTAGAAAAGTAGGAGTTGAAAGAATAGACAGAAAATATGTATAAATTGTATCTTTATGTTCTTTGTGAATAAAAAAAAAAGACACCAGAGAAGAGAGGAGCAGCACTTTTTTTTTTGCATTCTGGTTTTGCTGACACCCACGGCAACACCGGTTAGATACATCAAGCACTGCGTAGACTTCCCTTTTGTACCGTAGAAAATGTATTTATTAAAGCATAGGCTCAAGAACAAAAAAACAAAAGAGAAGGAACAACAACTGCAAGATTGCAGAACATATTATGTACCATAAAATTGATAAAGAAATCACTGTATATGCTACAGTGCGTTTTAAAATCACAGCTTTTGCAATGCATTTTAAATGTATGACCTATATATTTGTTACACATAATAAACATTCAGTAAATGTCTTCTTTTGGGAACATTTAGATTCATGTCAAATAAATGTATATCAGTAAGTTTGAGCTAGAAATGTTATCACAGCAGAAGACACAGCATACAAAAAAGTACAATCATCGTTCATGATTTAGCTCAGCTGACTGGTGTTCTGTGAATTAGAGAGAAATTATGGATGAAAGATGTTGAGCAATTTAAAATGAATTAATGTTCAGATCTAAAGATGCTGGGACTGAAGATTCCTACTGTCTCGAACATAACACTGTACTCTACATTGTAACTCTTATTAATGCAACTGGCTCAGTATTTTTTTTTTTTTTTTGTTACATACTCTATTAGCAAGTGTGTATTTCAATCTTGAGGTCACTTATATATAATATTTTTGAGGTTTCATGGCGGGAAACCTGCATGTTTCTCCTGCATGATGACGAGTGAGTTGCATCCTGTAAGATTAGATCACTGAAGATTAAAAACAGGAGGGAATATTCATCCAGAATTTAACAAACCATCTTAAAATCACTTTGGCTTCAGTTACTTTATGTGACAAACTTGTAATTAAATTAATTGAATTTCACTTTTTTTTTTTTTGTTGTTAAAATCCATAGACTGTATTTAGACATCCCTCCCCTTTATTTACTCTAAAATACTAGAATTCAACTTGTCTGTTCAACTACAAATTGTTTTCAGTTGCCAAAAATACTCTGATTTAAAATTTCATTAAGTTACAAATCATATATATATATTTTAAAAGCCAATATCTTATTAAATTTCATATAAAATATATTGCATAAAAAAACTGCTCTCCTTTAGGTTAAGTGATTTTGGCGTACAGCATATTCATATCTCAAAGATAATACATTTTATTGATATCACTTGAAGGGTTACATTCCAAACTGCTTAATCAGCATTTTATTTTATCTGCTTCTTAAATGCATCATCCGTTAATGTTTGCTGAGTATGTCGTGATATGTCAATCCTAAAAGGGGAAACAAAAGGGAATAAAAAGTTATGCAATCATACTTAGCTTTTTTTTTTTTTTTTTCAAAGACTATTAATGCTGTAATTCACAGCAAACAAAGGAAAATCTCCTTTTAAAAAAGGAATGTGCCTACTGAGAAGGAGCACTGCGAGTGAAAGAGAGAGAGAGAGAAATTGAGTATCGTTATTTTAATCTGTCTCTCTGCTCCATCCTTAAAGAGACCTGCACGGCAGATATAAAGCATTTTGGCATTTGGTTTCACATAAAATTAAGATGATCTTATAAAAAGATCTTATAAAACCAGATAATTCATTTATGACTTAGTTTTTAAAATTTGTTTTCCCTCCAAACCTTAAATAAAGCCCTTTGGAATGAAACCCTTCGAGCGAACCTCCCTCCACTGTGGATTCAATTAGACTGCGTTGCTCATCATGTGAATTGCCAGGGATTAAATGATTGTGTATCTTTTAGATTCAAAACATCTGCTGTTTATGCTGGCAAAAGCTCCACCAACCTCATACTGGGATGTAAGGCAGGCTGTAGGAAAGAGGGACGGCAGAGAAGGAAGAGGTGAAAGATAAACACTGAAAAAAAAAAAAAAAAAAAACAGACAGAGAAGAGGGAGTTTAATGCACAGAGTGGAGACTGCTGGGCATTATTTGGTTGATTGCCGTGAACGTTAATGGTGGAGATGCGTCTTGATAAGGTAGAATATCACAGTTGCTGGACAGAAAGCGCAAAACTGCAGGATTATTCTTGATTTTCTCACTGACACTCCTGTTTTTGAGACATGGTGGATTTTTATATATATATATATAACACTACAGACATGTTGAGGGGGGTAAAAAAAACCTCTTAACCTTAGCTGCAAGTGACCACAGAGTTTTAACAGGTAGGTGCTCCCCTCACTTTATATGTGCATGAATACTAAAGACAAATAAAAAGAAATTATTTTAATCATAGAAACTATGAATGCATTTTTCCCTCCTGTAATGTGTCGTTTAGTAGATGTTATTGCAGTGTGACACCTCACATCGCTGCTACAGATGACATATTTATTTGAATTTCATCCCCAAATAGAGAAAGAAATCGGACTTCTTATGTTAATAATTTAGCAACCAAAAACCTCTTCTCTCTAAAATGGATGTGGTGCACACTGGAGCTTTAAATTGATCGCTGTGATATGACATATGTGATTGACTTCCATCATGATGTTGCTATTGCTGACACTGACCTTCTAGTGCTTCGGCTGATTGCCATTTAACGTATTGATTGGCTATCACAAGGCCTCGGCTCATTTGCTGGAGTGCTGCGGCGGTGGTAACAGTTCTCCCGTCGCAATAAAACCACATTCACCAAACAGCATGAATTAGATATTGACAGACGTGTGCTAGATGGTCGGTACACAGTCAATCCTCCCTCCAGTGTCATTTAAGAAAGCCACACATTGTGACGATGATGGAAAAGGGTCGGCGTTCTTTACGTGAGCCGTCTTTACCTTCAACTGCTCTATCAAACACACGTGTCGTATTCTGGCTCATCCATCAAGAACCGTGAAAGTCTATGGGAGTTATAATGTTACTGATTTTTAAAGATTACTAATAGATGCTAGCAGTTTATGTTGTACTGCCCTTTGAAAGCGTGCATGCTTTTTGTAAACAGGGTCTTCCCCAGGGTAAGTGAACAGCGTTCAGTGGAGGCAGGGCAGAGACATCCAGTATGCATGGTCCCACAACATAAATAATTTGCTCCAGTGCTCTCTAGGTTCAGCTTGTCCCTTTATGCCTCCCTGCATCATGGAAATACGACGCGTTACACATTTTCTTTCACTGTGGAAGTGTGCTACTGTTACAGTACGGTGTGATTTCCTCTGCTTGTTGCAGGATATGGTCCACTTCGGATCTAAACCTGCAGGTGGACGACTCAAAAAAAAAAAAAAAAATTTGGCCTACTTACAAAAGCTGCCACCATGAATGTCCACATTAATCCTCTGAGACAAGGTCACAGCTTTATATTCCAATGGGGAAACTGAAACATACAGTACAGTGCCCATAGAGGCCCAGACTAGTCTCAGATGTATAGGCTACACAAGCGTTGGAAGCACTGCATCTCTGCAAGAAGTGAACCTAACCAATTTATCTTGATTCCTACTTCCACCAGACTTCACAGGAACAACCTGGGAATTCCTGTGAACGTCTCCTTTGGGCTTCACTAGGATCTATTCTTAGAGTTCAGATGAACGAGGGAACATGTAAAAAAAAAAAGTGAAAAGAACAGATGAGGAGGGAGGGAAATCAATATGCAGCCTGCAAGAGAATAGGCGCACTATTAGCGACAGCAGGTGCTTAGACCTGACAAAGACGGATAACTAGCTAGCACTAGCTAGCATGAGTTAAAGAGCTTACACTTAAGAAGGAGAGACATTTCCTGACTAAATGCTTAATTTTATGACTAATTAAATGACTTTCAGGCTCAGGATTTTTATCTCTCTTGTTTTTAACGGTCGATGCAGATGATCAACAACAATCGTAGCATGAACGACACCCGCGCGCCCTAGTTTCGGAGAAGCCTGTGATCTATATGTTGGTGCCAGGCCTACAGGAGCACAGCTAGTTTATCATGGTAGCTGTCACACAGGCTCCTCTGTGGCTCACGGAGCCAATAAATCTGTGCAAGCTTTAGCCTTCTGAACTAAAGTAGGGCGACAGTGACAGAAATACACTGGAACACCTAAAAAAAAAGTTCTACAGAATATTATATGGCATTTCTCACTATAAAAATGGATTACAGGAAATGGTTGATACCTCCAATTACACTTTGAATTAATATATGTTTCAAAACAGATTATAAGATGGTTGATATGGTCTGGTTAATGAAAGAAAAACAATTCAAATGACTGATTTTGTCTATGAATATGATAAAACTCTTTAATCCGTGAATCTTCTGACGACATTGTTGCTCATGAGGCTGATCAATTCAGCACTGAAGTGTAGCCAATATTTTAATGCAGGAAATGATTGAATACAAACAAGATGTTTCCCTTATAGACGAGCTGTGTTGTGGCACTGGTACAAGGGGCTTTCCTTGCCTTTATACTGCTAGTGTTCATTGTTCTGACAGTGTTCCCTGTTTTCAGAGAGCAGCTTTTAAATCTAAGTTTACTGTCCTTACAGGGGCAAAGCTAAGCTCTAATCGCTTCCTGCATAATGCACAGGAGTTTGGAAAAGACAAAGTGCAGATACCAGCATCTGTCTGCTTTGTAGATTTTTCAGATACATCATGTTTTTGAGATTTTACAGCCATGTTCTTACACAAAAATACCATTTAACCTCTCCCAGGTTATGAAATCACTCTCAACAACTTACCTCCTGTATCCTCTGAGGCCTCTGTGCTTCTGACACAGCCTACAACACCTTCGGGAGCTGATCTAAGGCACATTAACATTCATCACAACACTGGAGTATGGCCAATTTTAGACTCATTGTTCAGATGAGGAGAGAAGTTGGAAAGTTTTTTTTTTTTCCCCCTGCATATTAACCTTTAGGAAAATGCTGTTTCAAGACATTAATACAATGAGACATGGTTTTGTTAGTCAAAATGTTTCTTGGAGGCAGAGCAGCTTTGGAGGAAAACATAATCTCATTGGTCCAGTTAATACTTAACAGGCAGAACTAATCAGGAGCTGTCTATTGGTGCACATTATATATAATCTATCTGGAAAATTGAAACATGGTTACAATTTAAGTAGAAGCTCAAAAGACAATGTTTTATTTTCTGTCATCATTCATTACCACAGTAGTCATGGTCTTGGAAGGTTATCAGACTTACTATGTGAATCAACATCACAGTCTACTGTTGACAGCATTGGTTTCCTAACATTATAACGACAGATTCACTCGTCCCGAAAAGGAAAGAACTACCTTAGCCAATCAACTTTTATGTGTTTAACCCATAATCGCTCCTTTACCACCACCACCACCACCTATATTGTAAGATGTGGAGCTGAAGAGCCAGATTGTAATAATTTATCTTCTAAATGTATATTTCCTGATGATGTCACCAGGGTCCAGCTGAATCATGGACTGAGCCGGACACGTCAAGTTTTAAACAGGAAGCCTGCGTTATAAACTCGACGGTGAGGAGTTTGAAAGACATTTACCAGGCAGGGAGGGTCTAACAAAAGACACTACAGAGTATAGGATTCTTTTGGATTCATGGTTTTGGAACTTGATCCATAATAAAAGTCTGACTGTTTTGGCCTCTGCTTTGATTTCGATCATTCCTTTTTTTTATCTGTTTCTCACAAGTCCCCCCAACTTGATGGAACTGCAGGCCCGGTCCAAATTACAGTTGCCTATGATCTTCTAAGCAGAGCATAGAAGAAGGCCCATTATCGCTTTGCTCTACACATGTGTATTTAGTAATAGATAATAAATTTCTGCAGACTGTTAAATCTACAGCAGACTTTCGAAACATGCACACATGTTCTTAATGGGACACAGAATGGGGACGTTTCACATTTTATTTTTTATGCCCAAATAGTTTTGTTGGAGGCCATCTGGCTTAACCTCTCTTTGAGTTTCCTCCTCTGCTGCTGCTTGTTCGCAGGGGGTCACTCTAACATCTAGAAAACATCTAACACCCAGAAAAAATGTGATTCTTTGGCTTTGCACTTGAGGTTGAAAGCAACCAATTAAATTATTTTTGCTCCCGCAGCACTTTGGCCTCCAAGAAATAAAAATGGTGCAATCTGCTCTCTACTGTGAGTAAAATCTCCTCTTTTACACAATGTGATTTCAGTTGGAACAAAAAAAAGTGTATCTTGATATTTAGATTTTGTTGTGACAACCCTGTAAACATGTAGTATGCGTGAGTTTACTGATACACTGTAAAAAATTTTAGTTAAAAAAAGTTTTACCCATTTACTTTTAGCTGCCTGGAAGACCCATAATGTTTGCTTGTTTGCAAGGACCTAACTCACCAGTGTGTAACATTGTGCACTCTATAATACACACTATGAAAACACCACAAAACGCTGTGACCTTCTTGCTGGAAGCCGGAGGAACTTCTTTAGTTGGCGTATGGAGAAAGGTGTGTGGGAGGAGAGTGACAAGAGGTTGGTCAGACCATGCTGTGAATTGTGACTCCATTTCCCAGGGGGGCTTTGCAACAACAGCTCAAAAAGCCACTAGCTGCTTAGCCGATGGCATGGAGAGGGCTGAGACGATTTGGCCAGAGGTCACAGGTGCTGATTGGCTGGTTTGTGGAATCATGGTGGATGCGGGGGTGCAGGTGTTTGTTGATCGGATGACTCTGGTGCACAGGAGGATTGTGGGTAGATGGATATGTCAGAGAATTGAGCCCCAACCCTTCTTGATTGTGATGCCTGTCGCAGGTAGGACGGTGATGTGTGAAACTGGATAAAACCCTGATTGTCTGTAATTTTTGACCTTCCCGACTAAATCGAGCCCTCCTAGAAAACCTCTGAATATCTGAATGGAAGCACATTGCCATGTTGGATCAACTTTCACTGTTGAAACTTACCTCTTAACAGTGCATCTACTGCATTATCCAAAGCTTTCAATGTACCTTTTCTTGGTACTGACTTTCCAAACAAATGTGTGAGGGCTTACTCCTTCAGACTAAAGATGTTAATTTGCTTCAATGGTTTATTTTACCCATAACCATGTACAAATAAACAAAACCTTTACAGCTTTGTATGGTCACACATTTAGCATTCATTGGTCCATAAGCACTCCTCACGGCGACATGAAAACACTGTTATAAGACACCGACATTGAATTCTAGCATCGGCATCTCAACGTTGCACTGACGTCACAAATGTACCATCCATTCTAACAGTTTCATTGCAAATCAAAATAATCACATGCAATGATTGAAAAAAATTACATTACCTCATGTCACATAGAAAGTAAGCGAAAAGTTCCATCATTTAGAAATAAGTACTCTTCAGAGATTTGTCTCTCTCTTTTTTTTTTTTTTTTTTTTAAGTCCTAGACATTCTTTCAACAGCGTTGTTGGTCTCATTTGGGTTGTAAACATTAGTTACAGTGCCTAGCTTCATTCACCTGGCTGGCTGTGTAGCGTCTCTCAAGAGAATTGGTCAATCAATACTATCAATCAACTGATCGAGAGGAATTGGTCAGTAGTCAATCAATCGTACAAGGAATTTGTCATGGAAGGACATGATAGTCTTTGGGCTCAGTTAGGGGCAACAGGACACCAGTGAGGAGAACAGACTGAACAGTAGATCTATATAAGACACCCTGAGAATCACAACTACGTCTCTTTCATCTGTCATTCCTTCTTCCTATCCTCTCTCTTCCTCTATCTCTTCTTCTACGGAACGATCATAGTCAGGTGGGCGTGGCCTCGGCAGGAAGATGGTTGGTTGGTAGGTTGGTTTGTTGTGGCGGAAGCCGGTTGCCGTGCAACTGGCTCCTCTGTGGTTGGCATGGAGACAGGTTAAGGTGGATTCTGACCTGGTAAGGTAGTGTGCAGCACATACAGTAGTATGAACAGTAGAATGTAATATGCAGCTCTGGGGAAAAATACATGAATTTAAAATGGATTGAAATGACAATGAAGAAAAAAAAAACAAGAACAAGTGTGCCTCATGCAGATTAAAGGGTCAGTTCATTGAAAATGTTTTCTTACTTATTGGTATCTAGTCATGCAGATAGCTTTAGTTTTATCTGCTGGGGTTTTGGGATGCCTGTCTCTGTCACAGACCCAAAGACATTTATTTTTTTGGTGCACAAAGCATTGAAAAAATAGCTTGGAACTACCTACTATAGGCAAAATAGTCCATATGAAAACTGTTCTCAGTGAAGTCTACAGTTTATCCACAGAAGACACTGTTTCTGGAGAGAAAGATTGCTGTCAATTTTTCAAAAATGCGTTATTATTTTAATACTGTGAGCACCACAAAATAAATTCTATTAAACTGCATTGTATTAGGATGGAGACAAAAATCTTAGAGACAGTTATCTCAAGAATCAAAACAATCTGCATGGCTTGGTACCACAAGAAGAATTTGATAATACGGGTGAACTGACCTTTAAGAAATCAAATAACTTGAGGTATACTTGTTTTTTTTTAGAGCAACTTAAGGAGCGCTTAGTTCCACTTGCAAACACTTAATAATCTCAAAGGTGAAAACACCACAAATTAGTTAAAACAAAATCAAACGCACCTCAAGTTTAAACACTTAAAATGCCATTCTAGATACGTATTTATCCCCAGATCTGTCAGCATGTAACAGTAGATTGTGACAGTAGTATGTTATTGATGGAGAACATCACATGGGGCTGACGTGGTGTGCAGCAAAGGATGGCGCAGGGGAAGGCGGTAGTGGTGGACAGTGATTGGTTGATTTGGTTGGTTTGGTGACTGAAGGGGTTATGGACAGTCGAGTTGAGTCAGATCACATGATGAGGGTTTGCAGCTATAACGTCAGGAGGTTCCATCAGGAGGTATGGAAGCCTGACAGGTTTTAGCTTTTGGTGGACACTGGACAGAACACCCACCCGAACCCTGCCCTCACAGAGCCAGCTAGCACACACACATGCACACACACACACACACGCACACATGCACAACAGACAGACACAGGGACACACACTCACATTCACCCTCATTTACCATATTTTGCATAGACACACACAAGTAAACACATAGGTTTAACTCTCTCTCTCTCTCTCTCTCTCTCTCACACACACACATACACACACGCTCATGACAAACACACATCCGCTCCCACATACACACACACACACACATCTTGCCCCATACAAACACACACTCTTGCCCACCCCCAGACTTGCGATGTGTTACTGTGATGATGCAGAGTGTGGTGGAAGGTGAAGAATAAGACAACGGAAGACAGGTGATGCTAAAATGAACATTTATAATGACTGCTGTTGCTGTCGCAAAATAAGAATCCTTAAAAAAAGACCTCATATATATTAGCACTAGATTGCCCACTTCACTGGTAATCCACAAGTCAAGAAACACAACTCACTAGGTTTTTTTTCTCTTTACAAACACAATGCTACAATTACATTAAATATTCAATACTCTTTAAGTCAGTTAATGAATGTTGTTAAAAGCAACCACTAAAATACTAAAAATAAAAACAAAACAATAATAATATTAATTCACCTTTTTCCAGTCGTTCCCTTTTTCTTGTTGCGTTGTTATTTATTAATAGTATCATAATAATAATAGTCTGAGAAATAAATAGCTCATGTGGTGTTCTCAGGGCAATGGGGCAGGCAGCATAAATCAAGAGTGGAGCTCAGAGCAATGTGATGAAATGGTGGAGTTCTAATCTCACGCAGTCACTTAAATACTTTCAAAAATGTCTCTGATGTAGAGGCGAAATATGAAGATATGCCACAAGTTTGGTTCTGCAGGTCCGCCAGGATGGTTGGGCGGCACCCGCAGAGGTTAATCATCTCTCTAAAACTATCATTCTATGTTATGTAAACTAGGACTGTATTGCACAAAAGTTAGCAGCTCAGCTTCCTCGTTTTGTAGCCCGGGAGGAGCTTAGTTTCTTTTGTTTATTTTATTTTATTTTATTTTTTTTTTCATTTTTATTTTTTTCTGTATTTTGTTCTGTCCACCTCCCTGGGTTTGCTTCTCAACCTAGAGGAGCCGAGTCGAGCTGTTTTCCACGATGATATGTCTCTAACACGACCAAGCATTTTCAATAACTATGGCTTGATGATAAAAGATACTAGTGCCACTACAACTCACTGTTAGGAAAACATCAACAAATGTACAAAAACAAGCCTACGTTGAGAATGGCTCGGACTACTTCTCAAGGTTAGTATTATTATTCGATGAGCACAGTTATCTAAAGAGTTTGCTAGCCAACATGGAAGCTAAATAGCGAATACAGTAGGTAAATCAACACTAATAACAACAGCACAGGTTAACACAGTAGAACTAGCATAGCCGATTATACAGGCAGACCTAACTATTGGATACAGAGAATGAAAAGTGTAATGATCGTCTACCGCGTCCACTAGTTCCTCATTATGCTGCCGGCCCCTTTCTGCTCAACACTTCTCTCTTTACAGCTCGGCAAAAAATCTGACAAAAATATTTACAATGAGAGAGAAAAAAAATGAAATTGTGGAGAAACAGTTGTTTAGTGTTTTTTTTTCCTTTTTTTTTTTGTTTGTCTGCATTTCTTTTTTTTGGATGTTTTTTTTTTTTTTTTTATTCCTTTCATATGTATTTTTTTTTTTTTTTGTTCTTTTTCGACTTATATCTCAGAGAATTGTCCCCAATGATGAGCAACAAACAAACAAACAAAAAAATCCAATCATATCAGCTAGCATTGCACAGTCTCAGAGAGGTTTTGGGGATGGAATGGAGAGTTATCGTCCAAACAGTTGGATGAACACAGAAGGGGGGTAGGAGGAGGAGGAAGAAGGTCAATAAAGTTCATGAGGGTGTGAAAGTTCAAAAAGTTCAAGAAGACAGAGGATGGCTGCGCAGCTGACGGTGCGTAAACACTCCCCACACCACCGCGCGGTGGCGGTGCGTGTGTCGGCGTGCGTGGTTTGGATGTTAAACGACAACAAAAAAAATCATCATTAGAAAAATGGAGTTTTTGAATCTTTCCCATCGAGAAAAATCAAATGGAGCGAGAGCGAGAGAGGGAGGGGGGGGGAAGGGGAGGAAGGGGAGGAAAAGAGGGGGGGGGGATAGAGAGAGAGAGAAAAGGTGAGGGGGAGGAGGGGAGGGGAGGGGAGAAAGAGGGGGAGGTGAGGAGAGTGAAAGGTGCCCCCAACACTATGGCACACAATCAATGAAGTCCCACAGGCTGAAGAGATGACAGAATTAGGAAAGCAGCTGGCATGAGCGGTAGGGCTTTTTTAGGTAGGTTGAGAGGCAGGACAGTAGGTAGGTAGCCAACCTGCAGAGGGGTTAATCCTTGTCGGGTTTAGCTCTGTGGGGGGTGGTGAGGAGGAGGAGGAGGAGGTGGTGGTGGTGGGGGGCAAGGTGCTGTTCAGTTGAGGCGTCATGAGCGACATCATGTTATGAGGGCGGAGCATGCTGGCTTCATGGGTGCTTCCAGGATGGATGTCCGACACACAAGAACAACTCAAAGAAACGCTTGGAATGGTAGTTGTTGTTGTTGGTTTTTGTCTTTTTTTTTTTTTTGTTTGTTTTGTTTTTTTTTTTTTTTTCCTCTCTGTTCTATTTTGGCACTCGATAGAAGAGACTCGTGGGAGGCGGAGGAGGAAAGTGTGTGTATGTTTGGGCGAGGAGGAGGAGTGGGCAGTGAAAGTGCAAAAAAGAGGGCATGGAAGAGTGTGTGTGTGTGCGTGTGTGCGTGTGTGTGTGTGTGTGTGGGAGTGGTAAACAGGCTACACACAGAAATGGCATTTTGTTATAACTGGTCTAGGTTAGACAGAGCATATAGTACAAATCAAAAACCAGGAAAAAAAAAAATCAACAGAGAACGAGAAGAAGGAACAGAAAAACAGTGATATGACAAATGCAGTCTACAGTTGCTGGTGCTTCGATGGGGCCCGAGTTGGGGAAGGAAGGAGGGTGGTTTTGGGAAAAAAAAAAAAAAAAAAAAGAAAGAGTGGGGGTCCCATAATATGTCTTAGATAGAGGGTGTTTGAAGAGGTGGGAGGGTCAGTGGTGGGTGTGGGCGAGAGTGGGGTTGAGTTTGTGGAGAGTGAGTGGGGCAGTGGCGGTGGAAGGGGGAGAGGGGGGCAGAAAACAAGGTCTGAGGACTATGTCGAAGAGCCACACACCCACTGAGAAGCAATGAGCTCACCTGGTTTGGCAGGTGAGAGTAAAGTTTGCATTCCTCTCAACATCACACACGAAGAAAAAAAAAAAAAACAACAAAAAAAAAACACCAAAGAAGAAAAGCTTGGCTACGTCGCAAACACAAACACCAACAGCACGGAGCTGGCCTAAAAGCAGACAAACTCAGAGAGCGGGAGAGAGAGAGAGAGAGAGAGAGAGAGAGAGAGAGGAGCATGCAACATCTAAATACACTGCTTGAATAAACACCTACAGTAAGGCTACACATCTACAGTAGTCTCGCACACTGACCCCCCCCACTTCAGCTCGGCCTGCCATGCACAGTAACAGCAGAGAGTTTTTTTAGTGCAAACATGTCGCAAGGAGCAGTAATGGAAATTTTGGACTTTTTCTTCCTTATGAAGAGTTTTGTAGGAAGCGGGCCATTTCCCATGACAACATCTGTTAGGATACAAAACATGACCACACTGATAATACTCTGATTTGTGAGTTGTAATACGAAAGAGAGAATGAGAGAGGTGGGCCGACTTTGGCAAAATCTCTGGGTTCTTTTTTTTTTTTTTTGACATTGAAGCCAATAAAGCATCTAATTGAACTGAACTGGAAAGAGAGAGAGAGGGAGAGAAAGAGAGGAGAGAGAGAGAGAAAGAGATGAGGATTCAAAACATTATCACTTTGAAAACACACTGGCAATGTTCAGTGTTGTTCTCTCCCAGAGATCAGAGCCCTAGATTGCATATTAAGGGAGTCAAAACACAATCTGTCCCAAATTCTGCAGAGAGGCACACGGGGGAGACTGAAAGTGTCGCGGACAGACATTGTTGTGTGTGTGCGGCTTTCGTGAACGAGGGGAGTTTGTTCTGCTTTCTCTCTTTCTCTCTTGCTCCCTGTATCATATTTGAGGTCAGTAAGGTGCATATCAACGACAAGACAAGCCAGAGCTCAGAGCAGGGGGGGAGGGGAGAAGAGGAGGAGGAGGAGGAGGAGGGAAGGGAGGAGGGGTAAAAAAGACAGACAACAGAGTTATACTGAGAGCTCGACACAGCGCGTCGAGGGTTAGTAATGTTAGAGTACAAAAACACACAAAAACACACGTAAGCCTCTACTGCACGTCAATGGTCAGAGGAGTGATATGCAAACTTATGCAGAGGTGAGTACATTCATGGACAATCTCAGTCTTCATTTGAATGAAAATGTTATACTGTTTTTTTTTTTTTTTTCTTTTTTCACTGTCTAAAGTTAAGTAGCAACTGATAAATTTTTAGTACAAGCTTGCTTAGCAAGTAGCAAAATAGTCTTAGGTTTGTTCAAGAGTTTTGTTCGTATCCCTCTGAGGATGGTTTCGACAACTTGATGACAAAATACTCATTCTGTTGTAACGTCAAAATCAAACATTTTGTTCACCTGTGGCCGGTGGACCAGGACTCAACGCGGTCGCATCGAAAAAACGACAAACATTTGAACGTGTGTAAAACAATATCAAAATGCTCTACCCTTATCGGCATGCAAAGATTTGTTTCTGAAAATGAACGACACACACTGTCTAATTTTTTTTTTTTGTTTTGTCACTTCTTTTTTGTTTCATTGATTTTTTTCCTCTTTTTTTTTTGTCCACGCTTCACTTTGATATCATGCAATATATACGTGCAAAAAAGATAACATCTATTTCCACAAAATACATTTTCATCGTAACTATAAAAGGCTGTATTTAAGAATGCTATCTAGTCACATTTTTTTTTTTTAGCATGATTATGCTAACCTATCGCTATATTGATTCATCTAGCCCCAGAGTCATAGTGCTGTTGCATTCTGGGAAGTGTAGTTCCCAGAGGACTAGCTAACACTTGGCTAACATGGCGGTTCCTTCCTCTTGTGCAGGAACAAAGAGGGCTTAAACAAACTGCTATACTGAGGCGCTTTGACCATTAGTCTACGTAGATCTTAAAAACTGTCACAGGGACTATTCCCTTCCTATGTAAATTATAAATATGGTTCATTTGGCACTTTTCACATTTTCCGTAATATAAAAGTATGTCTGCTCTTATCTAATGTGGTTTAAATCAACACATTTACAGTTTCACTCTGTGAAGACCTATTTTGGCACAGGTTTAACTTGTTCAGGTTAGAATTACACTATTATTTACTTATTGTCAGCTTATAACAGAGCATGTATTACACTGCCACTTGCCACTAGCCTCTCCAGCTAAAGGACAGATTCGATATGTTTTAAACTTGTATTTTTAGTACATCAGTTATAATTAAATAGCAGCATTTTCCACAAATTAAAAAATGTCTTACTCGTGTAAACCTATTCAACATCTACAGGTAAATCCAAAAGCTCCTACGGCAGACAGAATAAAGGACACGACAAGACAACATGCCACTACATGTATTGCTTCCAGTACTCATCACATTTTTAGCTTTGATCCCCTAACATTAAGATAAGAGAAGAGATTGGCCGCTGTGTAAAAGACAAATTAAAAAAAAAAAAAATCTGAGATTCTAAGGTTTTAACTGATGAGATGAAAAAGAAATCTGTCCCATAATAATCAAATCAACTGACACCCATATCAGGAATTGTGATGCAGTTTATCCACTGTAAAGGTACTGTGCTGCATCCAAAGTAATGATGGAACTCGACGGTTTCCAGGTAGAAACACGCTAAACCTATTCGGGTTATGACGAAGAATCTGCACCCTTCGGCTTTCCATAGAGATAAAAAAGCAGGTTCGATCTTCCAAATGGAGAAAAATTGGATGCAACTGAGGCTCTAACTCTTACAAATGGCTTGTTTTGTCCGACTAACAGTCCAAAACACAAAGATGTTCGATTTAAAATGATATAAAAACAGAGAAAAGCAGCAAATCCTCGCATTTAAGAGGCTGAAACCACAGTCATATAATAATCATTTAAACATTAGCCCTGCCTGCTCTAAGCTGCTACAACAAGCTTACTTAATGCACACAGCACAGTAAACTTCTACAGTGGAACAAAAGCACACTATCTATAAGATTTTTGCCACAAAATATCCAACGTAAATCCAGTCAAACCCCCTGTCGGTGACAAAATATACCCTCACGATATGTGTATGTTTTTGTGCAGCAAGGTATTCTAAATTAACATGTTTTTTTTCCTCTTAACCATAAATTAAAACGCACTGATCCAAATCACAGATAAGAGTGTTTGTGCACTGAGCCCTGCCAGCCTCAACTATGACTTCCTCTGCAGGTGTGGTCGTTTTCTAGATGGCACGAACCCTTCGGTGGTGGTTGCATCAGGGCGTCTCCGAGCCTCAGCCGCCCCGAAGAGGCACAGAGAAGAGAGACTCAATCTGTGGTGTTTTTTTTTTCAGGGCAAGCAGCAGACATGCATTGATCGTAACACCAGACATAGTCACCCATGGAGCGATGTGGTAGGAAGAGAGGGGGTGTCAGGATGGGAGTGCACTGGAGGACTGAGGACGGGTGGGAGGGAGGGTGAGGAGAGTGTGGATGGTGTTAGATGGGAGTAAAGAAGCCTCCTTACCAAGCTGTGGAGATAAACCCTCACTGGCGCTCCAACAGAGAGTGACACATTCGATAGCACAGTGGAGGATTTTGGGTCGGATTGGTTTCAAAAGAATCAAAAAAGTCTGTTTGATTTTTTTATCTTAAGAGGAGTTCCCTCCCCTCACCAGGCGGTTTAGGATCAATAAATCAAATGCACCCCCTCCTCATTTTTTTTTTTTTTTTGGCATTTGACATTCCGTCACACTTCAACTCCTGTCGGACTCAAATATCTGTCCAGAGATTTGCCCATTGGATATACAGTACATTATCAATTTGAACTGTTTATGAAAAAGACACAGCTGCGATAGAAAAGTGAATTTGGAATTTGTTCCAGTCTCTTTAATCTGATACTGGACACCTAACACTCCCCCAACATCCAGCCATCTAATTACAAAACACTTTTCCAGGACAACAGGTCAGTAGAATCTAATTGATCTCAACTCGTGACCTCAATTGATTGATCCTCTTCATCGACCTAGTCTCTTTCTCCTCCTTCAGTATTCAGATATGACGTGCATTTCTGGTGAAGTTCTTCATATGCATTCTACATATATTTCATATATGTGTAAATTTTTTTTTTTTTTTCCCTGCCATACAAAAAACCATCCAATCGCAATGCCGTCTACAGCACACATCCCTGACCTCATAGGCAGAGAGAACCGTTCCCTCGCTTCACAGTGCATTAAGACAAAAAAAAAATTCAGTGTACTCCGATTGTAAAAAAAAAAAAAAAAAAAAAAAAAAAAAAATAACACGACACAAACATGAAAATTAACAACAAAAAGAAACAACAGCATCTTCAGCAGCCTCCTGGGTCTACAGTGGGCAGTAAACCTGTTGCCACGGGAGACCTGCAGTTTGCCAGAGGCAGAAACGAGCTCAACTCCCTGGACGTATCGGTGAAAAAATCTCTCATCCTCATCGGCAGTCGGACGGTGGCTTGATAAGGGCAAAGATCAGTGAGGCTGTTTTTTATCTCCTTTACTGATATGCACGCTGCCTTAAAAAAAAATAAAAAATAGCAAATCTAGCGAGGCACGCAGATTCAGCAGTGGACCCTGGACAAACGACGTTCCCTCGTCATGTTTCAGTGTTTCCTCTTACTCAATGTTTGCATTTCTCAGTAGTATGTTGTGTGTCTTAAGTGCTATTGCTTCATCTAGTCTGTGGTTTCGCGCTCATCTAAAGGATTTGTAAGACCACAGGCTGAGCAGCAGCAGTTCGTTTCGAGAGCTAGTCTCACTTCGGTTCAATTATTCATTATTCGGTTACAATTTGAAGCAAACTGTAACAGGGCAGTTACTACAATATAGTACAGCAGGGATATTTTCGGAGCATGAGCTGGATAAGCCAAGCATGATAACCAGGCATTTAAGGTTAATATAGCTGCTAAGACGCTGCACTGCAGCCTGTGGTGTGAGTGGTTCAGAGATATTATCTTGCTAATCTAGAGGTCTCACTGCAGTCTGCATCATAGATATGGTGAATTCCCTTTTCTAGCACCAAATATGGCATCATAGTGTTTTGATTCAGTGTGTGTGTGTGCGTTTGCATCTGTGTGTGTTTGTGTGTGTTTGTGTGTATATATGGGTTCCCTGTCCTGCTCTTTGACTGGATATATAAGATGATCCTTCACTCTAATGACCTTAATGCCTGGGGTGGCTTTCTTACTGGACTTAAATAAGACATATATTACACTATGTGACATTACTATTCATCTTCAATCCATTTAAATTAAAACAAAAGATTTAAATCAAAAATAGTCTCATTTACATTCATGTCAACCTGAATTCACAGATTAAAAAAAAAACAAAAACAAAAAAAAAAAAACAAACTGAGCTTTTTATGGGTGAACTCATTAATAAATAATGACGATGGTGATGATTCCTATCGTAATAATCATGACAATATCATTAATAGAATTATCACAGCAGACTGCAAAAAAAAAATTAAAAAAAAAAAAAATGCCACAGATCCTGTGTGTTTGCCGCAGCTTGCACAGTATCACTCTCGTCGTTTCTAGGTTTCGCACTACGTGAGGTCATCAGCGTGCGCCTCGGCATTCTATCTCAGAAACTAGAGCCGCATACATGGGGGGGGGGAGGGAGGGGGTTTTGGGGAGGGGGGGGGGGGGGGGCGCTACATGCCGTAACACCCCTGCGGCACTGCACTGCTTGTGGGATACATCACAGGGTAATACAGGGCGAAGGGGGGGGGGGGGGATTTGGAGGAAGGGGGGTGTGTGAATGAAGAAACGCCCAGCTGATTCTCTCCAACCCACACTCCTCCCCAATGTCACCTCACCCTTCCTCTATCGCCCAGAAAGCAGGAGGAGGAGGAGGAGGAGGAGGAGGAGGAGGGGGGAGGTGAGGTCATCGGCGGGGGGGGGGGAGGGATAAGAGGGGAGAAGTGAATAAAAGGTGTTGGAGGGATTTGAGGACGTTTCTTCTCTCACACGCCAGGCTGAAGTTTGCAGTCTTGCTCGTTATAAAACCCTTGTAAAAGGGGGGGGCGGGGCGGGGCAGGGGACAAGTAGTGAGGGGGGGGGGGGGGGGGGCGAGGGGAGAGGGGGCGAGGGGCAAATCAAAACTGTAAGAAAAAACAAAAACCCTACAGGAGGGTGATGGGTGTGGGCTGCAGGGGGAGGGAGGGGTAAGGGTTGTTTTCATAAGGGATTTTGGGGTTGGGAGTTGGAGGGTTGTACCCTGTAAACACCAACCCTCCCCCTGCGCCGATGCCCTTCCCTCCCTCCCCCTACTTCCTGTAGCCTCTCAGGCAGTCGGCCTGTCTACATGGCATTCAGCTTTGTCCACACAATACACAAACAAACAAACAGACAGCTTAATTTACTAACAAAACAAAACAAAACAAAAACAATAAAACAAAAGAATAAAAAATCCCAAAAGGTCAAGACGTTAAGTAATAAAACCTTATTTACATTTTACACATTTTTTTCTTGGTTTTTCAGCGTGATAACTCGCTCCTCTCCCTCCTCGTCTTCTCAGCACATTTTTGCTTCGCGTCAAAACATTTTTTTTTTTTTTAATAGAGAATACTGAAAACACGCAGAAGAAAACGGCGCGGACGATTCCTTCCGACATTCTTGCTCTCCTCTCCTTTTTCCATTCTCACTCTCACTTTTTTTTTTTTTTATACTCCTCCCCCAAGCCCCCACTCTTATTTTTCCCTCTTTTCCTCCTCGTTTCTCATTGGCTGTCAGGTTTAGCCCACCTTCTGTGGGTTGGTGGCGCGTACCCCCTGCTCGTAGGTGATTCGCTGACTGATCAGGTACTGTGCAGCCTGCGTGGCGGCCTGGGAACCCGTGATGGTCACCTTCCTGTTCCGAGTTCCGGGGATGAACTCGCCTTTCTTGGAGATCTGGATCCTGGCGCCGGTCAGCTCCTGGTACTCCACTAGCGTCTTCCCGCCTTTCCCCAAGATGGCTCCCACTAGGTTTTCTGGCACGGCGATCTCAACCACTTCCTTCGCTCCTTCCGCTAGCTTCTCTGTGGCCAGTAGTGATGATGCCACCAGTGGTGATGCGGCGCTTAGGTAGCCGTTGGTGGCCCCTGTAGCGGCAGCCAGGGATCCAAGGGAGAAGCCTCCGAGACCGGCTGCTGGGTGAGCTGCACTGGTGGATGCATCGCTGGCGTAGGATGCTAACAAGTTAGCTGCGGCGGCTGCTGCAGGGTTAGCATTAGCTGCTACAGCGGCTAGCACTCCTGAGGCTGCAGCAGGGTTCAGCCCCAGGCCCAGGGAGTTGGTGTTGTAGCCATAGCTGGCCAGAGTGTTGAGGGCGGAGGTGATGGCGAGCAGGTCGTTTCCAGACAGGCTGGACATGGTGGTTGGGAAGGCTCCGACCCCAGCCAGGCCGGCCTGTCCGAGCAGAGAGGAAGCCGTGGCTGCTGCAGCTGCTGCCGCGGCTGGCATGACCTCGGTGGAGTTGGCGTACGGGGAGCCGGTGGGGTTGGAGTTAGCGACGGGCCCTGTGATGTTGGAGTAGGAGATGTTGAGGCAGGAGGAGCTCTGAGGGTCTTCCTGGATCTTCTGGACGATGATCTCTACAGCTTTGCGGTTCTGCTCCGGCTCGCCACTGATGGTGACCACGCGCTCCTGCAGGTTGATCCCCTCTGGCTTTTGGGATAGCTGGACCCACGCCCCGGACTGCTCCATCACTGCCTTGACTGTAGCTCCACCTTTACCAATGATCAGCCCTGCTGTGCTGTTGGGGACGATCAACTTGGCCTGCGTTGGAGGAGCAGAAGAGAAACAAAAATTCATAAGTTATTGCTCTGTGACAGATATTCTAATATGCTAACCAGAGAACATCAGCTTTAGCTTCACTTGTGGATTAAACACATATATATTATATTAAACATATATATCCACACTATTTCCACTTCAACCATGAAGAGCAATAAATAAAAATACAGCCAAATTGTAACAGTAAGGTACTGCTCTGCCTAAATATGGAAAATTACTGTATATTTGATACTTTTTGGAGCCAAAACCATTTACATTTCCAATAGGCTACTGTGAGATCTGATGGTAAAATACAGCGTTTTCATATTTGCCACCGCAGTAATGGAGGGACAGAGGCCACGTGCAACCATTGACATCATATAATCATTGCTCCTTTTTTGCAATAGAGCTACATTCGTGCATCTGTTTATCCAGTTAGTGGCTATGTTTAATTTTTTGGTAAAATTAAGTTTGTATAATCCTAACAAGCACAGCCTGGCGAGCACAAGAAAGCAATTTCAGCCAGTGCTCTTCAGCAGTTGGAAGTTCGACTCACTGGTATTTGACCATTATTTTCAAACGACTGCTGCTTGCAAGTCGAGTCTATTTTTGATTATTTTTGGACGACGCTTTTCTCTTGAACTTCTTACAGTATCTTTGAATGCTAATGTTAGACCAGCCTGATACCTACACCTTCAATAATAACCTACTATCTAAAGAACATAACAACCGAAGTTGATTCACATAAGTGACCAAGTTGGTTAAAATATGTTGGCTGTTGAGCCCCAACAGACAGAGCGGTCATATTGGTTATCTTGGCTCAGTCCAAGTGTGTTTCTGAGCTGTAACTAGGTTTCTGCAAGGAAACTGTGGTTTGTTGCCAAGCTGTACTAAAACCTGGGACATAATAGGTGATTTCCAGGCAGCGTTGCTTACTCATACAAGTGTTACATGTTGTTTTCAGATAATTTTAACCCTGAGAGGGGAACGGAGGCCAGCTGGGGGAAAGTAAAGCCTAAGAACACAAACAAGCTCACAGCGAATCCTCGTCGCCACTCTCCTGAAGAAGTTGACGTCACTTCATAAAGGTAAGTGAGGTGTTTCTTGTTTAAGATCTCTGCCGTTCATTCGTTTGATTTCTCTCACTGCTCGACTTTCATTCTTGTTTCTATCTCACTCAGTGAGCTGTGAAGCCTGGAAGCCAGCAGAGAACATTTGAGGGCATTATGAACTACGTATTGTGTAACATGTTCATTTGTGCTATTCTTTTTTGAACAGTAGTTTGCAAAGCAGTTGCTGTTTAGACTCAAGAAGCTTTTGCTGGCAGCTCAAGATATTATTATTAACGGGTTTATGTTGACCCCCGTGAAAGGGCATGAACCTTGAGAATGAATTATTCAAACATATACTTAAATACATATATTTGAAAGCCTTTGAATAAACGTTCAGTTCCATAAAACCATCACTTGTCTCATCCTCTCTTGTGCTAGATGTTAAAGGTTATGCATTTTTAAATGTAAAACTGAGCTGATCTCATAACTCACTCTCATTAGATTTCATTCCAGGACCATTAAGATCGAAGACATATTGTTATTTATGGTATATGTCTGCATAGTTGTTTTTATTATTATGGTAACATTTACAGTGTCACTGTCAATGTATATTACCATAGCAACGATTAAAAAAATGCAGGTCTAGCTACAGTATCAAACGGTAAAACTCACAGTTTACAGCAAAATACTGTAAAATTTGTGACAGTAATTAACTGTTCAATTAAATCAGTTAAATTATTAGTATTATTGACACTGTAAAAAAAAACAGTAGTTTACAGATGGATGTAAAAAAAAAAAAAGGAGCAGAGGAGGGGTAAAAGGGTTTTCGAGTCTTTCTGCAAGGATGTACAAATAAGTGTTACAGGTATTTTCTACAGATGTATATTCAACAGAGACAGAGACAAAAAAAAGGCAATGTCACACCTGTGAGGTTACAGTTAAATGTGCATGACAACAACCCCTTTTAGAATTCAAAATATGCAGCGCAACACAACGATACGGAGACGAATTATGTGTTGGAGATTATGCAAAACAGAATCAAACGATGCGCACGTCGTTCAGCTCAAAAGTAGACTTTAAAGGCAAGGTCAGTGCTGAAGAAAGGAGCTGCTTTTCAGAGGTGTCCTCGAGAAGGACAGGAGCCAAAAAAAAAGAAATCTAAAGAAAAGACGCAGAGATATTGAACCATGTTTGAATACAGAGAGAGCAGGAAGGAGAGAGTTCCTGATGTACTGTGTGCACATTAGTGTGTGTGTGTGTGTGTGTGTGTGTGTCAGCAGTGTAATGATGTCCTGAAGGAGAAAGAGCTGAGATAGACATATATCATTAAGCACTGCGCAATGACAGGCATTTCTACCACCTGAATACACACCACACATACCAAAAATAAAGAGAGTTTTCTTTTTCATTGCTTTTGGTACATAATGGAGAGAAAAGAGGAGAAAGACAGGAAGTGCAGGTTGGTTTTTGAAGAACAGGAGACGAAGAGGTAGAGAGAGGTAAATGGAGTGGGAGGCAAGGATGGATGAGAGAGAGAGAGAGAGAGAGACAGAGAGAAAGAGAGAGAGAGAGAGAGAGAGAGAGAGAGAGGGAGGAATTCTAAAGAGGCTACTTGTGTGAAAAAAAATAACATTGACTCCCAAGGGTCAGCGTTGCCATGGAAACACAGCTCCAGCATTCAAAGGGTAGTGAAAGAGAGTGAGGCGATGACACATACATACACACACGCACATACACACACACACACACACACACATACACACTCTCCATGTCCAAACACAGTGAACTGTATTCATGTTACTTATTTCCACGTTTAAACATTGTATTACTGTTAATATACGACTATGTAACACATGACATTTTTTACATAATATTGGCTTATTTGTCAATGAATTAGCATGAGACACTTGATTTTTATTTTTTTCATTTATTGGTTAATTGATCCATGGTGCACTGCTTAGAGGCCATTAACCTGAAGTGATTCTGATACAATATTTTCACACATGCATGAATCAGGGCAGCAACTAATTATCTTTCTTTTGACATCTTTTTATATTGATAAATCTGATGATTTTTTTTTCAGCCAACAGTCCAACAGTCTGAAATTTAAAGATGTTCGGTTTATAAAGAGATAAATTTATAAAAAAAGCAGCAAATCCTCATATTTGAGAATGTTTGGCAATAGTTCTTGATAAATTAATGACACAACACTGATGAAAATAAACATGCTGGACTGTTTTTTTAATGTTAATATTATCCAGCTTTCCATTGAGGTCTCTCTAAATACATGAATTAAGTCTAAAACATCCCAAAATCTTGATACTTCTCATTTCTAAACGACCTTTTTGGTGCACACCACAGTTAAGTTTGTTTTTCTATCTCTTAAGGTTGCGGTTAGTTCTGACATCACTTTGAGTTGAATAAAAAAAAGCAAACATCTGCTCAGACTGGGCATCCCATAAAAGTTTAATCCTATATTTTATAATTCTGTCAGATCAGATCACACAGATCTGATCAGGTCCGAACGAACCTGGTATGTGAGGGGTTCACTGTTGCTCCACTTACGCAGGCGATGAGTGACGCATTGCACTCTGCAGCAGCACTGACCTCGATGGAAAATGAAAGCATCACTTTGCTGAGCGAAACACACCGACGAGAGGGAGGTGTGAGACGCTGTCAACATTCGACAAGTAACTTGGAAACTGCAGCGACTTGTCACAACCAAATCTGCTCTTTAGTGCAAACAGCAGGACTGTTTTTTTTGCACTGTTGTCTTTCACAAACATGGAGATATCACTGACCACTGCTGCATGTTAGCCACCTAGCAAATAATGGTGGATGTGTGTATGATTGTCACTCTTTCTCCTCTTAGCATTTAATCCCATGGTAGACAAACCGCAGCTATCTGTCTGCCTCAATGACGGATATTCATATTGAGAGCAGAAAGAGTGAGTGTGGGCTGGAGGAACAGGAGGAGGGAGTGCTGAAGAGATAAAAAAGACTTGGCCTTGATGAAGAAAAGACGACGATAAAATGAAAGAAACAGAGAGGGGAGGGGGGGAGGGGGGGTGATCGATTCAGCAAACTGAGAGACAAGAGGAAGAGATGCACACTTTTTTTTTTTTGTTTTCTTTCTCTCCTCTGCAGAGAGACGTAGAGGGAAGGAAGAGTAGAGAAAAAAAGAAAAAAAATCCAAAGAGAGAAGAATCAATTCAACATACAATAGAAAAACATGAAGGCCACTGCAATTACCTTCCTCGTCTCACCCTCTCCTTTATCCCTCCTTCCCTCCCTCCCCTCCCTCTGTTTGCTGCAGATTTTAAGCCGAACAACATCTGCACGTCGGCAGCCTTGATGCAGCGGCTTGTTGCCACGCCGCATTCCACGGCTCGCTCTGTGCGCCGCAGCTTTCGGCGAGGCGTAAGATGAATTTACATAGAAATAGAAAATTAGCAAGAGGCAAGCATGAGGGGAGCCGATAATGTGAGCGACTTCAAACCTGCAGACAGTGTTGCATATTCACTTCTCACTGCCTTGAGTCTCTCTCTATGGGATTAACAGGTGTGATATTTTTTCTTTTGTTCATTCATCTTTTTTTTTTTTTTTAGTCTTTCTCTGAGAGCTAGTGAAAGACTGTAGTCCGTTTCTTATGATTAGTGGGTCGTTACTGTGAAGCACGTACGCAGTGAGGGCTCCTTTCGACACGTCTGTTTACGTCCCACTGCTATCAGAGGCGCTGCAACAATCTGCTGTCCTGTGTAGATTAATGAGAAGAGCAAAGTGCTAACAAAGTGTGAACACTGCTGGGGCTGACTGACTATTTTCTGTGGAGCTCTGATGATTGGCTCCTTGCTCAGCTTATCTTTTATGCTAAAAACACTTGGGGCTGCGTCTCATAATGTGAGCGAGAACGTTTCTGATGCTGACTTGTATAATCATATAGAGCTATGTTCAACTGTTATGTGGAGACCAAACGGTTAATATATGTAAACCAACACCTTTAATAACTAATGTAATTCATTCATTTGGAGTTTGTTTGCCAATTTTACAGATTGTGTGATTTGTTTTTTCTGTAAAAAGCCAATTAAAGGTACATTTTTTTTAACCTTTTTTAAAATTTACATTGAAAACATTCATTTATTTGTTGTTCTTCTTGACATTTTATCCTTTACCGTGAAGCACTTTATAGTCTGTTTCAATACAAGCGACTGATTACCTTTCTGACGTTTCATAATGATGATTGAGATGTCGCCGTGCACGATAGTTTACAAGAACACGGGCCGTAATGAATTAATGACACTGGCGCTATAAATAGCCGTACCTGCATAACGACGGCTTCTCTGTCACTGACAACCTTGCTGAAATTGCGCTTTCCTCATTGACAGCTCTAACGAGTGATGGAGCAGGCAGACGTATCAATATGCAAACACATCATGATGGATGTGTGTGTTTACATCCGTTTATGGCTGACTGTGGAAGTGGTGGAACGTGTGCCCGGTTCTCCAATGACTGAGATTTATAAAAACAGACACGACGCAGCCTCCTGTTGTGAATCTACGAGGAGTTTTTACGCATCTCGATCTCATCGCCGCCGCTTTTGAACCTGCGTGTTTTCTGAGATATGCCGCCAACCAGCGGACGAATCAAACCTGCAGAACATCCACCACCATCTTGTGCATCGTTCACTCCAGATTTCATTCAGAAATCTAATTTCAGATCTGAAAAATGTTTTTTTTTTGTTTTTTGTTCAAGTGGCAACATTTTCAGGATGGTTGTTTTCTGCGGTGAGGAGATGAGCGGCGGTGGGGGGGGGGGGTAAAAAAAAAAACAGAGCCGAGGGATAAAAGAAAAAAGTGACAGGCAGCGAGGGAGGGAGCTGAAAAGATTTTACCCATGAACCCTTTCATCCTCTGCACTCAAACACTCACACACACACACACACACACACACACACGCTCCCTCTCACTCTCACGCACACACAGAGTGTTGGTGTAGAAGTGGGAGGATAAACAGTGGCGTACGGCGATGTCTGATCCCTCCTGGCGCTAATGATCACATCTACCATCTTTATATCCAAGTGACTCTCTGCTAATGAGGTTCTCCATTTGCCTCCGCTACTCCTCTCCTCCGCCTCGCTCTGCCATCTTTCCTCACGTTTTCCTCTCTCTCTTTCGGTATCGCCGTTTTTCTCTCCTTTCGTCTAATAATGTTTGCAGATTTACAGAGGATTTAGACCTTTTTATTTGTGCGTCTCCTCACCTGGTGCTTCATAACGCAGACTGCTGCAGTCTTCCAGTGCATTTCAATCTTTCATTTCTTCTTCTTCTTTTTTTTTTTTTTGCTTTGTATTCTCTCTTTTCAATAAACCAAACCTTTTCTTACAAGGTCAAACGCGCACACTCCTACACACACACAATCCGTTCCCAATCTGAAGGGCGTATTAATGTGAAATCATCATCTTCATCCCTTTTTTTTTATTTTAGCTGACGCCGTTGGTTCGGCTCGCTCGAAAGGCAGCCTCCTACCTACCCACAATCCTCTGCTCCCAGCACCTTTCTGCAGAGCCGCCACAAAGAAGAAGATTATGTGACAGTTGGCAGCATGCAGGCAATCGCTGCTACAGTGACGGCACTTTCATGTTTTTTTTTTTTTTTTTTACCCCCTCAGCTGCTCTGGTTTAAGACTTTTTTGTGAAGTTCTCAGTTTCTTTTTTTTTTATATTTTTTTTCATCCCTGGTGTCTCCCTTTCTATTTCATTTCCTCCTCCTTAAAGAGCTTCATATCTGCTGGGAGAAACTTTTTCAGAGAGGACAGGAGAGGAGGGTTTGGCGTCCGTCCAGCTGCTGACTAGAAGGTCCTGTTGCTGCAGCTGCTGGGCGAAGGGTCTAAGGTCAGAGCCAATCTCCTGTTCATGACTACACTCAGGCAGACCCTGTGAAGGAGCAGGGATCGGAAGATGCCGGCTTAGCACATAAGTCTAAATCAATGTCAACAGCGGAGTGGGGCAATTTGATGCAGGAACGACTTGGAACGAGCTCAGGGTTTGAGTGTTGGGGGGTGGGGGGGGGGGCAGAGGGGGGGGGGTTTATGAAGGCCAAAACTGTCAAAACACTTAGAGTTAATACTTTGAGCAAACAATCTTAAAGCTTTTGGCTGTTTTTATAAGAAATAGAGACAAATGACATTCAGTCATTTCTACTGGAAAAGTCCCAAACAGCATTTAGATAATTGCAGCCCACAAATTGGAAGGTTCAACTGGCATTTTCTTGGGTTTGGGATGTTGTCAGTGGGTATTTATGTCAAAATTACTCAGGATCAACCTTTAAAGAAGCAAATTCAACGTCAATTCGAATCGAAAACACAACTCTGACACTTGCCATCATCGTCATCATCATCATCATCATCCAGGAGTGAAAGTTTAATTCCTCGTGTGCAGCCGTACTCTCTCCAGTTATGTTCTCCCTCTAACTAACATCCTCCCTGCAGTCTGCAGAGGCGTCTCTCTCTCTCTCTCTCTCTCTCTCATCTTAATAAACTGTACTTTGGCGGAGAGACCAGACATCTATCTATCCATTTTAAAATCACTACTACTCATTTCTGCATGTATTATTAAATAAATTCTATTACATATTACGTGCAATCCAGTATTCTCCAACTCAGTAGTAGGTAAGTATAAACAGAGAGCTAATAGACAGAAAAAAAACATGATTAAACAAAGTATAAATCTGCCACTAGAGATGTGCTGGTTATACTGTTTTTACTATAAACAAAACATCCTGATGCTAATATCACTGCCAGCCATTTCCATTACCGCCGTTACCATGAATATTGCCATTTTCAGAGTGCACTGCGAACACAGCGCAGCTCTCAAGTCTTTATTAGCAGTTTTATTTGGGTAAATCCCTAGGAAGTGCCTTTTTACCAGCAAACAGACACAGCAGGACCACAGAAACTGTCTAGTTTATCTAGCCACTGTGGCCGTGACTCGCTACTGAAATGCAGCTGTGGTTGGTATCGTACAAGTGATCAACAGTGTGAAGGATTTTTTTTTTTTTTTTTTTTTTTGGTTCTTTCACAATTAGCACCAAATATAAATCACAGCATGCAGAGAATCTAACAGAAAGAGAGTCAGCTGTCTCAAGCTAAACAACCAACTCGCTTTTGTTTGTGGTGTTTTAGTTTTAGTTCATTTATTTGGGGGCTGCAGTTCACACTTTACTGTGCAGTTTGTTCAATTTGATTCAATCCAAGGCATTCATGGTGTGCAGTAATTTTACCATATGGTAATATTTTTTAAAAAATTTACTCACAGCTGAAAATCTTTCAGTCTGTGAAGACATTATGCGATAAACAGCAATTGAAATGCATTTGTTGAATAATTAATAGCAAAGACTCAATGAGATGAGTCGGTTTTGTTGTTATACACTCTACAGAGTTTTCTCTGAAGCATCTGTCCGCTAAAACACTGAGAGTGAAATGTTGGAGCTGCTTATTTGCTCTCAGATAAGTTAAAGAGCTAAAATACAGAATAATAACTCTGTGTGATGAAACCAGGCTTGTATTGTTGTTTTCTTTTGAGACTTTTGCTTGTGCATCCTCACTTTTAAAATATATTTTTAAAAAAATCCATGAATACATTGAATTTGCACGCTAATCTAAAAGATTTAAACATGTTTTTTTATTATTATGTAAGACTTTTTGAGCAGAGTTAACTCTCACTTATTCTAATCATTTAAATGTATTCATCATTTATTTTTGACCGGCAGGACATGACTACTTGTTGTGTTGTTCCCTCTCTTTCCCTCTGTCTTCTTTCCGTCTCTTATTGCTCCTTCATCCCTCCATCTTTACATTCCATCCCTCCCCTCTTCTTCTGTCTCTCACTATGTCAGAGCTGTCACAGCGCTAATCATCATCCGTCCTCTCGTCCAAACTCTGTGTAGCGTTCCTTCCAGGTCACAAGGCCGTCTGTCAAGTGTCTGTTGTCAATATGAACACATAGACACACACACACACACACACACACACACACACACACTTGGACGAAGATACACACGGATTCACGATTTCGTCATAGTCATGTGAATAATGTGTGTACAATCCCACACAAGCATGTAAATAAACAGATAAACACACCAGACAATAGACACTTATACACTGAGGTGTATGACCACACATTCATGGACACAAACACACACACACACACACACACACACACAGCGAGTTGAAGACAGAGGACAACTGTTGAGGCTGCTGGAGTTTGAACTTTGAAGTCTTAAGCAGGGGGACTTTAGCTTAATCTGCCTCCTCCTGATCCGCAGGCTTAGTCACCTCTCTCTCTCTCTCTCTCTCTCTCACTCTGCCTCTGCCTCGCTCTCTCTCTTGCTCTCTCTCTCTCTCTCTCTCTCTCTCTGTCTGTCCCTCATCACTCTGTCTATCTCCACCCGTCTGTGTCATCCCTCTTTTTCCATCCCTCTCGCCGTCTTTCTTCTTCTGGCCCGTCCAGAAGCACAGAAACCCCCCTGCAGGTTATAAATAACTGCAGGACAGAAAAGTCGGGGTACCGTGACTGACCAGTGACATAGTGTTAATATATGAATATATATATATACACACGCACACACGCACACACACACACACACAGGCGTTTCTGTATACACTTGCATAAATAGTGCTTATGTTTTCTAAAACGCACACCCGCAAAGATTTCAGGGCTTAACCAGGATTTTAGGTTATTTAGTTCTCACTATGCAAAACGATACACACATGAACGCACATTTACATCTATAATACGAACTGTATATGCACAGAGACGCATATGGGAAGAGTTAAGACTGGCTTTATGTCTTTCTTGCTTTTTGTCTGTAATTCTGAACTTTAAGTGGTCTGCTGAACAGATTTTCTCCTGAGACCATTAAACTTGTCGTCATATGGATGTAGACACACACACACACACACACACACACACACAGCATGAAATTACATAATTATACTGCGTGTGACTTTCTTCCTTACTACAGCACCCTTAGCAGTAACAGTGCCTCCTATTTGGCGTTTATAGTCAGTAATATAAACACTTTATGAAGGGTTAATAACACGCTGTAATGAAGTTATAAGCAGATATGAGGTCATTTCCACATCATATTTAAGACTTCATGATTATGAACATTAAACAAAAACTTGATAATGTGTTTTAAAGCATTTAAAAACTACTTATACACACACACACATGCAAAAAAACGGTGTGGTCGAAAAAAAATGGTGAAAACGTGGAGCTTGAAGGTTCATTCTTGACCTTGAAAATAACTCAATGACACATCTTCCCTGAGCTTTTAGTTGCATCTCATGGTCTTCATCAGCAGATGGAAATTGCTCAGTTGTCATGAGAGTGAAGAAGTAAATGAATACCTAATTAATAAATTGAATTAAAAGAAAAAGAAAGACAAGAAACCACATATTATTATATCAATTTATATAGTTTATATTCATATAAAACATGTATTCCGATTTATACACTAGTTATAGATACGATTAAACATGTCCGTATCTCTGCTCACAACTGCATTCAATGTGTTGTAAACCATTTATTAACTGTCTAAACTACTCAAAAACACAACTGGTTGAATAATCATAATGTTCCTGATGTTTAAATGAAAGTTAATTGATGCACTTTAGTCTTTGAATCACATTTAAAAAAAAAAAAAAAAAAAAAAAGGTGTATACCTCCTTTAAACGGCTCGCCCCTCTGCTGCATGGCTCCATCATTACATGCATGATGTGCAGCCAAGATCTGTTCAAACCCACAAAACTTTCATGGAGGGCCCAAAGTTTCCAAAGATACCAAACATGTCCCTCTGAATAGATGCTCAATACATCCAGAATATTTCCATTTGATGCATGGTTTAAGTACAGCAATAAAAAAAAAAATCTGGATTTGAATATATTTCAGTGGATATACGTCATGTGATGGAACTTCAGTGGAGTCTTGGAACAAACAGACGCAGGATATACAGATGTGATTGGTTATTGGGATGAGATTTCAAAAGAGAGTTGAAAACTGTCATGAGTTTGGACCAATAATCTGTTACATAATACAATATATTCTCTTCCCTGTCTTCCTCTTTCCCCCCTTTTTTCTCTCTTCCTCCTTCCTCACCTTTGTTTATCCTTTTTTTTCCCTTTCCTCCCCCAATCCCTCTCTTCTGCTGAAACCGCTCTCCATGTGTCAGAAGATTTCTTCCCGCATATATGTCACACCTACTAAATTTCTGTCCTCACTTGTCTTCACGCAGATGTCTTCAAGAAGGAAACAAAACAACAGGAAAAAAAAGAGAAAGAAAGGAGAGAAAGAAGGAAAGAATGGAAGATCATAGACTAAACAGAAGGAAGGAAAAGGAGGAAAGAAAAGGAATATGGACACTACAAGACATCACATCTGGACTCCACTTCATTTGTGTTAAACAGAGCAGTAAACTCTGAGTTACAGCCAAGATATTGTAACGCACACACTCAATCATCATTGTTTTGGATCAGATAGGAGACGGAGAGAGAGAGTGTGTGTCTGTGTGTGTGTCATTCTGCTAAATCAGCAGAGAGGTAGAGACTGTAGACTACAGGACTGATAGGAAAAAAAAAATAGATCAAATGTTACGTAAGAAGCGAAGGAAGCAAAACACTGTTAGGAGACTGCTCGCAAGTGCAAAAACCCAGATTACAAGTCAAGAGAGGAGACTGTAATAGACATATTGTCAGAGCTCATTTGTCTGCTGTGGTTTTTTGCAGATTTATGTCGCTGAATTTGTGCTCATTATATGAAACACATTCTCTCGGGACCGATAAATATTCTGCCATTCATCCATCCAGCCATTCGTTAATTTACACGTAAGGTTGGGCTCCATCTCAAAATACACAAAATTGCTGAGCTCAAATGTTAAATAATCTTCTGTTGATTAGTTAATATTGAAAATTACAAGGATGTTATTTTTTGCTAGCGGTAAACTTTCACCAACTGAAATAACAAATGTCTCCAGCTGCTGAATATACGCTGCTGCAGCTAATTAATTTCCATAATTAAGTTGGAAAAAGGCCAACAATTAAATTTGTTGAAGTTTTCTCTGCTATCCGGTGTCTGATAGATTGTCACACTGTTTATTCACTCATCGACTAATTCGTGAATTGATCCTGAATTTTTGGCAGTTCTGAATCATCTTTTGGCCGAAGCTGAATTATTTCTATCTTTCCAGCTTAGCGAGCCAGACTCCATGTTTTCCTGACATTTATGGTGAACTTCCTGTGGAGAGAGGCAATAACAGGAAGTAGGAAACAGGTGTTCACGCCAGAGGTGAAAGGTCACAGGAAACGGCCGCAGGAAGTGGCCGAAAGGGAGCGGTCAGGAAAACGAGCAGACTACAGTCGGTGTGTGTAAACGCTCGTGTGTGTGTGTACGTGTGCGTGTTCGCTATTCAGCGCTGTTGTCATTACCGCTAAACAATGTCAAAGTGCTGCTGCAGTGTTCAGTCTGAATAAAGGCCAGAACGGGCCGGCCCGTGCCAAAAATAGCCCCAGAATAATACCACAGCGAAACCACAGGCCATTTACAGCTGATCTCACAGGGGACGCGGCTCCGGCTCTGCAGCTCACTTTGAAACACCATAATGCAACAATAACTGTAGTGAGAGCGTGTTTTACTGGCAATATGAATACAATATTGATGCAGTAAGTAGGTGATGCTTCACCACATCACACATAAACACAATACGGGAGGTCTCCAGGGTGTTTATGTTATTACCATCACTCATTTTTTATGTGCTGCCTGAGAAGTTCTCTTCAAAAAGTCTGAATTATACAGTATTAAAAACACCGAGGTAAACAGGGATGATCTCAAACTAAAACTCAGATGTGGTGTCTTTAACCAACAACTGATCACATTGCATTAGAGAACATTATTATCCCTCCCTGGATTCTGTTCACAGGGAAAGTTTTTATGAACCAATGACTTGATTAATCTATAAATTGCACTAAAGTCACAGAGAGGAAGTCGGGGTGCACGATGGGTGTACAAGGCACAAGACTCTGACACTAGAGACCCACATCCTGAGTCCTGCGTGTGGTTAAGTTTTAGGCAACAAAAGCACTTTGGTCAATGTTAGTGAAAGATTGTGGTGTGCCCTAAATGTTAATAAACATGTGGTGTTTCAAGTCATTGCAGATTTTTTTTTCTGTATTAAATCAAGACCCACAACATTTCCCTAACTTCAACCAAATGCTGCCAGTGTCTAAACATAACCATCAAAAACTTAATATCGCTGTAGTGAGTTTGGAAACATGACATCGACATGTCAGTCGTGGCGAAATGCCCGTTTCATGGGAAAGTAGTCTTTAAAATGAGCAGGAAGTGGGTAATTTATTGTGAAAAATAGATAAATATGTATTGACTTTGTATTTTTTTTAGAGATTAGTCTGCCTTCACTTTAAAACAGAGCCAGCATCTGGTGGCCATCAGAGGAACTGTATCTGAAAGCATTTCCACAGTGACTAACACTGCAAACTGGCCTCAGATATGAAAACTATGATATGAAAATTAATTTGATCTATATTTATATTTCATTGTATCTGCCTTATTATACAAATGAAATAATTACTTTGAGCGGCGAAACTATAAACTCCAATAATCGCTTTACATTTTGTCCCTCACTGGTTTCAATAAATTCTTAAGGGCAAGCTTTGCCCTTTCCAAATAGTGATTATCTAGATTTAAAAGGTAACATTACAACGTGCCGCAGTGTAAACACAGAGGTGTGACGGTGTTTTACGACAGCGAGCTTGGTAGGTGAACAAAAGCAAACATCGAATAATAAAAGTAATAAAAAATCCATCTATAAATTCTCTTCAACTATATGTCTTGTCAGAGCTCATTAGGGTCAGTAAAAGAATTTATTCAGCTCATAAATCACCTCCTTCGCTCGTCCATTGCCCCCGTCATGTGGCCTTGGAGTGCGACGTGTCGTCTGTCTATGTCGTTGCTGCTCTGTTTTTCTTTCTGTCAGCAGCTGCTTCTTCCAGCGAAGCTCTCCGTCACTCTGCAGCTGTCGGCTAACAAGAGTTCAGAACTGATTCCAGCTTTCAGTCACCCGCTCAGCTGGCCGGAGCCTTGTTTTTAGCATCTGTTTGTCCTCTCTCTGTTTATCTATCTTTTATGTCATCTCTGTTTCTCCATCTCCATCTTCAGTCTGTTGTTCCAGCTCTCTTTCTCTTTTTCACAACATCACAAACACCCTTCAAACATCTTGTCTCTCTCTTACCCTCTCTTAAGTCTCTCGGGTTAACTAGTAATGCCAACACCACATGCTACAACAGCCGCACTCTTGACAAGAAGAAGAAGAAGAAGAAATTGTATCCACAACCTGAAATAGACATCATTGGCTGCATTGCACAGGACACCAATTCATCTGTTAGTAGTGTGCATGTAAATGTCTGTCTGTCTGTGTATGTGTGTGTGTGTGCGTGTTTGTGCTTTCATACGAAGGTCCATTCATCACATCAAAGTGAGTTCGTCTTGTTTTGGTTACAACAGTATTTCCACAGTGACAGCCATGCCTTGAAAACCCTGTGAGGATACTGGAGAGTCTACAGGAGGGTCACTAATCGTGAATCTTTTTTTTTTTAAAAACTGTCTCTCACAAACTCCCAATTTCATGAAAGTGCAGTACTAAATTGTTGGAATACCCCTTTAAGTAGAAAGAGTTCAAAACCTGATGTGACACATGCAAAAAGAAAAACAAAAAGCTTTTTTTGCGTGCAACAGAAAGTCAATGAAATCCACTTTGTCTTGTCACTTAAAATCATTGCAACGCATTTGACAATACAAGACAAGTTGCTGCATGTAGCAAGAAAATAAAAGCACTTTTTTTTCCTTTTTTTGCTTGTATAACAAATGTAACTGTACTTATGCACTTACTCAAGGTTAAATTTAAGGTTAAGGTTAAATAAGTTCATAACTAGTCCTTCACACTTAATGTTCTCCTTATATTTCACCTCAAGTTAGTGAAAATATTTTGTGAATCTATTTATATTCACAACTTTTCTAGACTTTAAAATGAGATTCTTTTATCGACGCTCAGCTGTATGAACTGTATTTGAACGGTGGAGGCCTCTGTGTGTCTGTCAGGCTTGAAGAAGACAACTCTTGCATCTTTGGTGTCGGGGGTTTCTTTTTCTGTACGTATGTATCTGTGTGTCTGTATTATGTGTCATCAAATACTGCCCAAATCCATTTAGTCGCCTCTCCGGAGATGCTATAAATAGCCCGAAGAGCAACAGGGGGATTCGCCCTCTATTATAAGTGTCTTAATATCAGCAGCTATTAGCCTGCTTGTCTCCCCGTGGCTCCTCGCTTCGTCCAAAACAGCATTACTCAACTGTCAGTCAGCCTCAGGCTCAAGCGCTCACAGTGCAGAAGATACAAACCGAGTAAAAGACATAACGCGAAGGAGAAACAGCCTGGAGAAAGCTGCTGTATTGATTTCACTATTTAATCCATTTCTGGAGGAGAAACAGGATATAGAGGCTGGAACTTTTAGTGTAGTGTCTTGGTTGTGGTTAGATTTACAAAACAAGTAAATTAGCTTTTCATTTAAAGGCCTTATCTAGTGTGAGCCAGACCTTATAACCCATCATCAGTGACCAACCTCAATAACACTATTTGTGGCTGAAGAGATGCTCAACATCTAGAGGTGTAATGTTCATGTGTCCATATACTTTTGGCCATATGCCCAGCCTGACAAGAGTCACACTTAGATCTCTTTTTTGCATTAATATTAGAACAAGACATCAGCTTTGCAAAAAACAAAGGAACAAGACACCATATGTGCAAAGTAATATTGTTAGTTAAACTCTACAGAGTGTGTGTGGGCTTGAGAGATGTGTGTGGGTGAGTTCGTGCGTTCGTGTGTATGTGAATCTGTGCACCCAGTATTGATTAATTATGCATAACACTCTTTTCATAACTGCACCTCTGAATTGTGTACTCGGCAAAAAAAAAAAAAAAAAAGCCTCTATATCTGGGGACTGTGTGTATATGTGTGTGGTGTGTGGGTACACGAGTCTGTAATTATTCAAAACTATAAAGGCGTAGCTCTCCTTCCCCTTCCCCTTCCCCTCCTCCCCCCAAATTCTGCTTATGACGGAGGATGAGAAATCGCAGCGGGGGAAAAACATATGCAACACTAACGCAACACCAGAGCTGAGAGATGAGGAGGAGGAACAGAAACTTCTGGGGACATTTTTCAAAATTTAATTTCGTTTTTTTTTTTTTTTTGCCAGGCAGCAGATGTCATCATTTCAGCTGTTTCATAAAGATTACTTCCTATTCTTAGTTAAGGTTTGTTTAATGTGTTTTTCAAGACTAATTCTGGTGGCACTATACTGTGTGTGTGTGTGTGTGTGTGTGTGTGCCCACAGGCCTGGTTGAATGCACCGTCTAGCAGGCCTGAACAGTCAATAGATGGAAACAACACCAGACCTGACTAATCAATAGGGAACAATCATGAAGAGAGAATGATGATAATCACTTAAACAGACTGGGATCATAATCAATGGGCGCACTAATTGTCCTCCATCACACAGCTGGTATTGGCACTCAGATTTAGTTGTACAATCAGCAGTGGAGCGAGCTTCGTGTGAACTGCTGAAATTAAACAAAAAAGTTTCTTAGCGAACACCAACTTAGTGAAACTGTTTATCAAAAGTTTGTGGAGCAACTTTATTTCATTGGTCTTAAAGCTGAAACGTAAACTGCTGATATTAAAAAATGTATTATAAGAGCTGCAGTCGTTGGATTCACTGTAACAGTAAATAATAACAGCAAAGAAATGAAAATGATCCAGTGCAGACGTAGCTGATCACACACAGTATCTTAGAATATGAATAGAAAACATGCATGTTTCAGCTTTTCAGAAACCCCCCTATGGGAAATTACATTAAGCAATGAAAGCTAAAGGAAGCTAATGCTAAACGGGTTTGTCTTTGACTCTCTTTAATGTGAATTACTGTATTATCTAACGCAATCCTTCTGAATTGTTTTCTGATTTCTGCATGACAGACCACCGTCCTGCATCAAATCACATCACTTCACAGGCAATTTGTTCATTTTTAAAGCCAAGTAAAGCCACTCTAGGATTAGAACATTTTACGATGAGGCGCCCTCCAGTGGTACTATGAAAAAAGACACTGCAGCAGCAACAGCTAGGTGTGCCAGTACAGACCAGACCTGAGGACACTGCAGCAACACATAGACTCTTCACAAAGACCTGCTCACTACAGACAAAGCGTTATTCCATCAGAACAAGTGGAAAGATACCGAAATCAAACACAAATTCACTGTAGAGTAACTTTAACTAATGCCACCTAGTGGTTAAAATATGTTAGTGCAAAGAGTGACATCAGAAGAAAATTTGCATAAAATTCAGGTTTTCGAGATTAAATGTGAACCTGCTTAAATATTTCATGACAGAAGCTTCTGTCCATGATTATTTGGTAACGATAAGTTAAACTTTATTATCCCAGATAGGGGAAATTCGGGTGGTCAAGGTGCAGAAGTACACAAAGTGGTCATGAAAACAGATATAAATAAATACAACTACACAATATGCAGTCCCCCCGTCCATCCTCCTACCACACACACACACACACACACACACACACAGAGCATTTCCAAGGACCCTCGCTCTAGCATACATTTACAGACACAAAGACTACTTCAGTGGACTACAAGACCTCTGTGAAACAAACTCTGCATCAGCATTAGAACCAACTAATAAGATAAAATGAAATATATTGTGCTATGCAAGTGTTGCACAAAGAATTACCACTGCACGTAGCCCTGGCCAAAATACTGTCAGATCCTCCGCTTTATATGGCCCTTCTCATTTAACAGTCTAATTGCTGAGGGAACAAAAGACTTGCTAAACCCAGTTGTTCTTATTTTCCTTTGCAGAGTCCTTCCTTTGGCCCGATAGCTTAGTTGGAACCTGTTGTGCTGAGGGTGAGTAAGGTCTCTGAGGATGTGCTCAGCATTACTCAGAATGAGGTCTTTACACAATTGAGCAGTGTCTTTATTAAGACACTTCTCACACAAAACCCATGTGTGTCTAGTTGTGTGAGAGAGAGTGATCAGGACACTCGCTCACACTTCCTCCCTCAGCAGGAAACCATTTCCTGTTGGCTTGGGATGTTTTGGTTGCTGACATGGTGTGTGTGCATGTGTGTGTATGTGTGTTCATTTTTCACCCCTCTTGTGTACCTCCCTCCCTTATCTGTTTACATGTGTCTGCTCGCCTGTTGTTGTTTTAAAATTTTTTTTTAACCTTTTTCTTTCAGCTTCGCTCAAACAGAAAATCACAACTCACAACGCAGAAACACACACGGTGTGTCGTTCCAAAAGCAAACACTTCCCTCCCTCTCTTTCTCACACACTGTGTCAGGCGAAGCACAGCTGACAGCATGCACGCACACAAACGCAAACACACACACACACACACACAAACTATAATATACACGCAATATTGTATTTATGTTTTAAACAACCTCATGAGGGATTGACACAGTTGCTCCAGGTTTTCCTTGAATAGAACCGGACGGAATAGACAGACTAACCTGTTTGATGCGGTCGGGGTTGACGGTGGTCTGTGGCTGCAGGATGCTGACCGGCTCTGTCTTCTGAGTGCTCTGAGGCATCTCCCTCACCTTCTCAGCGATGAAGTCATGGACGCCGTTCAGCGCCTCCACCGTCCCCTGGATCAGACACACCCGCTCTGTCGTTCCTGTACAGAAAAACACACACACACACAGACAGGTTAGTGTATGAGTCAATACTGGTTGCTTGGGAGACATACAAAGTACATTGTAGACACTTTATATGTCTGCATCGGTTGCAGACATGCAAATATTCTGAAGAGGATGCGATGTGATGACATATGGGTGCTTGCAAAGTCTGGCATGTCAAGAAGAAGAAGAAGCAGGAGGTGAAGCAGTGGAACCTTATCTATTCCAAACATTTATTTCCATAACACCTTCGCACATCACTTCTTTTATCAACCGTTCTTATGACAACAGGTTCACTATGTTGAAGACTTTTAGCACTTGCAGCTGTTGGTTTTTTATGAACATTTTAAAGTGTTTCCACACAGGCGGGAGCAGGTAAAGGTTTGATCTTGTGCAGGATACGTTCCAATTCTGACTTGCACACTCTGTACAAGTCAGAATTGTTTTCATCATTTTTATGTGGTGTTGAATGAAAATGAAACCGGCCCTCGCTCAAAGTGCTATTTAAAAAAAAACAACAACTGTGCGATAAAAAAAGATACCAGAAAACTTTAATGATCCCTGCAGGGAAATTAGGTCAAAGAAAAAATGAATTATCTATAGAATAGAAGATTAAAAAAAAATAAAAACATGCAAAATGAAGTGTGGTGGATGGTATTTATAGCAGAGACTTGTAATTACATATTAGATTAGATTGCTTGAAGCAATTTCACACACAATACTACTATCATAGGATGGAGGTGTGAATCAGTGAAAGACTGGGTGAAACTAAGTGCATATAGAGTGCGACGTTCAAAAAAAAAAAAAAAAACATTTCCACTGCATCTTCTTTTCCTGAACGTATCAGAAACTTTCAGTTTACGTCTGTTTCCAGGACGCGGTCCAATCAGGAAATGAATTCCCCGGTCACAGAAAAATAAAACATGCTGCGATGATTTCCAAACTGCTTCTTCAGTTTTGGGGCTGAACATGTGTGTAAGCATTAAAACCTGTATCTTTAAGATTTATATCAGCGCCACATAAACTGGCTTAACCCTATTATACAAATAAAAAAAAAGCCTGGGAGGTTCAAAGTATTTACGCTTTACTACTTCAGCAGCAAGCAGAAACCCGGGATTTACGTTCACTAAGGAAGTCAAAATAAAGCCGAATTGGAGGAAATAAACTCACGCATGTGCTAGTTTATGTGTTTATATTTGTGTGTTTGCTGTCTGTCGGATGCGTCTGTCTCAAACACTTAGGTTTTCTGTTTTCTATGTGACCAAACATCCAGTGTTTACAACGTCAAATGTAGAAACTTAATGGTTGCTGGTTTATTGCAGTTGGCAAAAAGTAGAACAGATAATTTATAAACAACGCAGTCTATCTGTGAGTCATGTGCAATGATGCATTTTAAGGTTGTTTTATCTTATGGGTGAAGACGCCAACTATGAACAGCGACATCCCCGGTTTGAGGATCTCTCTCTCTCTCTCTCTCTGTCTCTCTCTCTGTCTCTCTCTCCATCGTCTGTCTACCGTTATCTTCAATAAAGGGATGGAAATAAAGATAAGGACATAAATGACTAGAAACCTGTAACAGTATCTGAAAATAGGACTTGAAAATAGGATAAGACATGCTAAAACCCTTTCTATGGAATTCACCCCTTTAACCTCATAGTTAGTGTTTTATTGCGAATCTGATGTGCGCGAGTGAAGACACAAATAACAATAAAAAAAAAGAGAATGAATACATCAGTGTTGGTTCCAGAGAGGAGGACTAGTGCTGACGAACAGACAGAGGGTGTAACAGAGGAGAATCTAGGCCAATGCAAAGCCTCTCAGTCCAGTTGTACATCAACAACACACAGAAAGTAAATCTCTTGTTGGCTTTCTCTCTCGTTCAGCCTTTCAGCGTTTATTGTCTCTCTCCTCTCTTCGCTTTCGATTCCTCTCTTCCTCAGTCTCTCATTCTTCCTCCCTCTCTAACTCGCTTTGTTTCCCTATCGTTTCCCCCCACTTCCTCCTCTTCCTCTCCCTCTTCCGTCTCTCTCTCTCTCTCTCTCTCTTTCTCTCTCTCTTTCTTTCTCTCTTCCCCTCCCTTGACTCCATTATTTGGCGGGATCTGTTCTTATCTCGACCCAGCAGCGTGTCAGTTAGCACTCCTTGTCTCCATTGTTGGACTGGCTCAGTTTTGGCCCTCTGTGGGCTGCACTGGGAGCAGACGGATTGAGCGAAGAGAGGGGATGAAAGTTGCCGTATGTGTGTAAGAGGGGGTTGAGAACTGATAGATACATCATGTTGTAAGGGCAAAGAGTTCAAGAAGCCAATGTAAGGACCCTTCTAATACAGCCTGGCATTTCATTTCACACCAATTTAGCAAATAAACTAAAGAAAACAGAAGTCGAAGCAGTGCGATGAGTCCGACGAAACACAGACGTTATATTTACGATACAATAAAAGTGCAGACAGCAGGAAATTAATTGTCAGGGAATGTCCAATACATGTTTTCCATTCTTGCTCCGCATTAATCAAAGAAGAGACACCTTTACTATCCTGAATTTTTTTTTTTACTACTTTTAAAAGCCTTAAATGTGAACTTCTTCACAGTAAGGATCCATGCACATGCTGTTGTAGATAAAGAGTTGAAATGAGGTGGAGGGGTTCGAAACAGCACAGGCTAAAAATAAAAACACACACAGCACGTTCAGGCATTCGCAGCATTTGGCTACCTGGCTGTGCTGGATCTTTGCAACGCCTGTTAGCATTATAGTGGTATTAATTCCCTTTCCTATTTTTACAGTGTGTTGACAACAGTGACAAACGGTCTCTGTTGACAGCAGCTGAATGCTTCGGTTTGGCCGAGCGAGCGTGACGATGAGCAAACAAATCACACAAACTAGGTGTTAGCATGATATTTCAGGTGTAGCTCCATGCCGAGTTAGTAAACATCTCATTCTTCATTTTATTATTAGTGAGCGGAGTGACACGGACAGTGGAGTGTGTGTGTGTGTGCTTTTGTGTGTGTGCGTGCAAGTGTGTGTGTGTGTGTGTGTGTGTGTGTGCTGATACTGAGGAAACTGGGCCTCGCCTCTCCCCGACAGCTGGTGCCCTCTGGGTAATCTGGACTCGTCCAATCAGAGGCGAGGATTAGCAGGCCATTGTCTTGGCATGAGTGTGCGAGTGTGTGTTTGTCTTTATGTGTAGCTTGTGACTGTGCACGCATGCCTTTGTTGGTGTTTAAGTGTGTCCGTGTTTGTGCAGAGTGTAATTGCAGCAGAAAAGGCCACTCTGTCAGGGGAGATCAAATTGAAGCTGCTGTACAGCTGTGCCACTGCAGCAAAGACCTCCTTAATGTCAGTCCAAAATATTTACCTAAAGATCAATAGATAATCCTATATTACAATACAGATATGATTGACAGTTTTAGGTGGCCTGCTGGTCCATGAAAGTGTTGCTGTGGTAACACTGTAGGTGCAGTAAATGAACCAATTTATGGTTTAAGTCATTTTCACTTGTTTTAAAATGAGGAACATGCTAGTTTAAAGCGGCAATAAGTCTCTTTTTTTGGCCACTAGAGGGCAGAACAACACACAGCAAGCTGCCAGACACACCGCTACGACATAGTATCACTTTGTAAAGATGTCATGGCTAACATACTGCTACATCCAGCAGACATGGTGCAACAGTAATTTGTTGAGTAGTGATTGTGTCCAGCTGATAGTCTCCACCGATGCCGGAGAAAAATATCTGCCTCTTTAGCTGCTAAAAGTTCAACGTTCTTCACCTGCTAGTCGCTAACGTTGTCTGTCTGCTGTTTTGGTGCCGGACAGGTAATATACAATCATTTTATCACAGCTTGTTTGCAACTGCGGGCAGCACCTTTATCATTACGTATTGTCATTTAATCAATTATTATCAGAATTAATGGAACCAAAAGTTGTGAAGCAGAAAACATGAATGTACAGTTCGGTCTGAACTTGTTTGAAGTGGCGGTTTTGTGCATTTCTCCTCAATAAACGTGGGTTAAACTTTATGCTAGCGTACTGACGTCTCCATATTCTTCATGCAGCAAATGCACACACAAACTCACAGTCACAGACACACAAATGCCAAACCAGAGCCAGCATAAAAGAATTTACACATCCCTCAGTGATCCAGAGCGAGCTCTGCTGGCAGTTACTTCTGTACTGGTCCCACTGGTGCAAGACATCACTTTGTGTGTGAGAGTATATGTGTGTGTGTGTGTGTGTGTATGTGTGTTCCTCCACTCTCTCTGTGTGCAACTTTTGCATTTCCCCTTGTAAAATGAACCTGATCATTTGACATATTTATGGCTCGAAGCTCCAAACTTGACGTGATGCAGCTGCTGAAGCAATATCTGTTAAATGTTGCTCAGGCTGCGTTTATGCAATATAGCAGCAATATTCTGTATATATAGGACTATTCATAATATTCATAATGTGCACAGACACACAGTCAACTCTGGAATCTTTTCCACTGTAGGAAAATTAGGTAACATGAAGCCATTGTAACAAGTTCTACTTTAATTTCCATTTTATTACCAATTTAAGCACCTTGTCAAGAAGCCAACGGCGCTGTCAATCCTTATTGGTCAGGCGAACGTTTCATTACATTGTTAAGAAGAACCACTACATCAAACACAAAACAAAAACCACCATTTGCAAGCACATGTGCAACCGCAACTGTTATTTTGACATCCAAAAAGATTGGACAATGTTCAAGGTCGATAAGGCCTTTGGGGAGAAGATGGAACTAAGAAACAAACCGGGGGATGTTACAGTGTTTGGGAAAAATTAGTGATGCACCACATGGCAAGATAATGGAAAAGATTACAAAAATGAAACAAGATTGTAGAGGGACCATGACACCCGAAGTGGAGCAAACCATAAAAGATGCAATCTGTAAAATGCAGCACAAAACGGAGTGCTAAAGTCTCACAAAGTTTTCACTCCATGGAAAGTTTCAGATCCGAGTTTTGTTAACATTCCTAAAATAAAACACCTGTAACTGTAGCAACTATGGGCCTTTTTTTTTTTTTACAGCGGACATTTTGACATGTCAGAGCAGGAAAGGCGCAGGTGCCATTAATAACGTTACTGATGACTCAGCGCCATTTAGTTTTTCTAAATCATGACTCTGGTATGATGCATGATGTTTCAATCTGAGCCATTGTCAACATTATCAGTCCCGCCTTTGCTTTTCCGGGTGTGACGAGTCAAAATGTCTGCTGTGAAAAAGCAGTAAAATCAGCCGTGTTACTGCGAGACATCTCTGGTAACAAAGTGGCAAATGTCAGTAGACACATGGTACAGACTGTTTACTGCTCCGCTTCGCTCTGATGTCATAGCACACAAACCTGCAACAACAAAAACGTTCAAAAGGTTCAATTATTGAAGCTCTTATTCCTATTAGAGGACGAGGAGGACTGAAAATGAAAAGCAAGAGTCTGTGAAATTCATACCAGACATGAACTTCAGCTCGCTATCTCCACGGTGACCAAGTGACCCAAGTTAGTTTGACACCAGAACACTCATCATGAACATCATCATGATCCAAGCTTTGGACCCTGTTGTTTTTATTAAAGTCTAACTATCATGACTCACTCCTTCCTCCTCTGCTCTCCTCCTCCTCCTCCTCCTCCTCCTCCTCTCCCTGATGACCAGAGAGGCACTGGAGGCAGCAGACAGAAAGCACAGAGAGCTGCTTCGCCTCTGATTTCTGACTCACAGTAATGCACGGCAACATATGCACGCTCAGTACGGCCATGCTGAAGAAATCCTAGTAAAAAACGTCCCTCAGTTCGAAAAGTCGAAGACAGAGAGCCGTGCACGTGTTAGCATGTCTTAAATCAAAGCAACTCGATCCTGCAGTGGGAGGGGACGCCGCCGCCCGCTGCTGCTGTAAGCATGAAAAACTTAAGTTTAAGATCGTAAATGTGTTGCGTGCAAATAATTCAAACAACTCCAGAATAACAGAGGTCGAAGCGCCCCGCGGCGTAGGCGCTCATCGGTGACAGCGAGAACAGCGGTGTATCAGAGTGACCTCACGCTGACCGCTGCAGTGATGTAGTTACAGTGGCTTCTCACTGTAACAATGACTCGGTGTCTCTCGGCTTGTTAATTGCAGCAGAGCGGTCAACCTGCAGCCAGAAGCCATGATTCACTTCTTCCAGCTTCCTCCACAGCAGTGGGTGGAGAGAGTTGGCCACTCTGGGCTACCATAGTCGACAGCAGCAACTACTTTAGAGGTGTTTTAAAGGTGGTCACAGCCAGGATGTTGATTTCATAGAGACCAGGAACAAACACAATGCTTATTTTACATATTTATTTTATTCATTATGTTCAATTCACTCGTCACGGTGAACACTTCTCAGCCAGTGAAAATAGTTGTCACATTTCTTCTGTGGTTTTCTGTGGAGCTTTTTTTTTTTTTTTTTTTTTTAAAGTAAAGGAAAATAATCCCTATGATGTCATCAGGGTTATCTTAGTTTTGATTTGAGGTCAATTATGTTTATAGATTGCTTACGTGACAAACTGTGAGAACGTTGTTTGAAAGACACTGTTATTTATCAGCATAAAAGATGTTACATAATTGCATTATGGGAATTGTAGTATCTGGTCTTTTTGGAGCCATGGTAGGAACTAATTTTAAATTTGTCCCCATGAGCCTCTTAACTTTGTTGCAGTGCGATTCTAAACGCTGAAGTATCCCTTTAAATCTCAACTTTCTCAGATTAAGTTAACATGTTATCACAATGTAAAAATTGATCCGATTATGTAATTATATAACATTAGTGGGCTTATCTGTTGTAATATATTTTTCCTGACAATGTTATGTTATTGAAAAATCTATTTTTCCTTGTATGTCATATATGGATACTATCTATAGCTGACAGTGCAGAACCAAACTTCTGTACAGTCATATATAGAAGCTTTAGTTGTTTCTGTTGTGTGCCTCTAATGATAAAATGAAAGATAAAACTCCGTTAGAAAAAATATTCTGAACTAACTGTATCAAAAGGGTGAAAGAGAGTCAATGTTCACTTGACCATTTATATATTTACAGTCAGAATTTACAGTCCTTGATATAAAAAAACAAAATCTGTGACTTTCTTTAATATCTTTAAAGTCAGAAAGCTTGCAAGACTGGAAGAAATGTTATTCCTTCATGGTTTATTAATGTTGTTTTTCAGCTCATACAACCATTAAAGGCATAAACAGGCTGATTTGGGGCTGAAAACCGCCAGCAGTGCAACCAAGAAGTTGTCAGATGTATGCTGGGAAATTCCTGCAAAGTGACCCATTTGTTAAAAAAAAAAAAAAATCAGTAATTTCTCTTCAGTCCTTTAAAGATCCCTGAAGTTTAGTTTCTCAAACTTTTATAATATTTGAGAAATGTCAGCAGAGAATAACAGAACAGATGAGAAAGAAGAGATGAGATGTGACAGCATCGCCACAGGTCTTGTGTTCACAGGTACATGATGTTCATCCCCTGCTATGCCGCGATGTACAGCTTTTTCACTTCCAGCGCCACGCCGATGGAAAAAAAAAAAAAAATCAGCAGGAGAGAGAGACAGACAACTGATAGAAAGAGATACAGAGATTCACACGACTTCTGTCACATCCATAAAACATCAAGAGACGGGGAAGAGAGAGGGGGAAAGACAGAAACGGACAGAACCTCAGAGACGGAGAGGCAGATCGGCACAGAGTCACGACAGAAATGTCAAAATGGAGTGACACCAGAGAAAGAGGGAGACGCACGGAGACGAACGGAGAGGCAGACAGACAGGGGCGCAGAGAGAGAAACCTCTGTGAAACCTGTCACAACAAAGTCACGTCAGAGACACAGAGAGGAAGAGAGAGAGAGAAAAAGACAAGATACAGAGATACCGCAAGATGTATATACGGAAACATAGACAGAGAAAGATAGAAAGATACGTGTAGTGAAGGACAGAAGAGACATTAAATGTTGTTATAAGGCTTTTATGCAGACATCTGAGTGTATAACTGTATCACATTAACAGATAAGTATTAATGTGCTCAGGCAAAAACACTTCATGAATAACATAAATGATTGTTTTTTTTTATTCCTGATTTCTAAGTTATGCTTTGATTTTGTGTTCTTTGTTGTGTTTGTCTTCTTCTACTGATTTATTCTGCAGGTTTACATGCATTCATGCCACGCCAGAACCACAAGCTGAAACTGAGAGTGAGACGGATGCAGAGAGAGACGGATCAAATGCAATCATAAAGAGAGAGAGAGAGAGAGAGAGAGAGACGGAGGGATAGATGGAAATGCAGAAAACATTATGATGATGAAAAGGAAATCCAGGCAGAGGGATACAGACAGACACAGAGACGGAGAGAGAGAGAGAGAGAGATAGAAAAATCCATCTCTCGGTATAAAATAACCTCCAAGGCTCCATCAGAGCTGATTGGAAGCAAAGTGAGATGTGGCGGCTGGTTTAATGTAAGCTCATTAAACAGATCTCCTTAGGCTGCGGATAAGCTCAGTTTAACTGGCTACCTTTGATCAGATCTGTTGGATTAGTCGGCTGTTAGAGGTGCAGCTCAACACCTTGTTGTTCCCGGAGGGTTAAAGAGTACAGCTTATAGGACGGCAACCTATGGATAGACGAGAGAGGAACTAGGTAACGTCCAAAGAGATGAAGGTCAGCTTGCAGATCCGGTCGTCCCAGTTGTATCGTCAGTCTCGTAAAGTTTCCATTGCGAGAGGAGTATGAAACTGAACACCTCAAACTCTTGAGAGTGGAGCTTTAAAACAAATGAGAGAAATGTTTTGCACAAGAGGTATTATCTGACATCTATTATTGGCTCTCTGGATTCAGTGTTTTATAATAATCCAACTGACAAGAGTGAATATGTAATCTAGACAGTCATCTCAGACAAACCAATATCTGTCCGTTATTAGGTCCGACCCTGGATTCATTTTCCTCAACAACAACGAGGCAAAAGTTTGATGACATATCATCCAGAGAAATGATTTGTGAACCTCAAAATTAAAACCACATCAGTTCATTTCGCTGTGAAATTATTTCCGGTCTCGTACCGTAAAAGCAACGAAGCCGAAGTTATTCCGTAGCATGCAGATAAAAGTTTAAGAGGCTGAAAATCGTCTCTACTACGGCCTTTGTGGACTGTAATATACTGATGTCTCCAAATTAAAGTAATGTGGTAATGCATATTGATGTTGCAATGCTACATGTGCTACCTTTAAATCCATAAATCACGACCAAACGCCACCTTCTGTCACACAATAAAGTGCCCTTTTCAACCTGCTCTTACTCTAAATTGAAATTGCCTCCGTTCCTCAGCCACAATGGTCCCCTATAATGCGGGGGAAAAAAAAGTGCTGACAATGACCAAAAGGCCTCTGTCAGTGAGAGATGGATGGATTCATTGATTGACACCCCAATACCCCAATGGAAATGACCGCACAGACCTCAGGATCCAATTAAAAAGGTTTTATGGTCTAACGAGCAGGCCCAGCTGTGGGGACAAAAACAGAGCCGACTGTCCAAAAAAAGTGGGATAGAGAGATTTTTAATCACTTAACAGCAATAGTATGATTAAAAACAATAGATAGATAGATAGATAGATAGATAGATAGATAGATAGATAGTTACATAACTGCTGCTGCAAAGTTTTGGCCTGCAACTGTAAACCAGCGGAGGAGGCGGTCAATCTTCACTCCTTGACTGATCCTGCTGTTACCTTGGCAACTGACAGTCTCAGCCCCCAACCATGCACACACACACACACACACAATCGTGCATATACGCCAAACACACACTCTTTTATGCAGCTGGGCAGCTGTTGGTGATGTCATGAGTTGTTCCAAAAGGAGAGACAGTCTGTGAGATGTGTGTGTGTGTGTATGAGAGAGAGAGAGAGAGAAAGAGAGAGAGAGAGAGGGAGAGAGAGAGAGAGAGCATGACTGCATGTGCTGATGTAATCAGGAGCACTAAGGAAACTTGGACCTGTTCTCTGCTGCAGCCGACCAAGTCCTCATTAGAGAGAGAACAGATAGGAGGGAAGGAGAGGAGAGAGAGAACAGATAGATGGAAGGAAGGAAGGATGAAATACAGAAAAGAGAAAAAAGTTTTGAAAAGGAATGATTGGAGGACAAGAGGAAGAAGTAAAGAGAAAAGCTAAAAACTGTAAAGCAAAGAGAGGACAGAAAAGGTCAAATGGTAATCTGAGAAGAAAAACCTGAAAAAAGGAAGTAAAGAAAGTAAAGGAAGTAAGTAAGAGAAAACAAAACTGTAAATGGAAGAAAACAAGCGAGTGGATAAGAAGAAAAAAAAAAAACCAGAAAGAAATCAGAACTTGGTCCAACACTGCAGCTTATGTGGATGAAAATGTGATGGTTGCTTTGTAACGCGCTGGCAAAGAGCGCAGCTTGTCTCCCCCGAGTGCCTACAGGGCTGTAACACGCACTCTCCCACTGGCTTCGAAATCATTTACACCAGACGAAATCATGGTCAATTAGGAAAAACGTATTAAATCCTGGAGTTACTGTGGTCAGCTGGCCTGTTGTGCTGCTTTTACTGGTCTACGCTGACTGTAAAAAACAACAAAACAGGGAAAACAAAAGTTTTTTTTCTCAGGTATGTTGGTGTCTCAGTGGGCTGAGGTACAAACAGTCTTAACATAAAAGGTTTCACAAACAGTAGCTTCAGTATAAGGCTTGTACTATAGTCTACTACTACTCTGTGATAAGAAAATGCCTGCTGCAGAAAACAGTTGTAAACCATGCTCACATTGCTCCACATGAGACCTTCACTGCACCATAAACAACACTATAAAAAGTATGAAAACATATTAATCAGCAGCATTTAGAGGACCAAAAAGTACCCTAAAAGTACGTCAACAATCCCAAAAGTATTATTGAAGGTTTCACAAAGAATCAGAGTCGCTATGGCAACCGTAAACTACCACAAACAATACCACAATGAACCAAAAAGTACCGAGTAACAAACAAACAAATAAAATATTTGTGGTGCTTACTTGCAAAAAAAAAAAAAAAAAATCAGAAAAAGTTCCACAACTACCACCGTGTATCATAAATTCATAAAAGTTTCTTTTGTACATTTTTGACTCCAGATTATTGCAGGAATAAATAATAAATCTCATTCTTTTATTCTGATTTATCCGCTTTTTATTGCAATAAAACAGATGGTTTGCGTGAACCGTCACAAATATTAACCCTAACTATCGTAAGCAATAAGAGAAGAAGAAGAAAGCAGAAGGAAAGTAGTGCAGAGTAGAAGAAGAGAAGAGGACACACGACAATGTCTTCTGTGGAAGTTGTGTTTAACATTAAAGCTACATTATCTGTCATTTCCTGTCCACTTCTCTTCCTCCACTCTGCACTTTCCTTCTACTTTCTTCTTCTCCTTGTGCTTTTTTTTATATATATCATTTTTAAAGCAGCACCATGGACAGTAAAAACATGGTTTCCTGTCAGCCTCCCTGCCTTGCCCTCCCTCAGCGTTTCTGCTCACTTACTTTCCCCGGTCTCCTTCCTCTCTCCCCCCCCACCCCACCCCACCACCCCACCACCCCATCACCCCACCATCCCACCTCCTTTATCTGTCCTGAGGTCCAGCAGCGACAGAGCACTCGGTGAGAAGAATAAGGCAACTCTCTAAAGAATAACAAAAGAAGCTGGAAGAAAAGGCAGGAATTCCTCTGCTCTGATGTAACGCTTTTCACTTGGAGAGTCCTGCTGCTCTCCGTCCAGTCTCCACCTCCAAGTCCTTCACTCCTCCAATCCACAAAGTCCCTTTGCTGGGTATCTATGCGGTTCATAAAATTACACTTTTTTTTAAATATTCTTTAAGATGACTGGAAATTCATGTTTTTATTTGTTTTTTTTTTTAATTTTGGAGATTTTGAACACATTTTCTATCATTCTAAAAGGATACATTTATGATTGTATGAAAAACAAAGACAGTAAATGAGTTTTTTTTGTAAAAACAGACTTATAAAGTTGTAATTGCACGCCAAAGAGTCTCTTAATGACTCTAACTTTCTGATGATATTGCAAAGATTTGAACTTGTGACTTTGTGTATTTTGAAAGGAAACTCCTAACTTCCTATTCAGATACATCTGTCAACATGTTTATGTAATGCACTGCGAGTTTTACTGCTATTATGGGGTGTTTAATACTTTTGGTGAACAGAATCTGTGACGGTGGATGCGTTGAAACATGTCAAATGCTTCCTTAAGAGTGCATCATCTTTCCTTCCGCTGTTTTCTGTATTCTCTTGGTTCTCCTTTCAGAGCTTGGGAAAATTACTTTACAAAACAACCAAGACTCACCAACATGAGTCATGATAGACTCTCACTGTACTGGGTGAGCGCTATAACTTTGCAGGTGTGGTCCTCTGTGAACAGTCTGATGTACTTCTGGTCTGGGTTTTCTCTAGCTAGTCTTAAAAGCGTCACTAATACTGGGCAGTTGCACTTCACTAAATAGGAGGGTTTTTTGTTTTTTTCCCTCAAAATCTCTGTATTAACCAACCCCCGTCCAGCACTCCTCCCTTGTTTCCCATCACCTCCCTCCCTCCCTCCCTCCTTCGCTCCCACCCTCTCTCTCTCTTGTATTCTCTTGTCTTCCTTTCTTTGGCAGCAGGATTGGTGTTGCCCAAGTGACCTGGCCCACGCTGAGCCAACAGCTGAAAAGATGCCATGACTCCACTCCTCTCCCCCTCTCCTCTCCTCTCCCCTCCTTCCCTCTCTTCTCTTCTCCTCTCCTCTCCCCTCCTCTCCTCTCCTCTCCTCACCTGCACCTCTAGCCTTTTCTCTTTCAACATCTCCTCCTCCTCCTCCTCTCCCTCTTTCCATCACTCTGTTGTACCTGTTGTCACATTCATCTGAACGCTGCCAGCTTGCTCTCAGCAACAAGGGAAAGTAGAAAACAGAAAATAAAAAAAAAAAGTTTGAACAGGAACAGTTTGAACATTTCAAACAGTTAGAGAGGCTGTTGCAAAAAAAAAAAAAAAAAAAAAGGAAAAGAAATACAACTAGGACACACTGTCAGGTGCTTTTGAAAAAAAAAAACCTGGGAACTCTCACTCTCAAAGCAAGTTACTGGAGTCCAAACTAATGTCTTCAAATTGGTTAATTTGCTTGATACGTTAAAGAAGAACAAGCTTACTTCTGGTTAAAACCTGGGCGTATTCATATTGAACCCAGAGACTGTTTATAATCCATCACAATGATTGCTCGTGCAAGTCGATATTATAATTTTTCTATTGACAATTATGAAAGAATTGACATATGAAAATAATAAAACAAAGAGTGTCCCAAAGACTTTCCTCTCAAAGTATTACTAATGCCTATAATAACTAAGCAAGGACTATATTTCTGTTATACTATATTTGACCTATATTAATATTAATATTAAGGGAAAAAATAGAAAGAATACCTGCCCAGTCGGAGCCGAGTATGTAAACTATGAGTTCAATCTCACTTTCAAACGTGCCTCTGCATCGTGAAAGGCAAGAGGGAACCCGCCACTCCAGACCACATGCCTGACCTCGACTATAACCACAGTGCAAGTCTCGCTTCTAAAGTTCAAAGGTTTATCTTGTAGGCACCAGCTTCCTGTCCTTAAAGCGTGACGTAAATTCTCCGTAATGTGAGTAATATGATGTTACCTTCATGTCTGCAGGTGAACAGGTGTGACAAAATGTTACAAGCAGGACTCGGTTTACACAGGAAATGACTGCAGTGACGGAAACAGACAGCTGTAATAATAGGTCTTCCCCATGGACCGAACGCACACACACATATACGCACGTACGCACACACACGCACAGACGTAGTCAAACAGACAAAAACGCACATATTCTCGTCTCACTTCATTAAACGGTGATATTGCAGGAACACACGCTCACACACTTATGGAAAGAACGTAGAAAACACTCACACACACACACTCTAGCTTGGCTCTCCGGCTCTCTAGAAAGTCACACATCTCACTATGTGACCACAGACAACTATATATACACACCTAATCACCCACATACTCATCTGTCGTTCGCACACACACACACCCCCGCGCGCACACACACACACACACGCCGCTCGTTTATGTCCTCGGAGGGCCCGCGTGGTAACCGAACCTTGTGTGAATTCTTGGTCGACCCAAACGAGTTCGACACTGCTCTGCTTTTACTCACACCCTTACACACGCGCGCACACACACACACTGTACACTTTCGTACAGACATACAGACACTTTCCATGTAGACTCATAACCACAAATGCAGACTTCTTTCTCAAACACACACATACTAAGTGACCTGTCATTAAGTGACAGAGACAGAGAGAGAGAGAGAGTGAGACTTCACATCTTTACTTCTTCTTTACCTCCTAATTTTCTCTCTGACTCCTGGTCATTCTCTCCGTTACAGCCTCTCTGTGTTTCTTTCCTCTCTTCCTCTTGTCTGTCTCTTCTTTTCTCTTTCTGCTTTTTTTCTTTCTGTTTCTCTCCATCCTTCTCCTGCTTAATTCTTCAACGTCTGGGACCAAATCAAAAACAGCTAAAACTCTCCTCAGTGCATTCGTGTTTGTGTTTCCACGTCACCTGAAGAACCGAAGAAGATTAAGCAAAATTAAGCTGATAATGGACCGTGTTTGAGACGCCGTTTTTGCATGTGACAGGACGACAACAACAGAGTCATGTGTGTTGGTCCTTGTAGTTTACTGCTGCGTGTGTTTCCTGCTCTCTTATTTGTCTAACCTCTTTTTTTTTAAGACTAGTCAGACAGTTAGCAGTCATTTCCAGAGCTACGGGTTT
>CM055845.1:6592639-6755139 GCA_029490765.1 Euthynnus affinis
GTGCAAATGAAAATACAGCCAAATAGCCTGGAATACGAAATATTTTAATAAACAACGCATTGGCCCGGATACAGAGAACACTTCCAGACTACACAAGAAAATCACAAAAACTCACATTTTGACCTACAGACATTTTTAAAGGACGCTTCCTCACATCCTCAAACCTCTCTTGGAGTTACTCTTTTCTCAAATTTCTTTTCAGTTTCTTCAGGACTTTATTCCTACAGTTCTGAAAAAGAAAAAAAAAATATTGTCGAGCATATTTCCCCAGAAAAGTGCCTCGAGCCAAACCGCACTGTGGATCCGGAAAAGTCTAATATTTATCTTATCATCTCCAACATTTTCCTCGTAGACAAAACTCCAGCTGCACACACATTCTGGAGGATTTTTGGGATCTTGGAACAAAGTATTGTCAGTGACAGACATGACAAGGCAAGTAAATATTTTGGAGGTCTGGACTTGTTTAGCTACAAAACACTTGTGCTAGCGTTGTGCTTTGCATGTTTGAGACTATTTACTACAAATGACATCTACTTTACATCACTGCAAACCATTTTGCAAACTTCTGAATGTAGCCTCTGTGCACACATGTTCACACACACACACACAGCAGTTTGCATAAGTGTTGCGTAACTTTGCAATACAAAGCTTCTGCAGGATCCCTCTCTCTCTCTCTCTCTCTCTTGTCTCGTGCCTGGAAGACCAGACCAGACCAGACCACCTGTTCATTGTGTAAACCGCCGTGACCGAAGCAAGCCGACTAACTAACAGGTGTTGTATGTGTGTGTAGTTGCCCCGCTGTAGACGTGTTCATCTCCTGGGCTCAGCACTTCTAAAGCCCAGCTTCGTTCTCACCTCCCTTTACCCCTACGTCCCTTCATCTGCCACCGTCCTGAGATCCGCTGCTACCGTGGATCAGCCTGTCAGTGTTAGACGGGGGGGGGGGGGGGGGGGGGGGGGGCGAAGACAGCTGGGACGAGGGATGAGCAGAGAATGTGCAAATGGACAGAAATGCAAACAAATAAAATCATATTTTCAGGGGGGGTCTTCTTGTTCTGTATCATCTCAACTGCAGAAATGGAAAAATTAGCAACCCGAGCAATCCGGACGTGATAGAATTAGACTCCAGAAAGGAAACAGAAACGTTGTGTTAAAGAACACCAGTGAGCGAAGAGTGAGGGTAATCTGTTCGGACAGTGATGTAGAGGGCGATGTTTGTCCGAGCTGCTTCTTGTCTGTGTTTTTTCCTTTTGTTGTTGTTGTTGATGAAGAAGACAGGTTAGGTTCGAATTTTAGCCAGTATTTAATTTACTCAGTGAATCGAAATCCTTTTGAATCCCTTATCAAAACTATTTAGGTCTGATTTGAAGCAATTTGCAGCAATTAAAGTGACAAACACTCAAAGAATTTAAAGAGATTACACATCTAACAAAATGTTTTCCTCTGCGCTAATTAGGCAAAGAGATATGAGATAATAGAGCTTAATGAATGTGTGTCCACTGGATCCAAAAAAAAAACTGACAAAAGACACACACACAACACCCAACAACAAGCATCATGTGCAAGTCCAAAAACATCTAGAAGTCTATATTAAAAAGGTAAACTTAAAGCTGAAATAAGACACATTTTTGACTACATTTCAAATACTTTATGTCAACGTGTAAGTAGGATCTGTTTGACATTGAACTGTAGTTGTTTTAAAAGCTGTTAGGAGCATAAGTAACCTTGACATCTAAAAAAAAACGTCGCCTGTTTTTAACCTGGACATGCAGTCACCTTATGACAAAAGTTATTGTGGAGCGCGAAGGCCTGCTTAGACCGCAAATGCCCAAACCGACTGTTACAACAATAAACAAGATCTCACACACACACACCCACATCTACACATACACATACACCATGTCTCCCAAAGGATGCTGGCAAGTAGGACACCGACTCCTCTGGTTTCTCCCTCCAGAGTGTGCGCGCCTATAGTGGCACACTATAAAAAGAAACCGCTGTTAGAGACTGGAACTCGAATACCCCTCCAAAACCCACTCGCCTTTTTGTGATTCACACCGGCAAATGTGACATTGTGAAACAGTGACACAGCTTTTACTGTCACGGGGCGGAGAAACGGCGCCGATATATATACGGCTGCCTTGACGTGGCCGTGTGTGTTTATTAGTGCAGTGAGACGTTTCAGCTGTCTAACTGCTGCTGCAGGCTTTTCTAAAGAGTAAAAGAAAAGACTTCTCTCTGTTGCGAGCCCGTTTATGACAGCACATGTGGGCGCTGGAGTGCGAGGATGGTGAATACTAGATACCTGCAGGTCGACGAGAGGGCATCCACTTCATATGAGTGGAGAGAGAATTTAACCTGCTACTGTACAGCAGGCGACGCGGCGAAGCCCACCAGCGAGTGCAGACTGTACACGGCTCTCACTCAGCATTGTACAGTATGAGTCACAGGCCTGTGTCGTATTATAATAACACAATAAAAACCCAGAATAGAATAGGGCAGCACTGCTGAGTAATCTGTGTGTGTGTATTTTTTGCGGTGTGAAAACTGGGGATGTAGTCGAAGATGCCAAATATGCATCAGAATCTCCTGTGTTCCCCATCTGTCACACCGAAACAGGATTTAGCATTAAAGGATCTAATCCCCTCTCTTCCTTTCCTCTGTTACATTTAAACAAATGCCCATAGGAGGAACAAAAAAAAAACACAGTAAATGCAGAAACACTGCACTGCTTTACTCCCAAATTCACACACCCACAGCTTTCCTTCTTATTTAGAGGATTCCCAGTAGGGATGAAAAAGAAGCAGAGTGATAGAGATTTAAAAATCAGGCTTTTTTTTCAGCTCCTTCCTCAAATAAACAATAAGCTTACCAGTCTGTAGGAACACTATATGCTCCCATGTTGACAGGGGTGCAGGGCAGCATGAATAACCTACTATAGTGTTTATATGCTCCATTATCACACTCAGGATCCTGGTGATGGATTTTTTTTTTTTTTTAAAACTGTGTTCAACTGAATACACATTATGTCTTATTATTCATTGCTCGGCTCATAAATGTGACAAGTTCAACCTTGTAAAATCATAGAAATACAAGAGAGCAAATAATAATAATAATAATAAAAAAGAGCAGCTGAAGCTGAAGTGAAAGGTGTTACTGAGGAATCATGTAGTTACATTAACAACCTCATAAAAGGTTGTTAATGTAACTCCAGAGGAACTCGAGATTGCATCACTTGTAAATTCCTGCAAAGCCAGTTTATTTCAGTCTTAGTTTTGGTCTTACATCATACAAAGGCTGTACTTTAATTAATGGAGGCTTAATTTATAAGCTCAGAGCTAATGCAGGTGATGTCAATTAAACATTTATGCATACAGCTGGACAATATATCGATATTATATCGATATCATGATATGAGACTGTAGCGTTTTTGACTTTTTTTTTACTTTTTTGATACCATGATATGATGATATGGCATAAATGTTGTCTTTTCCTGGTTTTAAAGTCTGCATAACAGTAAAATGATGTCTTGGCTGATGATTATTTATCAAAACTCTCATTATGTAAATATTTTTTGAAAGCACCGATACTCATCCGTGCAATATTGTCACAATATTTATATCAAGGTATTTGGTGAGAAAGTATCATATTTGTTTTTGTCCACATCGCCTCACTTAAACACACAAACAAGCTGCTTCTCAGAGTTGCTAATGTTTGCTAAGAGTGTGAGCAACGTTTTGGATGATGTGTGTAAATTAATCTTATTTAAACATCATTCTTCACTCTTAATTGCCCAGGGATTTGCTCCTAATGGCTGGTAAACAAGCAGTTTGAGCTGCCAAAGGCTGCATTTTGGGAAAACAAATGACTTTTTTTGGAGCACGTATTTGGACAGAATTTCAGTTTGTGAGGTTTTACACTTATTTTGTTAGGGGCTGAAATTTAAAATGACTAATCTTAAACATCATATTGAGTCTCTTTTGGAGCTATTATAAAACCAAGTTGGGCTCATGAGTGTCTTCACATATTTATACTAAACTCAAAAGGCCGAATTCGCTCACATGTTCGCAAAAGATTTCATGAAATTGTTGATATTATTTATAGAAAACAATTTCTGAAGAGTCGAGGCCAAGCTCCTACTGAAAAGTGAGCCTTGACAAACTGGCTGTGAACCGTCATGACAGGTTATGTAACAGTAAAAAAAAAAAAAAAAAAAGACTATATCAGGTTAATATATGACAACAGTCTGCTGCTCCAGGTGGGGTAAGAACTCCTCTGTGCTCCCACTCCCACTCATCACACTTCCTCCAATACAACCAAAGGTAAAAAAGAAAACCCAGCAGAGGAAAAACAGCTGACTCACACAACGCCTCCCGTCACCGGCCTCTAATTAAAACACCGAAGATAACACAGACCATTTGGTGGATGCTTTAATCTTAAAGAGCAATACAGCACCGAGAAACACATTTATATCCCTGTACGCCCGATGGGGAGCGAACCTCTGACCCCTACAGCGTTAGCGCCACAGATAAGCCCATTGAAGCACGCAAGACATTAATAATTCACATATGGCTGCATTGTTTTCTCTTTTGAAGTATCGGGGCGTCTAATAGTTTCATCCTAACTGAGCCTATTGAACTTAAATGGCAAATCCTCCGAAGGCATTCCAAGTGCTCGGCCGATGAATCTCACAATTAATTTGTCAGTTTCTATACAGAAGACATAATAATAACACTTTTTTAAAAAAAAAAAAACACTGTTCATGGTTTAGTAATAGAAGCAACAGCTGTGTTGTTCTGTAATGCCGTCTTGTGGATATTTGTGAGCTGACTTTACAAGCTTGAAAGGAATCCTGTCCATTAATATAATTTGCTTGTGGTCTCGCTGCAGGTCGTTGCTGGGCTCTTTTGTACTTGGAACTATTATTATTACGCAGCTAATTAAATTGGAAGCACCAGTTAGGTAAACATGGCAGCAACAGTGAAAGGTCTCACATGATTGTTAATAGAAATAGAGCCTGGCAATGATGATCGTTTATTGACTTTTCTGTCTGAATCATATATTTTTAGATTTTTTTTGTCATGATCGATATCCTGTTAATGTACTTATTGATATCTGAAGATTATTCTGTTCATTTCAGTGACTGTATAAACAAATAATCAAGTGTTTCTCAACCTTTTCTAGACTCTGATCCCATTTTTCAATCCACTCGATTTATCAATTAGTTGCTGAGCACAGAAACTATTTTGATAATCAACTGATCGTCCAAGTCGAGCACAAAAGCCAAACGTGCTGGTTTCAGCTTCTCAAATGGGAGGATTGTCTTATTTTCCTTGTCTTACATCACAGGAATTCAAATATGTTTTGGACTGTTGCTGGGACGAAACAGGACATTTGATACTGTCGCCATGAGCTCTAGAAATGTTTCCACTGGCGTTCACATGCATTTCCAGACCAAAATGTTTCCAGCAGATCGATCAACGGTGAAAATAACTGTGAGTTGCAGTCCTATTCAGACACACAGAAACATCACCAAATGGAATAAACTGCAAAGATATTCAGACCAACTTGATACAGTATTTCTTTCAGACACTACATCCATCTCTGTATCTCCGTCTCTTTCGCTTTGGAAACACCAACTCAGCTGTTTTGGGTCTTTTTTGGGGTCTTCCCCCACCGAGACTGAGACTGTGAAGTAGATACCTCTACACTGTGACTGCATGTGTGTGTGTGTGTGTGTGTGTGAGTGTGTTAACTTCTCCGTAAAGAAGACATGCAGCCTTTCGGCCAGCTGTCCCCTGCAGGCTCTGGGTAGCTTGTTGCACTGCCTCCTCACCCCACACTGACAGGCTCTACTTTCCTCAGATAAAAATAGATAACGATGCTAACAGATGCACCAGCCCCTGTCTATCTATCTGCGCTCGCACACATATGCACACATACACTGTTACCCACCTATTCTTAAACCCCGGAACGTTCTGGAAATGGTATAAAAAAGAAGATTAGGTGAGACAATGAGCGGCGCATTCCTGAAAGAAGATCAAAATATGATCACGTTAATGTAGGTTAACAACCGGAGATTTCCTGACGCTCACGAGAGATTAAAGAAATCAATTACCAAGTTTAAAGAGAGCAACTATTAAGCGGGTCATGGCACATTCGGGGCGGCGCAAAAATAGTCAACTATATACAGAAGCGAGGCTTTGGCTCTGAGATGTGCAACTACAGATTTGACTTGAACACCCAGCGCCAGAAAAGCAAACGTGTTGAAGTGAAGAAACAGTGAAACCCCGAAGAGTCGACACTTGAGCAATGAACTTGATGCTGGAACATCAGGAGTCGTTTCGGGCCAAAGAGCTTAATCACCGAGGATATACGAGCTATTTCCTCTAAGTAAAAAAATATTATAATCCTTTCTCGCTGTTCTCCCTATCTCCAAACTCCTCTCCAGCAGTCAGTGCAGTCAGGTTCCCGAAAAAGGAAAGTAAGCAGGACTCACCGTCCGCAGGAACTGAATCTCCTCCTCTCCCTCTCCCCCTTCTGCCATCCTTCGCCGAGGGTTATTCGCAGCTCCTCGGGAGAAAAGAGAAAATCCTTTAGTTTTCTCTCTTCAGGATATGGATTTTATTTTATTTTATTATCTCCTTCGCTTTGTCCTTCCCTCTCTGTCTCCCCCGTTGCACCTCTCTTCTTCCTTCCTTGTTGCTGTACCTCTCTCCCGCTCTCTCTCTCTCTACCTCTCTCTCTCTCTACCTCTCTCTCTCTCTCTCTCTCTCTCTCTCTCTCTCTCTCTCTCTCTCTCTCTCTCTCTCAGTGTCTCTCACTCTCGGTGCTAGTGTGTGTGGGTGTGCTGGAGGACAGCATGAGTCCTGTGGCTCTCACGGTGTTGTGAGAGAGAGTGACAGGGAGGTGAGACTCTCCCCGGCTCCTCTCGACTTGCATCCTCCCCCCCACCCACCCACCCCAACCCGACCGCAGAAGGGGAAGGGGAGGGAGGGATGTCGGATGGGTGAGGGAGGAGCAGGCACCTTGTTATACATTTACACCGCTCCCATCCCACCGTGCCACCATGTTTGTAGAAGTGGGCCACTCCTTCACACAGCTTGCTGCCCCCCACCCCACCCTTCCCTCCTCCTCCTCCTCTCCAACACACACACACACCTCCCTCCCCTCCTTCCACATGTCTGAGGCTATAAAAGGAATGGGGGGTTGAGGACTCAGTAGCCTTTGGGAAGCGAGCAAAAGCAGATGCACACACACACACACACACACACACACACAAACACACACCTTAACTCTTCAAAGTGAGTAAGTCAGCTGCACTGTAGAAAAACAGGTGTATGAGCGCATCAAGGCCGCATTAGCCGCCATGTCTGTATCGATCAGTTGTATCGGTTCATATGTTATGATATGCAGTCAGGGACGTACAGCATGTGAGAAAGGAAGAATGTGTGGGTGTGGTTCCATCTAATTTGACCGATCCTGTCAAAAACTACCATCAGATTCAGATTCTGAGGCGATTAAACTCTGATTGGTCAGCGTACGGAAATACTCCACTTCACCTTTTTTCCAACACAACAACACTTTAAACACATTTTAAACCAATGAGACGAAGCATGAATACAAGAATCTTGAAACTTTGGACAAACAGGGACGTGTTCATGTAAGAGTCCCATCAAATAGCTGCTCGACGGGGGCCTTTAATTTTGATTTTTCAATCACTAAGATGTCAGAAAATGATCACAAATAATACCTCAGGTTTCCAGAGCCCAAAGATATGTTTAGAGATTGTTTATGTTGCCTGAGCAGCACTTTTAAAACCCACAAGGAGTCAGATATGATACAGATACATCTTTCCTGTTGACTGAATAGGCAATTAAATGAATAATAACTAATAACAGGACTAGTTTACAACGATCATTTCACCGTTTTTCAGCAATCTAGACCCTATAACCACAAAAATATGCAGTTGTAAACAATATAATTCATGTTCTTCCTAAATCAATCTATTAATCTTAACTTAAAAACAGCCTGTATCCTGGAGAAACCTTCAAAAATGTGTTGGATCAAAGCAGAGCACAAAATACTGCTCAGCACATTCAGTGATGTGGATACTATTTATGCTTTCTTACAGTCTGATCAATAACATGATGAGAGGCTTTGCACAGACATTATGTCAGGCTTTTAATTAGCTCATTGCACTTTCACACTTTCCCGTAATATTTCAGATTTTATGCTTCATTTTATGCATGTGCAAAAGGTCTGAGGTGCACTAAGAACAGTAATTAATATGTTTTAACATCCCCATCAATTAACCGTGGCATGTATCCCTGTTGAACCAAAAAAAAAAAGTCCCCAGACATTTCTGTGCTGCCTCTGTTAGTAGCAAAAACAAAAATCTGTGTAGTGATTTAAAGGGATGAACCTCTCCTGTGTCTTGCTGACTGGGCGTGAATCCAAAAAGGCCATCAGCTTCACCAAAAGGAAATTATCCATGTGATTATTTTTATGTTACAATGGCAGCAGCATCAATCTTCCTTTCCTTTTCCTTCTTTCTTTCTTTTAGAGACTAATTAACAGAAAATTGATTTATAAAAAAAAAATGCTATTTTGATAAATGATTAATTCAGTGATTTAATGATTAATGATTAAGCATGACGATTTGCTGTTTTTTCTCTGTTTTGGTTGTATATTAAATATATTTGTGTATTAGATTGTTGTATAAAGATGTCTCCTTTGGCTCTGGGAAACTGTGATGGGCCCTTTTTTTTAAGCATTTCCTCTTATTTTAGATATTAATTGCAGCCATCGGTTGTAAACATCCATTTTAATTTAACAGAATATTGAGTGGTGCCCTTTCAGCCTCCTTACAACTTGAATAAAATCCCTTTAAGTCTTCTTTTTTAGCTCTCAAGAGATATTCTGCTTAAAAATGTCCAACATATTATGGATACACAATGTACCAGAATATTTTTTTTTTTTTGCAGACTCCTAACTCGTCTAATCACAGGCCTTAAAAACCTCACATTGATCATTAACAGCTCTGTCTGTGCAGACTGATGCATTCCTGAAGGCAAACGGTGGATCTGCATGAGTGTCAGTGGCACACCCCTCCTGGACATAACAGGCAGCAGAGATGCACCAGACAGAAAAGCTGGAAGTCTGAACGGAGGAAAAAAAATAAATAAATAAATAAAAAGCAAGCGCATCATACACACACTCCCGGTGAGACAGTGTGACACATACACATATCCTTACCTCCTCAGTCTCCATCTGGCATCCCTCAGCATGCTCTCCTGCTCGCCCATCTCCCACTGCAGCAGCAGCTGGCGGCGGAATAAGATGTTTTGGGACGCTGCTCTCCGGGATATAACTCCTCCGTCCAGCGAATAAAACGGAGGAGAGGTAGAGGAGGAGGAAGAGGAGGAGGTGGTGGTGGTGGTTGATGATGATGAGGAGGTGATACGCCACTGAAGCAGAATTAATATGAATTCTGGGAGTATGAGTCCTGATTCAGAAGTGACCTGCTGTTGCCTGTGTTGTGTTTTTTTTTTTTTGTTTTTTTTTGCCAAATCATGAACCCGCCTCTGCTAAGCTGCAGTTGCGGCGTCAAACCTGAAGGTGGAGACATTGTACAGAGATTTGGACTCGAGTAGATTTATCAGGACTGCAAAAGCTTTTTAAAACACTCACGGAAGCTTCCCAATTAACAAAAGGTAATGCCTGGACTGAAACTGGAATGCTGTTTAATCTTCTGATTTCTTCAAACATGCTTAAAAAAAGGAGGAAAATTTGAAAGAAATAAGCTCCAGACGATGATTGTAGTTTAAAGGGCCAGTATGTAAGATTTAGGGGGCTTTACTGGCAGACATATTGGCAGATATGGAAATATAATATTCATCAGTAAGTTTTAATTAGTGTATAATCACCTGAAAATAAGAGTTATTGTGTTTTCGTTGTCTTAGAATGAGACCTGTATGGCGGGTCCTTTTCTACGGAGCCCGCCATCTTGCACTGCCATGTTGCTACAGTAGCCCACAAGGCACAAACTGAACAACGGCTCTAGAGAGGGCCTTCCATGTTTTTTGGAGGGAGTTTCTCGGCCACTGTAGTTTCTACCACACGCTTTGAAGTGGAGGGGGGAGGGGGTGTTGTCAGTTGCAATCTACAACCTCACAGCTAGATGCCACTAAATCCTAAGCAGTGGTCGCTAATGTTAGTTAGGATTACTTTGCTGACAACGCAAGTTAACAAACTAATCACGTAACTAATCATGTTCTTACAAACATATGAAGTACATTTATTAAACTTTGAACTCCCTCATTCAGTCGTAATTTAACACAAAAACCTGTAAGATAAGCTCCGATTTACCGTTTGTACTCATTTCGTGACTGTTATTGTAATTTACATGACGATAACTGAGACAATTTGAATGACTTCAGTCTTTAATCAGATATTACAAAAAATGTTATTCACAAACTTGACACATATCACAAAACAAAAAACATATATAAGGGAGGATTAATATTCACAGTCAGGGTTCAACAGCTGTTTTGAGTGTGCTTTCTTTTTTTCTTTTTTTTTAAAAAGGCTACTGGCTTTTCTATTTTTTCTTTTTTAGTGTGCGTCCTTAGATTTACCAGCAGAGTTGACTGCAATTCTTCCTGTTTTGAAGAGCTATTGCTTAAGATTACAGTAAGATTACAACATTGCCAGGAAATAGCATTAAATACTTTTTGTCTGTCTTCTGTCACATTTCCATGTAGCCTTTTCAAGTCCTTCAATGAAGCCACTTTCTAATGCAAATCAAAATTGCATTTTTAGGTGTTTTGGACTTGGCATGCAAAGACTGCAGGAGCCCTGCTCTGTGTGTCTTTCCCTGCTATTGAATGCCATATCGCCCACTTTCTCTGCCAGCCAGTCAGCTTCCTGCAGCAAAGAAGCCACCTCTGCAGACTTGGGCACATTAATGTCCCCTGTTTGGTCGCCTCTTCCTCTTGGTGTGTTCAAACAAGGATGCCTTTGAGTCCCTCTGTCCAGCTGCACAGCTACATTCAAAAGCACAAACACTAACCTCCCTGTGTAATCACTTGCCACCCTGAGAAATGACAGAGGGAGTAAAAAAAAAAAAAAAAGAAAAAAAAGAAAAGAAAAGGAAGAAATCAGGATGATAGACTTGATTTGGGGGACCCTGAAGACCCTGGATGAACAAATCTAGACAGGAGACACGAGTCAAGATTTAACAATGTTATCAGACAGCTGATGTATTCTTTTCAGGAACCGATTCTTTTGCCAAGTTCAGGCGATGTCCCTTAAAAACTGCCAGAAAAAGAGACATTAGGTGTGGCCTATTTTTTCTTTTTTTCAATGTTGATGTTCTGAAAAACCCACGTCGCTTCCTGGAGTATACTGATGGTGTACAGATGATTGCTCATCACTATCTCTCTGTAACTCTCCTCCTCCTTCCTCTATTGGTACTTCATTTTGTTCTCTCTCTCTCTCTCTCTCTCTCTGTGTGTGTCCTCACCCCTCCCCCTTGTGCGTGCACACACACACACACATGCACACACACACAGAAACTGATGTGAGTTCCCCTATCTGTCAGACCCAGTTCCTCCATTTAAGATGCTGACTTGTTTATGTCGAAGGAGCAAGTCAATGACTCTTGTTAGACTTTGCATTTTACTTTGAAACTCGTTTGCAGCTTCTCCTCTTAACATGCTCGCTTTATAGCAGGTGAAGGGGCATGAAGTCTGTTTTGTTGCTGATTTGTGGTTGATAGACATCTTCAAATAGCACAGAGGGAGAGAGAGAGAGAGAGAGAGAAAGAGAGAGAGAGAGAGAGAAAGAGAGGCAGGTTGACACGCAGAGTGGTTAGATAAGCAACGTTTAGGCGTTTAGAGTGTAGTCTAGTCGATGACTGTTAGGTGGGCAGCCTTAACCCCCAGCAGCTCTCCGTCCTGTGCCCGCTCTCGCTGTCCTGGGTGCAGACACACATAGAGGACACACAGAGGAGGAGAAGGAGGAGGAGGAGGAGGAGCAGGGTCAACCATGGAGCTGTAGAGACACGCTCAGATGCCCGTGGGAACACCAGTGGAGGAGGAGAGCCGCCGCGGAGAAGAGCTCTGCAATGAACAAGACCAAGAGGTAATTAAAAAAAAAAAAAAAAAAGAAAGACAGAAAGGAAGTAAAAGAAGAGGGTGCATCAAAACTGAGAGTCTGCTGCTGCTCAGACACACTTGCAGTTCAGTTTCTCAGCAAGTGTAAGTCTAAGTATGTGTCAGCAGCAAGTGTTCAGTGTGTGCAGCAGAGATGTGTGAACCTTGAGGTTATATCTGAGATGTAGTGTGGTTTGTGTGAGTGTTCTCGACAAGTCGAAGAAGAATGAGGGCATTTACTTTTATTTTCCGCTCGGTGCGCGTGTGTATGTATGTACGTGTGTGTGTGTTTTCTGCTGTTTATTTAAATCTAGGCGATGTGCAATGGAGACAGAGAGGAGCCGTATGCGCGTTGAAGGACAGGTAGCAGACGCACACACACTCCTGGTCACACACACACTCGCACACGGTCACAGCTAATGTGTTTGACCTGCATATCAGTGAAGAATATCAACTTCTCAAATTGTTTGTGTGTACTGCACACAAGCAAGCCCTGACATTCAACAGTGGTACGTGCCTGTTGACTTCTGCCTGCAGCTCACCTTTCCATGGAAATTTGTTCTGCTTTTGCATTCTGTCCAGTTAATCTCCATTTACATGTCAGTTCAGTGATATTTTTTTTGCATTAGATCTTAGATACTGTTGAGAAACTAGCCCTAGTAGCCTTTCATTGGTACTGTTTAACTGCTGTAGTTGTGACCACAAGTTTTATCAGATTGCCTGGAATGAAAGGGTTGTGTTGAATGTTATAAGTCAGAAATGACGTGTGATTAAAGCCACCTGAGTTTAAGGTGGGCTGATGAAGTGGTCTCACTTCTGTACATCCCCTTCTGTAGGTAGAATTAACATATGAGATGAAGAAAATAACAAACACATTGTGCTGAAATGAAATGTGTCTATCATCAGTCAAAAACAAAAAAAAGAAGAGGTGTGTCTTCAGTTATAGTTTCTTAGTCTTTTTTATTTATGGCTGCATTTCAAAACCGGTTTATACGTCTTCCTCCTCGCAAAACAGATGAAGATGTTTGTAGACGTTTGCTGCAGTTTCTCTAATGCTAGCTGCAATGGTTGGTACAGTGGCTTCATGTCAGGCCAAACGGATGAATGGCTCATTGCAGTGGATGCATCCTCTTGATGCAGCGGGGAACAAGAACGCAGGTTGTGAGAGGGAAGAGAGAGCGAGAGAGAGAAAAAGAGCAGCACACAAACAAGGCCTTCAAAGGGCCCTGGCTTCAATTAATCAATTAAGGAAAGAAAGAGAGGAATTTGCATATCCCCCCGCCAGTGTGAGAGCGAGAGAGGGAGAAGAGGGAGGTTGGAGGGAGGGGGGCATAGGGGAGGGCGGGTTGGGGTGGGGGGGTGGGGGGACTGGATCTGTAGCCAGGAGTCTTGACATGGATGGGAAAGCGAGTGAGAGGGGGATTTCCAAAGAAAAAAAAAGGAGAAGCTGTTTCCTGAATGGCTTGAATAGAGCAAGGATGAAGAAAGAGGTAAAAAAGGGTGAAGCACCCAGAGGTGTGGAAGAACTTCCTAAAACGAAATCAGTGATATGATAGACTCAAGGCCATTAATATTTAAAAATCTGACTGCTTTGGGCTTTTTTGTTCAATGTCATGCACGTGAGGGTTTTCTTCTTCGTTATCATGTCATTATGTTAGCAGTTATGTGTTTTCATGTGTCCACTGTTTAATACAGAGGGGTTGGTTTACCCAAGTTGTGTATATGACTGTTAGGAAAAGGTGAATGCAAATGCCCAAACAGTGTCTGATTGTGTTGAGATTTGCATGAGAGTCCACCAGACTCTGACTCTATTTACCAACAGCGCTCTGGTCGCTCCAGCTAACCAGTACTCATTACACAGTAAAAAGAGTGCAATGCATTTACCTGCTCAGCTCACTCGGGGGGGGAAATTCCCTGACAGACGTCATGACATCAATAACATTTCCCCATCAGCACTTCTGTTTGTAGTAGCGAGTGTGTCTCCTCATATGAGCGAAGGCTTTGACAGACAGAGCTGGATTCACTCTGAGTCAAAGGCGGAGATGACAAGTTGTAAAGGGCACTGAGATAAGAAAACCGAATAAAGTAAACAGTTACATGATGTTGAAATGATTCATTTAATAATCAGTTAGTTGATATCAAATGGACATAGCATCATTTAAGCTTCTTTTTTTTTAAATCTAAGTTGATCTACCAAGTTAATTTGCTATTTAATATTTACAAACACATTAGTTTCATATGAATCGATGAAGATATTCACATACAGGACAAAATTTAAAAAGCATACACCTGTTTCAGCTTCTTAAATCAGAGGATTTGCAAAAAATATATAACATTTTGGGGTTTGTTGGACACACAAACAAACTCAAACACACAATTTATTTGGCATTTTATATTTCAATAGATGAATAGACCATTTAATGGTGGAAATAATCATTAACTGAAGACTTCGAGTGATATATTCATTTGTACTAAGGTAGATTTGAAGGAGCCCAGTGAGGCCTTAATGGATAAGGCATCAGACTCTGGGGCTGGAGACTGTTTTTGTAGTATGATTGATACTTACTCATCAAAAATGTGTTAATTTGAAATCACTTGAGTTAAGCTAAAAGTCATAATACTGTTGTCGCTTGGAGAAGGAGCTTAGATTGATATTATTTAATGGTTTCTGAAATGGGATCATTTTATCGACTCACAGAGAGGTGGAGTCGGGCTCCTCGCTGTCAGAGCAGCTCCTGAAGGTACGTGCTGTGCTGTTTAGTGTTTGGGATGCAGCAGCCAGCTGGTGTAATGAGGCAACGGCACAATCTGAATCCAGTCATGGCTGAGGGAGAAATGTGCGGTGTGTGTGATAACTGTGATGGCTCGATTGAACAGCACGTCCATGCAAGAGAGGCAGCTGGTGGTATAAATACGCCGGTGAATGTCACCCCGTTCACCTGTATGAAAGTGTGCATCCATGAGTGTCCGTTTATGTGTTGTACATAAAGCAAAAACCCAACGTTCTTGTCTGCGCCTGGAGCGTGGATGCATGTGTATGTTGAGTAATGCATTGTGTGTGTGTGTGTGTGTGTGTGTGTGTGTGTGTGTGTGTGTGTTTATATGTGTGTGTGTTGAGAATGAGAGTGGGCTGGGGAAATGAGCCGCGCACACAAACACAGGTTAAGAGAAGGGGATGTAGGTCTGGTCATTCAGGGAACTTGTCGCCAGTTCTCTGAACTCACAACTGTTTCCTGGTAATGTCATCATATTAGCTGAAATATAGCCACCGACAAAAAAAAAAGTTTCACAGCGTTACATGTATATTTGTACACTGTTTCTACAGATACACCGGGGACAAAAAATCTGACATTCTCAAGCAAAACGCTGAAAAATTTACCACTTTTTTTTTTTTTTTTTTTTTTTTTTTTTTAAGGAAGTAGATACACTGATTAAGTTTCAGTTATGCTTTTATTTAAACTTTGGTGTCATTTAAAATTTGGCTTGAGGACTGTGATTCAAACTCCTGTCCCTCAACTTCTCTGCAAAACTAAAGCGGAGCTAAAAAAAAAAAAAAAAAAATTTAAAAAAAAAGACGCCGGTTTAAATCTAAAAAGTATGAGAAGAGTCAGTTACTGGTTATTGTGAAATACCATCAGACATTGCTAAACTGAGCCCCTGATCTGAAGAGGAAGCATTAATCGCATCATGAAACAAAGGAGTCCCCTTTGTCTGATATTTTTTTTTAAAGGCAGTAAAAAAAAACACTTTAAAACTTAACTGCACATTAAGACTTAAACATACAGAGGCTTTGTTTTCCATATGACTCTCGTTGGTTCAGTGTTCTTTCACACTTCCAACCAGACATTCAATCAAAACAGCTTCATTGTTGGGTGTGGCTGAAGGTGTGATCTAACCAAATACAACTATTGTCAACTCTTCATAGCCCAGATTCCTTTTTGAAAGAAAACATAATCTGCATCACAGTCCTACACCTGAGGGCCCCCAACCTTCTGGGGTTTAATGGTGAGCCCTTAAAACTAAGCAATGTCCTCCTACTCCTCCTCCTCTTCCTCCTCCTCCTCACACGCCGCGTCTATGAGCTGCGAGGAGTTCATTGAAACCATAGGAACCTTATATGAAAAGAAAACAAAGATTTGAGGGAGATTAACAGTTCAGCAAAGGCAGAACTGTTTCTTCTTTCCTCTTCGCAGACCTCAGTGTTCAACTCTCGTCATTTGACCACGAGAGGTAAACACAGGGTGTGCTCACAGCTTTCATACATTTATAGATTTGTCAAGACAACAGCAAGTGTTTGTCAGTAAGGTGGGAAAAGAAAAAAAAAACACAACAGCTTGCAACATGTTGCCCGGTTTTTACATGCTGTCATACATTTGCTTTGTGTAGCAAACACAAGGGTGTTTGCAAGCAAGGTGTCACATGGCGAGGTGAACACACATCAGGAGCTGAGAGGAATTTGTTTTCTGAGGTAACACTTGAAGAATTACAATGGCTTGCACTTTAGGATTAGACGTGTGACGTATTGTTGCACTGACCTCATCTAAATGTGATGTAATATTGTACTTTAATGAAAAGTAAAAGCAAGATTTTTCGGCCTGATCTTCAATGTGTAATGTGGCTGCTCCTTAAAAGTCATGCAGTAATATGACAAAAGGCGATGACTAAGTGGTTTAGAGCAGAAACAGCCACTCTCGTAATGATCGTCCACTGAGCAAAACCACTTAACATACACAGCAGTTTGTAAAACTCAGGCGAGGAGTTATAGCAGCCATTATAATTATAGCTGTCTTATTAACTGATACATGGCGCGTTAGTCTTTTCTCTGCTGGCCCATTGTAGCTCTAAAACGAGTTTAAAACAACAAAAGCAGTGAGGGATGTTAGCACTCATAACCAAACGCTGACAACAAATGTGCATCAACACATTTGAAAGCACAGAGAAGTAAAAAAAAATACACCTGTCTCTAGTTGGGCCAATTTTCCCTTCTATTCATCCTCAGGGGGTCACTGTAACCCCCCCCCACCTGTAATCCAAATCTGTGACCTATTTGACAAATAATCAACGTTTTCTGGACTGTTCTACCTTTATCTGTCTGCCTGGTGGCTTCAGATTTAGTAACACAGAAAGCAGTGCACTTTGTTTGCAGTTGCTCTGCGTGTGCATGACGGTTCAGGCAGCTGCAGCGCTGTTGCGAAGCTTATCAGATGTGGAGAGCTGCGTTTCCTCAGAGGTTGACCTGCGCTACCTCACCACACTCTGCTCTACTTATTTCTAGGCTACTTATAGTCCTTCTTTGTGTGTGTGTGTGTGTGTGTGTGTCTGTCTCCCGCTCAGGAAACCCAACGTGGAGAGCTCTGGTGTGCTAAAGAGCAGGAAGCTGGTCCAGCGGAGGAGGAATACATGTCCCAGTCCTCAGGACATCAGCCGGGCCCTGCAGAGCCCCAGCTCTGCTCCCAGCGCCAGCGCTGCCAGCCTGGATGAGCTCATACATCGCTGCCTAAACTGTTTTGGTCAGTCTCTGTCCTTACGTGTTTGCATGTGTTCCCAAAGTTTGTCATGTGTCTTTATTGCAACCAGGTTATATAAAAGAGGGATGAGGGAGAACGAGGGGGGAATCCAGGGTGAGAGAGAGAGAGAGAGACAGACAGGGAGGGAGGGAGACAAAGGGCAGTCTTATACAATCAAGCTTTGTTCTGTTGGGCTGCAGAGACCAGAGCCAGCTATTCCCATGCACTGTTTAACCATACGAATATCTCTCCTCTCTGTCTCTCTCTCTCAGTGGCCTCCCTCTCTTCATCGGTCAAATCACTGATAAACATGCCTGGGTAGCACTAGTGGTGCATAGCATGTTGCTAATTTCTGTTTTATTGGCCAGTTGTTTTTTTTTTGAGATATTCAATTGTGATGGTCTAGGGGAGAGACATTTACTAAGACGGAGTATCACTTTTTATGTCCCATTGTGATGTGAGGTATGATAAAGAAAGATCAATCATGAGCCGTCTCATACAGGAGGGATATAAACCTCCACTCACTCGCGGTGCAGCCCACAGTTTTGTTTTTCTTTGTTGTTGTTGTTGTTATTGTTGTTTTTTAACCACATTAATCCTCCGCCTTGTGGTTTGCAGATTTAGAGGGGAAGCATTCCAGCCCCAGAGGGTCCCAGCTGGTCCACATGACCCTGATGATGCACAGTTGGGTGGTGCCATCTCAGACGTTCGCCCAGAAACTTCTCACCCTATATCCTCCACTGTCGCTCAGTACATTTACTCAGGTCCCACCGGGTACACTGCTCCCAATCACATGTCCGAACTCATTAATCAGATCAGGAAACAGGCATGGCTTTGTTTTGCAGATTTGAAGTGTTGTACCCCTGCTGGTGTTTCGTGTTACGCTGGGCCGTATCTGCACAGTGTGTGTGTGTGTGTGTCCGTGTTCAGATCCTTGACTCTTTTCCCCCTCACCTATAAGGATTGTCCCTCCGACAAGAGAGGGCTGAGGCGGGCACAGGTCTGCCACCTTGTCAGGTGAGTAAGGGCAACAGGCACTTGAGAGTATTGTATGACGGAGTGTGACAGAACTGGTTATCCTGCTTTATTTGCGGGTAGTAAACATATGTTCTTGTCCTGCTTCGTGGCAAGGCAGTGGATCAGCCAGTTCCCAGAGGTATTTGAGGCAGACCCCCTCCTCGAGCAGACCATGGGGGACCTGTGGGCACTGGTACGGTCGGACGGAGAGGAGACGCACTCGCAGCTCATTGACACCTCCTGCTTGTGAGACATGTTTTCATATCATTCACCATCAAGCCCCGGGGGAAATTGTAGTTTTTGCTCTTTTGACAGTTTTCCTAGAAATAGAAAAAATGACTTTTCTATTTCTGTCGCTTTCTTTTTTCTTCTTTTTCTTTTTCTTTCTCTCTTTCTTAGAAGCCCTCATGCAAATGTATCCCAGGCACCCTCGCCGTCTGTGAAAAAGAGGAAGGTGTCTTTGATCTTCGACCACATGGAGCCAGATGAGATGGCTGAGCATCTCAGCTACCTGGAGTTCAAGAACTTCTGTAACGTTTCGGTGAGTTCAGCGAGCAGCAAACACTCAGTTAGTTGCCAGATATCATCTTGATGATGGTTGATGAAGTCAGATGATACTGTATCGACAAATTGGAGATAAAACATCATTTTTTTTACAGCTAAACAGAAACTTAAGTAATCATTTTTTTGATCTCCAAGTGGGTTTGAAAAATGTACAAAACTTGAGGTTAAAAACTCCGGAGCACTTTTTTTTTTTTTATATATCTTAGTGTTTCATGCAACACAGAAACAGTTTTCTGCATGAGTCAGTATGAAACAACAGGCGTGTGACAGAATTAAACAGACTTCTGTAGTGTCACGCAGACTTTAAGGGCCACACCATCCAATGACTTCAGCCTTTTTAATCTTCGGTATTACTAATAAGCCATTTTTAATAACTGAGTCTGGATTGCATGGTTATGGAAAATCCCTTTGATTTGGTGTATACATGCGAGTTGGAGCATTTCATCAGAAAGACTTGACTCGTTGCGTTGTTTACATGATCGTGGTGTCCTGCTGTCGAGTCTGTGTGGTAATAATGAAACAGTCCATCGCTGCAAGTCATGAATACAAGACAGGAAACTACTAGTGTGTAGAGAAATCGCTATATCAGTAGAAAAAGTTGGTTACAAAATCATAGATGCAGCTTTTTTTTTTGAACACCTGAGTGAAAGTGCAGCCCCCCCCCCCCCCCCCTTAATGACCACCACTGCTGTCTGATTGGCCAGTTTCTAGACTACCGTGTCTACGTGATACGAGGCTCAGTGAGGGACAACCCTGCTCTGGAGCGGTCAGTCATGATGTGTAACGGAGTCTCCCAGTGGGTCCAGCTGATGATCCTCAGCAGACACACAGCCCAGCAGAGAGCGCAGGTTTTCACCAAGTTCATCCACGTGGCTCAGGTAAGAGTTTTTTTTTTTGTTTGTTTGTTGTTGTTTAGCTGTCAAGAGCTTTACTTGTTTGGGGGAGGGGGTGGGATGACTTCACGTGCTCTGTCATTACTCACAGTCATTTATTCTGCTTTTTTTTCCCCCTCCGTAGAAACTTCGATCTCTGCAAAACTTTAACACTCTAATGGCAGTAACTGGAGGCCTCTGTCACAGCTCAATCTCCCGCCTCAAAGACACAGCTAACCTGCTGCCGCCTGACATCATTAGGGTACGTTGAACATCACATATATAACTATGAGTCAGCCCGTACGTGACTACCTCACCGCAGAGTTATGATGATTGAACATTTCTTTCTTGAATCATCTTCCTTCCTGAACTTTGACATTTTCTGGCCTCTGTGTCAAATTCATTATCTGCATGTCACGCTGACTTCTCTCTCCCCCCCGCCCCTCTTTTCACCTGTGACCAAAATAGTTATGTTTTTATTAGTTTTATTCATCTGTCTGTCAAGATATAACTCAGTTAAATGAGATTTTGGTGGCAGATTTTAGCTGTCATTATGAAACTAACAGACATAGCTGTGCAGATGTCAATTTAATTGAATCTATCCTCGCATTCCTTCTCTTGTTTTAGTTGTTTCAGTTTAAATAGGACTTTAAAAATAATACTCTTCTCTCCCTAAAATAAAGAATTTAATACATGGTTTCATGACAGTAGACCCTACATTGAAGAGGATCATATAAACCACCACTGTGTTCCCAAACCACTGAGATTTGAGCATAATTCAAATGATTCTTTTTATTGGCACAAACGAGCAACAGTTATGTCTCAAAATAATGAAACAAGAGCATGTTGTTATTCATGATATATATGCTGGCAGCCTTGTATTTTATATAGAATATTGTTTGGACCAAATGTTCTTATTTGGCAACTGAGATTTGTTTATGGTTACATTCATACAGTCCCTGAGAGAGATGACGGAGCTGCTCTCCTCGCGGAGCAACTACAGCAACTACCGGCAGGTTTACAAAGAGTGCAGCGGCTTCAAGGTGCCCATCCTCGGCGTCCACCTGAAGGATCTGATCTCGCTGAACGAGGTCCTGCCGGACTACTTGGACGAGGAGAAGATCAACCTGAGCAAGCTGCAGCACCTGTACAGCAACATCAACGACCTGCTGGCCATCCACAGCTGCACGCCGCCCTTCGAGGCCAACAAAGACCTTCTGCATCTGCTCACGGTATGAGACAGAAACAAGGCCATGAGTTTTAAGGATTCAGATGAGAGGATTCAACGAGGAACATCTTAAATTATGTTCTTTTAATGCTCCAGCTCTCTCTAGATCTATACTACACCGAGGATGAGATATATGAACTTTCATACACCAAGGAACCCAAGAACCCCAAGAGCCAGGTCAGTGGATGTCGAGCTTTGCACTCGTTGTAACCTCCTTTTGTTCAGGGGAGGGGACGTTTGTGTATTTTCTGTGGGTGTAACATGTCAAAAACAAATAGCACAGATCACATCAAAGACAGCCACATCAAAGTGCCGTACGTTAGGGAAACGTGTCATGTGGTGGGTGTGCTCTTTTTTTCCCTCCTTGTTTCTCACATATGCAGCGTGTGCAATTTTTAGGCTCCGCAGGCTGTAGCTGCAGTCAAATCACCGGTAGTGGCCGAGTGGGGATCAGGGGTCACCCCTCGGCTCGACCCTGACACCATATCAAAACACGTCAAGCAGATGGTGGATGTGAGTGTGTGACTCTGCAACAACCCTCCTGTCTTTCACTTCCTTATTACTTGGCTTGACTAAAGCAGAACTAACAAACTGCTCCTTGATAAAAGTGCAACTAAATGTTTTTTTTTGTGTGTGTGTTTTTTTTTTTCGATCGCTCTGTTGCCCCCTGCAGTCCGTAATGAAAAACTACGACCAGAACCAGGACGGCTATATTTCACTGGAAGATTTTGAGAAAATAGCAGCCAACTTCCCCTTCTCCTTCTGCACTCACGAAACTGACAGGTGAGGAAGCTGCAAACATGCACAAAGGGCCTCTCTTCTCATCATGACGTGGCTGCAGCAACAGAGACGAAAACACCAAACAATGTGAATCGTTTGAACGGTCGTCAACTCTTACTCACTTTTTTTTTTTTATGTTGCACTTTGGAAATTTTTTTTTTTCTGCACAGGCAGGGACAAATCAGCCGTGAAGAAATCAACTCTTACTTCATGAGGGGAATGTCTGTATGTGCTAAGCTGGGCTACAACTTCCATGAGGTGCACAACTTCCATGAAACCACGTACAAACGGCCGACTTTCTGTGATATTTGCGGAGGCTTTGTGAGTATCTGTTGTTTCCTTTTTTTTTTTGTTGGCTATATATAACCATATCAAACTGTAATAACACATATATATATCATATCTGCCCTCTTGTAGCTGTGGGGAGTCACCAAACAAGGCTACCACTGTAAAGGTAAGATCATAGAGACAGTTCCATATAAGATCAAAGGAGTTTTAAAGGGTCAGTTCAACCAAATTTCAAAAGAACATATTTTCTCACTGGCATATTTTCTGCTGCCACCTGCTGTTGAGGTGAAAGTTATTTGGTTTTGTGGTGCTCAAAGCGTTGAAATGTTAGATCTGGAAAAACCCAAAAGCAGTCTGTCGCTCTAGAAACGATTTTTTTTTGGTAAGATCCTTTAAATGGTAATGTTGACTTTTCTGCCGTTTTCTCTCTTTTCCGTTTCTAAGGCTGTGGGATAAACTGTCACAGACACTGTAGAGATCTGGTGGGAATGGAGTGCATGAAAAAACATAAAAACACAACCGGATCCTGCCCGTGCACCCCCGCGCCTGACTCAAGAAGCAAAGGCAACAGCTGGAGTACGTCATCTCTCCCTTTTACATGCAGTAAACACACAAAATTCCCCCGATCTATAAAACAACCATTGAAGCCAGTTACACTCATCTCTCATGTCTCCTGTCAGGTTCAGAGGACGAGACCTTCGTTTTCCCCCAAAGTAACGAGACAGAACACAACAAGGGCGCTCCTCATTGGAAAAATTGCACCAATGATCCAACGCTGTCGGACTGCGCCACTCAGACGGATCCTGGAACATGGACGCCTGAGAAAAGGGACAAGAGAGGATACATCCACAACGCCTTCGTACACGCGTCCCCAGAAAGAAGGGTGAGGCGCAGCATGACTACTTACGAGGTGATCATACAGGAAGACAGGGTTTGTTGACTTTGTCTACAAACTTTTGGCTTTTTTTGTCACAAAATGATCAGTTAGTTGTAAATTTGTCTCCTCAAATCTCTTGATTGACTCAATGTGAGATCCTGTTTCAAATGTAAAGAAATTAGACAGCAGGGGTTTCAAGCAGTGACTCACTTTGGCTAAAAACTTTCAGCTGCTGCTACAGGAGCTAATAAATAGTCAGTTAATCACCAATATTATACACCAGGAGTATAAACTTGCTACTTTTGCCTTTATATAATTTAACATTTTCACACGGTTGTTGAGGATTTACTAAAATCTGTAGCTCAAATTTCTCTGATTGCAGTTCGCTGTGACAGCACAACCACTTAAAGCCACTATGTGTATGATCTTTTAATCATTACTCATCATCTTTCAAGTTATTCTGATTTATTCCGAATGAGGTGAAATTTCTGCCTGCTCAGAAATTGTCAGGATTTATAACTATTTTATATTATTACAACCGTGTTTATTATCTGTTTTTACATCACCGTCCACTCCTGGAAGCCCACAGGAGGAGTTATAAACACTTATATCTGCTTATAACTACATTATAATGTACTCGTATCATGGTTGTAGCGAGCCATTTTGGTTGTATTTAGTGTTTTAAAGTTCTTCATCTGCTTCTAAAGCTAACATTTTTACACCTCAGTTCAAGTGGTAAGAAAATATCTTTTGTCATTTTGGTGAAACGAACCTTTATGAAAGCTTTCTACTAGAAACTGAAAAGGGGGGTTTTCCCCAAAGTGAAACATGGCTTCTAACTAAGTGGCGAAGCGGTTCTCTTGATGATAAATGTGTCTCTTGTGTTACAGGTCAGAACGCTGCCACACAGGACTCGGGGCTGCTCCATGCCTGTTTCCTTCCTGCAGGAGAAGATGGAGGAGCTGCATCTCTACAAAGACAAGAGCAGAGAGCCGGACTGACCGCTTCTTCTGACAGCTCCCCACCCTCCCCTCCTCTACTCCCACCACACACACACACACACACGCACACACACAGACGGACAATACACACACCACCACATTTCTGAAGAAATGTCTGACTGGTGTTGAACTGAACTGTTAAAACTGTTAAAGCTGAACTGAAACTGAAAAAATCAGAAAGTCAGCAACGTCGAATGGACTCCTTAATCTTTAAAGTATGATTGTGCCATGTTTTTAAATTTTATTTTATTTTATTTTTTTTGTTTGTTTGTCAGCCTTATTGGTTTGACATATTGTTTTATGCTTCAAACATCTGATTTTTTTTTTTCCTTGTTGTAATTTATGAACACCTCGTTCTGTTTCTCGAACAAGTGCCTTGGTTCTCTGGTGCTAAGTTTCCTCTCAACCTCAAACCGTGTCGTTTTATGACAACCTACAGACAGACAAAAAGGGTTTTGTGATCCTATAAATAAATAAATATACATATACACGCATAATAAATCCAGGGTAGGAAATTAACACTAACCACCTCCAGCAGATTATTATTAATCATAACTTTGGCAGCTACATTTGAAAACTCTGCTCACAAATTTGGAAAGTAAGCCAACACACATTTAGGTTGGCTTAGGAACGGCTGATATGATGATATATATACCGTATATATGTGCCAGTTTTCAACAAGTAGATATTATTATACAGTTTATGGGGGATCTATGCCTTTAATATGTCGTTATATTAGGCAATGACAATGTTGCCAAACACTGAGCAGGGGGTTTCTTTGTGGCAATATTGGATTTACTGGATTTCTCCATGTATGTGATGAGCTACCTTAAATTGTTAATTGATGGGATTAATTAGAAAGTTATTCAGCATTATTTATATTATCACATTGTGACAGAAGACTTTCTTTATATCACTCCCTCATTTTCTTTGGCTGGTCAATAGTTTAAAAAAGAAAAAGAAAAAGCAGCTTGTGAAGTCAAAATTCCTGATTCACTGTGACTACCAGTAGAAACAGTTTATTTCCTGCCCTGACAACATTGTTGACTCGCAAATGTTTTTCAAAAGTTCATTCAAGGTTCAGCAGGGCTGCACTGGAACTATGCGTATGCTCCAAAAAACAAACAAAAAAAAAAGAAAAAGAAAAATCAGCAATTATTTTTAGAAATGTTTTTATGTCTTGTGCTTTGTCCACGATTTCAATCTAGATGAAAATGAGAGAAATACACCAAGAGTGACAAATCATGGAGTTACGTGTTTGTGTTTCACTTTCTTAGCGGCAGAAAAAAAAAGACCATATGAACATCTCCAGGCGTATACAATTGCATTTATTGTATAAAGACAAGAATACAGACAGCTTGGGTAACTGGTCATAATCAGATTTTTCATTTTTAGGTAGAAAAAATGGGTTTTTTTGACAGAACAGGATTAAACTACTGGACTTAATGAACGGCAATCACAAGGGGATTAAAAAAAAAGAAAAAAAAACAAACCTGCACATACAAACTACTCAACAAGAGTGGCAAAATACTCTCAATCAAAGACTGGATTAACGCTTAAATACTACAGTATCAACACCTATAAAAAAAGAAAAAAAACAAAACAAAACAAAACAAAAACAGAAAAATGTTCCAAAATGTTCTGATTTCTATCGGGAGTAAATAAAATGTGCTCGCTTGGTAAATGAAAAATGAAGAGCAAGACAGAGGAAAAGGGGTAATGAAAGTAAAAAGCATGCATTTTTGTTCTTTGTTAAGCTTTTTTTTGTCTTCTTTTTCCCAAAAACAAGCAAACGTATTTCAGGCTTTTTGCTGTAGTTTTTCTGCCCTGTCACTTTTTTATTTTTTTCCCCCCTCTCACACTATGCATCCTAGAAATATACAATGAAACCTCTTCAACCTGTAAAGGAAATGTGGAGCTTTGCAGTTTAAAAAAAAAAAACAAGACGTCCACATTTCAAATGCATAATAGATAACATTCATTAATGTTTAGATCATCTATCATCTACCACCTCACTGTCACTGCTCAAAAGTAAGACTTCATTCAGTTTAAAAATTAAAAAAAAAAAAATGACAAGACATCAAACTGTATACATGTTATGTGTACATTGATTGGTGAGGAATGAAGGCTACTGTGTTAAAACCAGACAGAGACAGTTGTGGTAGGTGACTCGTGGAACTGTACAAAAAAAGTAATTTCTCTGCAGAGGTCAGAAGGGGTTTAGGACACAGGTGGGTGTGCAGGTACAGGTGCAGGTGCAGGGCGAAGCTACTGGGAACCTGAAGATGAGCCCTGGCTGCCCTGTCCAGGGTAGCTGCCGTACTGGCTGTAATACTGGTTCCACTGGTTCTGGTTCTGGTAGTACTGCTGCCACTGCTGAGCGTACTAGAGGGGAGAAACAAACAAAAAAAACAAGCACAGCAGTGAGAGAGTTTATATTTTTACAGTCGTTTTTTTTTTTTTTTTTAAATCTGCCCCCACATTTCCTTTTTTCAAGCACAGTGGATAACTTTCAGAAGAAATACTCCACCCTAATAAGTCACCTAGTGACCCGTAACTTAAGGTGTAGCCATTGTCACGGGTTCTGCTTTTGTTTCCACTGTTACTCCCCCCACGCCCGCCTGCCTCCCACCCCTACGCCCCTGCTTCAGGGTCGAGTTCTTGAACCCAAATTTGAGGAATGCAACACAACTCAAAAAACACACAAACATCAATAAATCATGTGTTTAGATAAGAACTGCAATATATAGATAATATTATAAATGCAGTGTTATCTAATGTGTGTTTTAAACTAAAAACAAACATAATAATGGAAAAAATGTTCTTGTTTGTAAAACAAGTTTAAGTAATGAGAGCAGCTATAAGTCTGTCAAACATTACACAGAGCTGCAGACTTTAAAGGCACCTTCAACAGCTTGTGACTGCATTAACTCGTATTCATGTCTGTACATTTTTACAGTTTTTAACCACAGTTTAACGAAAATATTTATTTTACTCAACGTGCAGATAGAAAGCAGGAAGGTGTAGGTTTCATTAACAAACTTTTTCTACCACAAAACCTTGTTACCACGGTGAAACGAGGTCAACACGGGCATCTGTCACAACTGCAGTGAACTGACCACAGCCCCTGTTATCTATTAAGGGATGTAATGCAGCCTGCCACCACTGTCAGGTTCAGCTCTCTGTCACTGTCCATCGCCAACCTATCTGCGTGGGTTGCTGTGGTAACGACGTAGGCGCCAGTAGCTATGTACGCCGGTGACGCTGCTTTCCGGCACAGAAGCATGAGAAAACAGAGATCCAGCATCCTCTCTGAAGTGCCAGCAGATGATTTATTTCAGCGTCTGTCCGCAGACTGATGTTCTCTGCTCTGCTGCTGTTCTGCTCAGTTGCTACGACACTCTAGATTTGACGTTGTCGTGTATCAAGTGACTCAAAAGACATTTTGATATCTGATTCTGGGCTGAGACGAGTCTGTAGAAATCCGATTGCAATCTCATTTCAAACCCCCTCCAGATGTGGCTTAGATCCAATTTGCAAGAAATGACATTTCATGTGTTTTTTTTTTTTTGCTGTCTAGACTTTCTAAAAATCAATTTGAATACAATCTAGACGTACCAAAAAATAAATCTGGGCAGTCTGAACACGCCCGTAACGACCTAGCCCTGCCTTGCACAGATCCACGTCCTCTGACGGCCCCCCTTTATTCTCCCTCCAACCCTTTTATGATTGATTTTCAAATGTAGGTGAAAGTACCTGCTGGTATTGCTGGTTGTAGCTCTGTTGTTGTTGCTGCGGCTGTGGCTGTTGCTGCTGCTGTGGCTGTTGCTGGTGGTGGTTGTACGTCTGTGCAGCGGCAGGTGTCTGGCTGTAGCTCTGGCTGTATCCTGGGTACTGACTGTAGTTGCTGTAGTAGTTCTGGTTGTAGCTGCCCTGGTTGTACCCTTGATTGTAGCTCTGGCTGTAGCCCTGCTGACGAAGCAAAAACAAAAAAAGAGAGCAGATTAATTTACTATAAAATGTAGTTTGTTTTAATAAAAAGTTCATACATTAAGGTCATCATTAAGTACCTGGTTGTATCCTCCCTTGTTGTAAGGAGCCGGGCGGTTATAGCTTGCGGACTGCTGGCTGCGGTTGTATCCACCGCGTGCGTCAGAGCCTCCATCACGGTAGCTGCTGCCCCAACGGTTTTGGTTATAGCTGCCACGATTGTAACCTGCCGGACAAACAATGTTAGAATAGCAACATACACCTTGCTGTATTAGATCTTCATTTATGCATGTAGCAATCTTTTTAAAATCAACAATAAGTAATATTCTCAATTTTTAAAGATGATTGGAGACTTTTCTTTAAAGGGAAACAAGCTTAGTTATGCGATTTGAATGTATCCAACATATAAAAGCTTTAAATGTTGAACACGAATCGCTCTGCTCACCTCCTCTGTATCCACTGCCTCCATCTCCGCTGCGGTTCTGGTAACCGCCGCGGGAACCGTCGCGGTTGTCATACCGCTGGAAGCTACCACCGCCGCGGCCACGGAAACCGCCCTGCCTGTTGTCAAAGCGTTTCTCGGGCGGCGGGCCGGCCTTGCGGCCCTCCTCATTGTACTGCTTCAACAGCTTTTCAGCCTCGTCGCGCTGCAGCTCAATGTACGTCACCGCCTCCAGGAAGTCGCAAGCCTCAGGGAGAGTAAAGTTGGCTTGGAGAGTGACAGAGGTGACCACAGGAGGAGGAGAAGAGAGAGACAGCCCATCCAGCAAGAGACGGATGGACAGGCAGAGAGAAAGAGAGGGGTAGGGGGGGGGTTGTAGTGAAGACCAGAGCAGCCACACCACCGGAAGACAAAATGAAAAATAATTAGTAACGTACAGGGGCAGCGTAAATCATAGAGAAACTAAGAGCAGATAGATGAAAGCAGATGGCAGGATACAGGGAACAAACATTACCTCCAGGGAAACATGGAGGAAACATTTGTTTAAGCTGACACGGGAGAGGGAGGAGACTTCAGTAGAGGTGGGGAGGGGGGACAAAAAGGACAACTAGAAGGTTGGTGAGAAGAGGAAACAGCACTGCAAACCAAGGACTCCTGATGTAATTGACGTTACAAATCAACTTCCAACAACTTCAGTGCGTGACTGCTTGTAAATTTCCATTACGTCCAAAAAGGTCATTTTTCCACGGAGGCCAATTGTGTAATATTAGCTTAACTATTACATGACCTCAACCAGGCCCACGTCTCAGTTTGCAGTGCATTGTAGGTAAGCTGTATGGCAAGTGGCAGATAGAGGGCAAAAAAAATAATATTAAAAAGAATCAAAATTCATGTGGACTGTTTAAAAAAAATGTCCAGGTCTGATATCTGGCCAAAGGCTATGATGGGAGGGGGGGAGGGGGGAGGGGGCATCTTCCAAGTTTGATTTTTTTTTTTTTTTTTTTTTTAAGAGACAACACATAGAAAAAAGTAAAAAAGTAGATCTGGTGTTTTATTTGTTGTTTCCACAGCATTCCTACCTTTCATTTCTAAAACAGCATGATCGGGCACATCCTTCCCCTGCTCATTGGTTTGCTTTAATGTTCGTTCTTTTAAATCCTCGTCCGTGGGACAAATTACAATAGCCTTGCGTTGAAAACCTTCAAAAGGACGCATTTTTCGTCTCCTTGCTGATCCATATACATTTGTCTAGCAATGGTGACAAGAAAGAAGTAGAAGCTTGTTTGTTATTGTTTACTTGTACTGGCTTTCCACTGGAAGGAAGCTGGAACCCTGCAATAATGAAGTGAGAGAGGTTTGGCTTGGATGTCAGTCTACGTTTTTACTCAGGTACTAATGGCCTCTCATCACTCCACAGACTCACCTCGGTTTGTGGATCCGGGTGTCCGGTGCCTGCTGATGAATGTTAATTATTGACATAGAGGGGGACCCACAAATATCTAAAACTGACTATGTGCGTTTGCCGATAGTAACATAAAAATATCGGGTTTCAGATCAATAATGAAAATATGTTGTGTAAGAAGGATTCTGCTGTGTGTGCGTCACAATTTATTACACAAATATCCTAAATGCCGTTAGGATAATACGATGGTAATGTGTGATGTCACTACAATATTTTCCAAAAGCGCCCTGCTCGTCTCACCCCTCTCACCCCTCCTCCCCTGTATTTACAATGGCTGCTTGGTTGTGCAGAGGTGAGAAAAGAACCTGCATTTGAACTATTTCAGTGTGAGAATGTGCATCCGACATTTCAACAATATCACACCTTCCTCCTCCCTTTTCTGCAACTGTTGACTTTTTTTTTTTAAATATAGCACCTTCGAGTGTGGCTGATCGAAACGACTTTGAACGCTTTCCGCCGTGGTCAGGTGCCACCTTGTACCAACTACTTCTGATCGCGCATAAACAATCCTTTAAGGGTAACTGTTTCAGGTTCAGATTTTTTTCCCCTTCTTTGATTTAAAACATGGTTTAAGCAAAAAAAAAAAAAAAACACATGCAAATTCAAGCTGCCATTAACTATCATTTGTTTTCAATTATGCTTTGCTGCACAGTTCTTATTGGTTACGTTGAAATGAAATATTTTAAATATTCTGCCATGCTACACTTGAGTTAGTCACACTGGTATCAGCCGTTTCTGGAGCATTACGATAACTGGAACATCAATAACGACGCATTCTTAATCAAATTAGACAGAATTTCTGCATCAAAAACTGTATAAAATGCTATTTATGGTAAAACATATATATGTTTTTACCCCCACCTCCAATCATAACTGGGTTTTTTCTTTTTGTTTGACCTTCATTGAGCAGAATGATGAACATGCAGAGTTTGACACCAGAAGGCCGTTTTTTTTGTTTGTTTGTTTGTTGGTTCGTTCATTCATCCGCGCATTCATCCTTTTCTGTGCTCAGCTTGAATGTGAATTAAGAGCGTGTTCATACAAGCATGATTTATGCTCTCACTAGCTCGGAGCAAATCGAGACCCAGCATGCAACTTGCAAGTGTGATGTTGAAACTCAGCGTTTGTGCCTCCGGAGCACAAACGCTGAGAATGGGTGGATTTTAATGAGGTTAAAGCAAACAAACACATTTTTATATTTCTTATAACATGTAAAAGTCTCATATATAGGAATCAGAAATTCTCTCTCATTAGTGACATCTGTGGGTATTAAATGAGCTGCAGGCGCTCGCATGCTTGTGGTGTGACACTATAGCAGGTTATGTCTTTTTCCTCACGTACACTTCTCATAATTACATAAAAGATGTCTAACATGTTTTGCATCATCTTTCAGCAAAGCATCTGTCACTCTCAGTTAGTCAGCCCCCTCCTCCCCTGCCCCTTATGTACATGCACTCGCCTGCTCACACACACAGAGGCTTCTGCTGCGCTGTGGCCGCCGGCCAGCGAGAGCCAATCAGCATCTCCCAACTCGCACAAACATGCATCAAACACCCGAACCTGACCCGACCCGCAAATCGCCAACTTTTTTTTTTAAGACAACCGTGTTTGCTAAACACCAGAAGACTCAGTGAACTGTGGCCGGGGAGCAACGAGCCGTTTTGTGCTCCTTTGTTGAGGGAATAATGTTGTTTTAGCTGTGTGTACTCGAGAGTTTAATTGTGAAATGTGTTCTGGCACACAACGGCTTCATTAGCTGGAAAACTAATATCAGTGTTTCAAGTCAGATAGCATCGTTTTTGTTGTGTTGTTTTGTTATTCTGGCTCAAGTCCATCACATAGAAATCAGTCCACAGGCTGTCGGGGAAGGTCTCATATTTTACATCACATTACAACCCGTTTAAATATTAATACATGAAAATCGCTTCACAATTCTTCATATGAAGCCTTTACATTTACATTATTGTGATTAAACTACTGTCATTTGTGAAGCTCAGCCACCAACAGCTGCACCATCTCTGCTCTGATAGATTGTAAGAACTTAACATGGTCATTGACGCAACTCGTTTCAATTCATTGATTAAATTAGGTTCAGCTACAAGTCACAATCAGAATTCAAACTGCCAAAAGTCAACAAAGTACCAATCAAACGACCTCCCTGTTCACTCAACAGTGACCAGTAGTTAATCGACCGACCCGACCGACAAACAAAATGACACAACACTATGTCCAAAAAGCACCGCACTTCAAACATTAATGTTAATTCAAGTCTTTCATGTCAAAGCGTCTTTCACACATGAACCGCAACGCTGAAATTTTCCAGACGTTACCCGGAGGAGCCGTATGTGTGAACCGGTCGGACCGGACGTTAAACTGACTTCACCCTGCCAGCTCCCTAGTACCGAGTCTGTGTAATATCTAACTGAGCCCATGTGTGAATACAGCAGGCCATTTTCCGGGGAATTCACAGCGAGCAAATGGGAGTGTTGATGACGTTTCTATCGTGCGATCGGCGCTGGATAAACGCAGTGTTGTTCTGACTGCGTCTGAACGGTCCGCTGTGAAGCGAACGCTAACGGGAGAGCTGACTTCCTATGATTTGTCATAAAATAAAAGCCGTTTTATTTCTGCTGAAAAGCTTAAAAACAATGAATTACAACTGCAGTGTAACTTTCCTCATCATGTCCTGCCTCCTGCGTGCTAAACCCAGGCGTCAACCCTTGCCTAACCCTATACCAGTATTTCCAGTAGCTGAAAGCGTGTCTGACACGGACAACCTCCTGCTGTGTGCTACATGTGTGACAGTGTGACACTGTCTAGAGTTCATATGTGAAAACAGCTTAATATTTACAATCAAAACAACGATCAGTACATGGAATAGTTATTAAAAGTACTATGAGTCAAATCTGTATGTGATGCAAACAATAACAGTTTCACTAATTTAGTAACGGCTGTGATCTGACAGTTAATCAGTGACGGGTTTACACGTCTCTGAGGTTAGGTGTTCGCATTGGTTAACACCTTAAATGTTTTCCATTAATGATTAATAACTTAAAAGGAAAAAGTGACTCTGTTTGTTCTACTATTTCCATTAATAACAATCTACAAATCACACAATCTTCATCACTTTAACAGTAAATTCTACGCGCAGTAAACTTCGTTATAGCACAATCGATCTGATACACTTACCATCTACAAGAGCATGCTACATCCAAAAACAAACAAACGAAACAAAAAGCCTACTCTGACGGGTCCCCCCATACTTACCTCGACTTACCTCATCTTCATACGGACTCTAGTCCCATTCAAGACAACAACAGACAGATATAACCCACCTGCAAATACTCACAGTATCCGCGGAAAAACCAAGTTACGCCATCAGACCCACCTACCTTTTGTCACATTTGCTGATCACAAGGTTCTGAAAATCTAAAAGCTGTTAGTCATTACTTACCTTCAGGGTCAATTTATTAAAAAACACACTCAAAAGTTCCATGTATCTCACTTTAAAAATAGCTTTTAAAAAAGCTATCAACTCTGTCTTATGAAATTAGCAACAGAAGGTGTTTTTCTTACTCACCAGTCAGAGCTTACTTGTTTCTCAACATCTTTACATAGTCATGGTTTACTTGTACATTGTTGAAATTCACAAGACAAACAATACTGTATTATGACAAGAAATAGCAAGTGCAAATATACTGAGGGATGAAAACATGAAATATTCTGTCACTTATGAGAGCCATTAATCATTTTCTGTTACAAATACATGACAAGCAAGTGACAAGAGAGTGATCAATGCTTCTTCTACTCTATAATACACAGAGCCCCCCTGAAAGATAAATAAATAGTCAATTAGAGAACGATCATCAGGGCACATTGACTGACTGTGGTGAGAATCAGCAAAGTGTGGGTGGGAGGGCAGTACCTGATCCAGGATGTAGTTGCGTCTCTTGCGTGCAGCGATCTCGATCAGCCTGTTCAGACACTGGGTGGCCTGCTGGATCAGAACGTCCCATCGCCCCGAATAGTTCTTCTGGCGACGCAGACCCATCACCTGCAGCACAAACAAAACAAAAATGAGGCCATGATGGACTGTGAAAGTGTTTGTGAATGTTTTTTTGATTTTTTTAAGGTGGTGGCCCAAACTAACCTTCATCTTGTCCATGATGGCGTTGGTGCCCAGGATGTTGTACTTCTTCTCAGGGTTTGTCTCCGCGTGCTTGATAGCCCAAGTAGTCTTTCCACAGGCAGGCAAGCCAACCATCATCAAGATCTGACAGTGAACAAAGTCAACTGGTTAATTATGAAAGAGTGTTTTTACTTGATAACCATACTGGTCAATCAAATTATTTCCTTTAGTCCAGTTCTGATAGAAAGATCTGAACATATTTCATCTCTGTACGTTCATCAGAACTTTTTCTGTTGATCAGTTTCCAAAAATTATAAAACTGAAACCAAAGAAGTTTAGAGGCACTTCACCTCACTTTCAGGTGTATTTAGGTGCATCACAACTAATTTTTTATTTTATAATTTCTTTGCTTTCCTACCTCGCATTCAGATTTGCTGGCAGGTCCTTTAGTGCCTCTGATCTTGTCCTCCATCTCGATATTGTGGATGTAGGTGTATCCCTCTGGTGGGGGAAAGTACGGCTCCCGCTTCTGTCCAAAGTTGAACTCGACAGCACAATTCTTCACCAGCACATGAGGGAAAAGGGCACGGCCTGCCAACTCCTCCTTGGTTGTCCGGAAAGCTACGCCCAACCACACTCCGTTCTTGGAGAAGCCCATCTCCACCTCATCACCGGTGTCGAAGTCCTGAGGAAAAGCATCATGAGTTTTACTTTAATACTGAACAACTCAACTGCTTGTACAGAAAAAGAATATTTCAATAAATATTAAATATTATTAAAAATATAAAATCAGATATGAAATAATTATGTAATTTAATATGTAAAGAAAAATTTCAAATTTTCTTCTTTTTTGTGAAATGTACATTTTCAGCAATTTAGAGAAATGTAATGTGCATCATTAATTATCCAAATAATCTATATATGATGCTATTAAAATATAAATCGGTTGAATAGCTGTTACTACTACTTACAATGTAACAACCGATGACGTCATTCTCGCCAAACTTCTCGCCAAAGTCTGCAAATTTACAGTCAGAGGATTTCTTTCCTGTTCCTCCATATCCAAAGGAAAAAGGCTCCTCACCTAAAACACGACAATGAAATGCATCGTTTTTATTTAAGAACAGAAAACTTGGGTTACAGCACATTTGAATTCATGCCAAACATCATTTTGACCAGTCAGATAATTGATCCTCTCACCAAGCTGAGTGCTGCAGTGGTTGATGGACCATCCGATTCTGACCACATGGGGATCTGGTTCACTACTGGGCAGGTGCTTGACAGGAATTTCCTCATTGATCTGAAAAACAGAAGACGTGTCAGGTCAAAAACAAGCGTGGAGAGGATTCAGAGTATTCAGTGATGTATAAAAAAGAAAAAGAAAAAAGGAGGAAGCCATTGTTTAAGAGCGCATGTAACAAACAACAAATGACTTCATTGTCATTGTGTATTATTTTGACGAGTTCAACTTCCTAAGTTCTGTGAAATAACAAGATGTTATGATTGTGTTGGTGATGAGGCAGTGTGCGATATTATCTCCATTATTAATTTGTATGAGCATGACTTGTCTAGACTGTTTTAAAATATTTTATTTTATGTAGAAAGATGGTTACATCATCTCACCGCAGGTTGCTTACATTGACATCAGCCCTTAAGAATACTGTTTATGTGTAAAGGTACCGTATGTTCATAAGAGAAACAAAAAGGAGCTTCTCATCCACTGTTTCAAAAATAACAGCCTGTCTCATGTGTCAGAGACCATTATGTCATGTGTGGACACAGTACACACAAAAAGTATATTTACAGATGCTCAATGTTTCACCAGACGAAATCTCAAACTCTGTCAGATACGTTAGCGCAGACAACTTATTGTCTGTCTGTACGTGTGAAACATTTGTGTGTCATTAAGAGTGATACTGTCATGTGTAAATTACCTTCATCTCATAGCACACACGACCCTGAGTGACACCATGAGTAGCACGTGCTCCGGCCCACAGGTAAGCAAAGCCTTCGATAGTCAGTGGATAGCCGCTGTAGCGATCTCGGGACACTTTGAAGTGCAGATCACAATTGTCTGAAAAGATAGAAAATTAGATATTAATGCATTTCTTTGTTTAAAAGAAATAAAAATCTCCTATCAAAGATGAAGCACTTTAAAATGAAGAGCTGGGTCGTCACTGGCTCCATGCGCAATGCTCAACTTGAACATGGAATCTAGTGGTTAGATCGAGACTTATGAGACATTTCGCTAGACGTAGATCAAAATGTTGAACAGTGTCAATGGACCAAGACAACCAACCTTAGAGAAAGTCAGTATGGATAAGAATATGAAAAGTTGAGAGGTAAAAAGGAGAGAAGAAAACACTAAGACACAGTTCAACACCAGCAGGTAAAGAAATACTGTATTTCAATGACTAAGTAAAATTGCTTAAGCATTGTATTGACTGGGTGTGTCTGCAGAGACATTATGGTTTCACTCCAATGCAAGTAAAAAACTGCACTGTGCTTTCAGTAAACTACACTTCTTTACCACACTTGCTAGTTACTTTGCAGACTGATATTCAAAATCTAAAAGCATGATATGATGATTAATTGTTGCATTGCTATAATCTAAACTGCACAACTGTATGTGGGAAGCAGATTAAGCGTCACTTGAAACGGCTTTGATCAAATGCTTCTTGCGCAGTAAAACCAGAGCGGTGGCCTCTCTGAACCACGGTCAGTGAATAACGTAGTGTTTGCTCTGCAATCACACCTCCTCCAAATCTGTCTTCACCCATGCTTAAAAGAATAAAGTCCAGTTGGCTGACAGCCAGAGATTTTTATCTTTTTACTTACATGTGTCAATTGTAACGAGAGTGTCATCTATGTTCTCTTCTTCATCTTCTGCGGGGGGCTGTGGTGTGCGGGATCTGAACAATATAAGCAGAGTATGAAGTTAAAAGCCATTACAGACACTTTCATTGACAAAATTCATTCATTACTATACGTTTCCCTTGTTCTACTACTGGTTTATTATACTTATGTGATGATCTAAAGCATCAGCTAAAACCCGCCCAAAATGCTAAATATCACAATTCATGATCAGCATACCTCTTGTCCTCACGGTGCTCGTAGTAGCCGTAGCCCCTGCTCTCCTCATATGGTCTCTTGCGGCCATACTGTCCACCTTTATCAGCTTCCACTTTGATTTGCTCGGCCTGACCTGCTCCGTCTTGCGCGCGCTGCTGTTCTGTACCACGAGCGTCCTGCTCGCTGTCTCCAGCAGCCTCAGAGTTATCTTCCATTTTGATCTCGGTTTTAATTTCTGAAAAGACACACAATGACAGGGAGGCACATGTTCAGTCTTACACTGTACATAACTCGCAATAAATCATGTTTAAAATGTACAGTTTTTTTGTTGAGAATGTAAGCATGTTTTAGTTTGCTGGAAAAAAAAATCACCTTCTTTGATCACAACATTCTGCGCTGGCTCTGGCTCTGGCTCTGCCTCTGGTTCTGGTTCCGGCTCTGGCTCCGGGGCAGGTTTGGTGACTTCCTCAGCCATCTCCTCGGATTTGTGTATGTCGACGTCTGCCGTGAAATCAGGCATGCTGTGACCTGAGTCTGAGGCTGGCTGGCTTTCATAAGGCTCACCTTCTGCCTCCTCTTCCTCATAGTAACCACCTGAATCTCTGCCCTCATCATCTTCTTGAGGCGCATCGCCGTCACCATCACCTTCACCTTCACCGGAGTCCTCGGCTGCTTCTACACAAAAAAATATTAGAGAAAAATATAAAATTGGTACACTCCTGTGGTACTTGGATGATTTTTTTTGATAAATTACTTATTTTACCATATGCATATATGATCAATTTGAATTAAATCAGAGTAAATCTGTTAAGGGCACCATTTAATTAAAAAAATTGGGTCAAAATTCAATGATCTTATGCAAATTTTGAAAGAAAAGTGGTCCTTAAACTTGGTGTCAAATCAGTAAGATAGGTAAGAAAGTGTAATTTAAACTTTACTTAACGCATAAAATGTTGAGCATATTACTGTTTTATTAATGACCCGTTTAAAAGCTGTATTTCAACTTAAGTTTCACTCATCTATAAGTGCGCAAAATATCAGTTCATCGATAGGGCTCACCTTGTTGCTCTTGGGCATCCTCAGCATCATCTCCCTCTTCTTCATTATCTTCGTTGTCTTGGTAGTCCTGGCAGTACTCATCGTCCTGCTCCCCCTGTTCACCTTGCTCCCCCGGCTCTGAGGTATCAGCCTGGGCTTCTGCCTCAAGAGCGGCTTTCAGTCTCTCCACCAGGTCCGCCTTCAGGCCTCTGGTGTCCAGGCCACGGCGCTGGAGCTCCTCTTTTAATTCGTTGACTTTCAGTTTCTTTACGTCAACACTCATTGTGTTTCTGTTGTGTGTGCGTGTGTGTGTTCTGTGTCTGTTTGTATATGTTTGCTATCAAAACGGAAAGAAATAGAAAAGATAAGTCGAGTACAGTTTACAACCTAGCGTCTAACTTTCAAATCGATATCTTTAGCGCGGCAGTGTGTCGTCAGCCCAATCGGCTACTTTAGCTGGTTAGCTTGACTAGCAGCGGTTAGACAGATACTGTGCATTTATCCCTTGTTTCACTGTGAGTCTATAAGCATGTAATCACGTACTTACAACTACTCCCACCAAACACTATAGTTGCTTTCAAAACCAAATTATCACCGGAGCATTTGTTAATGTTGTTATTAGCTTCAAGTTGTCGCTACGTGGCTAACGCTGGTAACCTTCTTAGCAGTTAGCTAACATACCGACAACCGTTGCAGGACAAGTAACTTTAGCTTTGCGAATTTGCAAGCAGCGCGTGCTACTTTAACTTAGCATGCAAGCCCTATAGACAATGCATGGTTTATTCTGGTTACAATATAGTTAGAATGCAAATTAAGAAAACAAATAACGTTGAGGCCTACCTCCTCTCAAGCGGTTTGCGCGGGTCAGCCGTTGTAGAAGATGTGTAACGCCGCCTAGCGACGGACACCGCCGTGACCTCATACCGGAAGTTAACCAGAACTGCGCGCCCACACACACACACGTTTACGAGCAGTTTCTATAAATACTGCGGTGCACATATGTATCTATTTAACATGGTATTAATTTGCCCTGCTAATTATTGTTTAATGGCCGGATTTTAAGTAAAACCAACATTATTATTTTGCTAGTTTGTATGTGCGCACTTTCTGTGAACACACCAAATTAGGAAGTAACAGTGTTTACATTGTATGCATGCTGGGTAGTGTAGTTTATAACAGATTAATCACTATGGTTAGCTGTGAACATACTTTAGACTAGTTTGTACTTTATTTACATTAAGTAATGCGCAATGTAATTAAACATCTATTAAGTTCAATTCTATATTCTCAGTGCAGTGTTTATTCTCTAAAATACTGTGTACAAAAAAAATCACTATTAACAGACTGCATACCATTTTCTTTATTTTACACCATCCTTTCACAGTTGTCATCACATCCAATGTACATGGACCAGCAAAGGAATTCACAGTGCAAATACAACATGTCCATTAAATTGCTGAAGAGGGGAAACACCAAATAACCCAGTGATGTGACCCAATGTTATACTTTTATTGTTATTGTTGTCGTTTTTGGCCTTCAATGGGGTGCATGAAATGTTTCTCATTTCTGAGTGCCATTAGATATTATAATCTAGTGTCAGTCATGATTGAAGTGTCTTCCAAAGGGCCCGAAGAGGACAAATGAAACTACAATGTTCAGTGATTCCTCTTAGATCACTGAAATTAGAGAATGTTAGAGAAGGTAATATCCTGGAACTGTTAATATCAAATATATTAACTTTGAGACCACCATTGCCTTGTACTGTAAATCTTTACACAGTCAACTTTATAATGTACATGCAAGACCAACCATAGAAATACACTATGAATATCATAGCAATCCCCCTTTTACAACTAGTTGCTCAAAACATGAGCTAATTATAAACACCCAAATCCACAGCGCACTGATATGTTTATGTCCACGTTTTTGACCCGGCTTATTGGTCAAAAGACAGTGTATGAAGCAGGGCTGTTATCAGGCTGTACATATGGCAGTACTATGTTGTTCCTCACACTCATTGACCAACAAAGAGTACCACGATATAGCAAACAACACATTTAATCACTTCTTAGTGGGAACAGGAAAGGACATCAGTTGCCTGTTGATCTCTCTAAGCTGAGCATCTAGAGTCTCTGTGGTTAGTGTTAGTTCTGCTATTTCAGTTCGTAGGCTTGTGATGGTCTCATTCAGCTCCTCCTCTTTGCGGCGAGAGTTAGCAGCCTGCCTGCTGTACTCCAGCACCATACATCCACCACCGATGAGGAAGATGATTGCCTCTCCCAGCAACTCTGCCCCCAGTTCTGCAGCCGCTTCCTCATTCAGTGGCTTAATGGTGGAACCCCGAAAACCCATGATCCGCATCTTTGTTCTCATCTCAATCCAGTGATAAACTGTGAGGAGAAAAAAAAGAGCATAAAGCACACAAGCCAGTTAGGTTTTCAATATCTTTGCACTAATGCATCACAGTTCTAAATACATGGAATAATGCATTTATGGTCAGAGGTGCATACAGAGTGTATTGTGAATATGAGTGCACCCAAAACTGCAACCTAGGACTGTCTAGACAAGTTTTTACCTCTCAAAGCACACACACAGCTCATTTTACCTAACTTAAATCAATCAGGGAACATTTTGGAGTCTGTATCTGACGCCAAGCCCCAAGCAGCACTCACCAGCTGTGAACCACAATCTGTTTAAGCTGGAGCTAAACGCATCTGGACACATTTAAATACTACAGTAAGTCTTCATAATCAGTGCCTTGGTGCAATTTGAATGCTGTTGTCCAGATTTCTATGTTACTGTCTTTTTTTTTAATACATTGTTTGAGCACTAACGAAACATTCAGTGAAACCTGGAGTGAAATAATCAACACAATTATTTCCCTGTCTTTTCTTTAATGGTGTCACTAAGGTTTAGCCGGATTTTCTCCTTGACCCTGTTTAGTGTGTTATTTTGTCTCACTCTTTAGTTTATTGGTCCGTGTTTAACTTTATGTGAATACTGTTATTTATCACTGGACTTTTTCTATGTGAAGTCATTTGAGATAGGTTTTCTGGTAGAGCACATACGGTTTAAATAACGTGGTATTAGACTCAGTGAGAAAATCAAAGGAAAATCAGCCCCCAGGACCAGGACCACCCATCACCTCCGCAGCTTCTTTCCCAGGGCAGTAGCCATCTTTAAGAAGGATAGCAGGTCTGTAAACGTGCCAACTTCACTTCACCTCCATTATCTCATTCAAATTCACACCACATACACTGTATCTTTGTCTGTCCTGCATTGTGTAGATGCATAGAGATTTGTTTTAATTGTTAACTGTACTGTACATATATATATCCTGTTAGCGCACACACACACAAAGATTATTTACACTCAAATGTATATTTATATCTACACTGGGATTCATACTTCTATTTATATTCTGCTTTTTAATACACAGCTTTTATCATGTCAATATACAACCACATAGTACACCCCCACTACACAGAAATGTAAATTACTATCCCTCTTTTTACACAGTTATGTTTGTGTCTATGTTTACTGTTTAATGGTCATGTTAAGTGCTTTTTCTATTGACATCTGAATTCCTTGTACTTGCTACTTGTTACAGACCACAATCGCTGGTTAAATATTTCCTATCTACTGTCACATTCAGGGTAGGATGTGGAGTAAAAGGCATTCAGACTGCTATCCTGAAACAGTAGCAAACGCTACATGCAACCTGTTCAATGACAGACACGACCCGCCCTCTACGACCTTGCCAGGCTGCTATTGGTCAACCAGATAAACCAGCGGAATTGATTGGTTAAGCGGTTTTGACAAATACACTCCCATTGGCTGTTGCAACCGTCCTAGCTATTGCTATCGTCCGGGGTGTCTGACCATGAAATGTAGCGGTCATTGAAAGCCGTTAGTTTCGGTTACTCACGCTGTGCCGGCGGCAGACAGACGTAACTCTTAAAAAACTCGCTTCTCCTGGCTCCCGCTTTAATCCGGTTCGCTACAGGCTTGCTCATCTGCCTCACTCCGAGGTAGAGGAGCTTGGCGATAGGGAAGGCACCGACAACCATCTTGGCGGAAACACCTTCACCACAGTGGGGCGGCGCACGTTGAAGTTACGCGATGACGTTATATGATCGGCAGAGTCGTAGAGAAAGAGACGTAAAGTCAGCAATGAACCTGACGCGATTTTTTCCTAGGATGGCGAAGTCACCAACCGCCCTACTCTGCCTCTGATTGGCTAGGATCCGTTGCCTTTGTGGGTTGGGTTGGTTAGGTTACGAGTACTAACCAATCAGAGACAGAGTAGGGCGGGTCATGACTTCACCATCCTAGGGGAAAAAAAACCTGACCCGTGGAATTGAATTAAATATAACACTCAGTATAACTTTTCAAATAATAAAACTAGACCTAGAGGCAAGTTTTTTCTGGAGATCTCAAATTGGGAACATACCACGCTTACCTTATAAGTACTGTATTTCAAACAAGGCAAAGTACACAGTTCATGTTCAAAATTTTACATGAAGTATACCCTGCCAATCTGTCTTATTGTCAAATTTACATGATATTTCTTGCACCTTTTGTGAATATAATATAGAAACAATTTCTCACTTATACCAAAAAGTTTGGGCAGATCTAGAGTCTCGCTTGTGTGAAGCTGCTTATTCTGTCTACTCTTTTAATCTTAAAGACATTATGTTATCATGGTAATCCAGGCGATGGCGCTCTTTGAATATCTGATTAATTCCATTATTCCGTATGCAAAGTTTTTTTTAAAATTCATAAACAGAAATTTTCTAAATCTCACATTTTCTTTAGAACTAAATTCTCTGCTTTAATCACTCAGTTTATCAAACAACGACAACAACAACAAAAGTAATAAGTTATTGAAACATTATGGATCTTTTTTCCCCTGAAACCTCTAACTGAATATGTTTATATTTTGTTTATATTCCTTATATTTTCTGTAACTGTCTTTCAATATTTTAATTTTATGTTCTTCATATATTTTTTTTTTATTTAAATCTGATTTGTATGTGCTGCTACTGTATACTGTATAATATCCTTTAGTTAATAAAAAAAATACTTGATAAACAAGTCAGTAACCTGTCCCGACCCACCCACGTGTGCAAATAGGCATTATTTTTTTTTCTCCACCTGCATTCCGCAAAAACCCGCCCCTATCTAGTCTCTGATTGGCTCTGACTCTGATACGTTTTACTCTAACCCAATCATCTCTCGTCTCATGCCTAAACCTAACCAATCTAATCAACGAAGGCAACGAGTACTAGCCAATCAGAGGCAGAGTAGGGCGGGTTTTCGCGGAATGCTGATAGAGGCAAAAAAGTAGGCTGTAAATATCGAGGTCAACATTTTATTACATCTCTTACAGTATGAATAATGTTAACCCACGCAACCCAGCTGACATTTCACTGGAAGTGCTCTAAGCACTTTTATCATTAGTGACGTTATCTCGGACATATTTTGATAACATCGGCATGAAAGAAATGACACAATATCACTCATTAAGTGCCTTATCTGGTGTAGGAATATATGTATGGCATATGAGGTTACGTGTAAATCAGTCAGTTGCAACCAATGAATAAACAAATTCAACAACATTTCCTTCTAAGGTTGTGTAAGTGTTGCGTATACCACATTCCTTTGTCATTGTCAGACCCACTTAACAAGGGTTACTATATGTTATGGGCCTTATACAATGTATAGGAGGGAGGCTATAATTATGTAACACAAAACACATATTTGTTCATTATGTTAATAGCTTATGCACATGTACCGCCCTTCAACATCTTGTCTAAACATATAAAAGTAGTATCTATTTATCAAAATGAATTTTTTTAAAAACAGCCGACAACCATTTATGTGTCTGTAAAAACAAAACAAAGGAAAAAATTGATTTAAAATATGTCTTTCCTGTTGTCTGCTTCTCAGGAAACAACATTTAAAAGTGTAAAGTCAAGCGCGATGCTATGCTTCACCTGGGCCAGCTGAGGCAGAAACACCTGGCTCGGGTTACGGTGGTGAAAGAGAGAGAGAGAGAGAGCCAGAGGGGCTGGACTCTGTGCCAAATAACTCAACTCAGTACGCAGATACGACTAAATGTCTGGAGACACGGCAAGAGAGAAACACTCAGACTGAGGACAGACACCACTTCAGGGAAAGAAAAGGAACTGGAAGAGGACAAGGGGGGCTTTCCTCTCGAGTTTGAGGAACAAAAACAAAAAAAAAAAAACCCAGGCTCTAATTTCTTTTTGAGGTAAGGAAGTTTTAGTTAGGAAGCGCACCTCTCAGGGTGTGAACCGTGTGAGTTAGAGATTCCCGATGAAGTATGTTTCAACATTTCTTCTGTGTTGTACTGTTAGTGTATCGTTCATTTTGCCATTTTAGTCGCTTCATAGCTCCATTCATTGTGGTGAAAACGCCTTTTTTTTCTCCCATCTCTCTCTCTCTGTCTCTCTCTCTCTCTCTTCTGGGTAGTTCTTTCCAGTGTTTTCTGTTTCATTGTGAGGAGCATTGAATGTAAGGAGGAGCTTATTGTTCTCAGACTAATGAAAATCAGATGTTAGCCTACTATTTCTAGTCTGGCATGCCTCGCAGTCTACAACCACAGGAGAAAGTGAAGTGCAACAGCCAGTTGCTGGACATTGATAGACGGATTTTGCAGCACTATTCACCAATCACTTTAAACTGGGAGTCATACAATGTACAGCCACCTACAACCTGAAAAGCACCTTTATGAAGAGTGACTATCCACAGGGGCCTATTGGGGTTTGTGATTTAATTGAAATAGTGATATAAAAGTGATCTTATCTCACCGAATGACATGTGTGATATGAGGATGTGACCTGTAGGAGCACAATGATAATATATATGGTGATTTTAAGTGTTTATCTTAGTTACTGGAGTTCTGTACCGTTTCTTGTGACTGCAGGACGGGATTGTGTCAGTTATTTGCTGAACTTGAGCTTATCTATTAGCAGAGATGATCACTGAACAATACCTTCAATCAAACTAAACCTTCCTGTCAGAGCAGGATTTAAGTGGATAAATGCACTCGGTTTACTAGTTGTGTCAAAACCAGCCGGGCTGCATTGTGTGATGCACTTGCTGCAACCTGTTGTCTAACAAACTGTTTATAGCTTCTCAGTAACTCTGGCATTTTTTTCTTTTTTATATATCAGATACACACCTTAGTCATTTGCTTGTCTGTCTGTTTGTGTGCTCTTTGCACTTCCACTGAACAGGCATTAGATTGAGGATGTAACTTGCCAGAAATGTCTGTTATGTTGTGAACTACTGAGAGATTCCTGAGTCACATGCTGTGGAGAACAGCGAGGCTCCAGAAGTGAAGAATACACCTTTAATGTCTGCCGAGAATGACTGTTATCCCCAACAGCTGCATTGTCTTAGACTGTTTTCTTTGGCAGTGACAGTTACTCTAATGAATAGTGTGTATGTGCGTGCTCGTGCTCGTGCTCGTGCTCGCGCGCGCGCGTGAACGCTCATTTTTGTGTATCAAAGTGTGTAGAAAGGTGAAGAATTTCAATGACTAACCAGGGAAGAAGCGAGGGTGAAAGTGTTATTTAAGTACGGGGTGGAGTGTTATATTGGAGAGGCTTATAGTTGCTGAAGCGTGGAAGTAGAGTACATGATTAATCTATGAGCCATTTATAGGTCATAGGTCAGAAAGCAACTCATCACTCATTATAGTCAACTGTAACTGATCAGCTGGTGTAGCTGGGAAAACAAGTCAATACAGAGTTTTGCTTCATGTCAGTTTCATCATAGTTTATAACCTTTGACACCTGAGATGATCTAAACAAAGCAGGCACAGCAGATGAATACCACGAATGTAGCAGGTGAATGATTTCCTTTCCTCGAATGATGTGACACACATTCCAGATGTTTTACATCATGATTACACTGTACCTTCCACCTGTATTTACACAATTAGCTTTGGTATTAACTCGGTTCCCATCGCATGCCGATGTGTAGACACCACATTGGATGTTATCATTGGACTCCTGGCATGAAAATACCTTAAAAGGGACGTGAATAATAGCCCGGATATTTCAAATGTGTCACAGCAGCCGTGTAAAATCACATCAGGGATCAGCGGGAGTTTTGTTCACACATGCGTGGCATGTTTCAGTTTGATTTGTCTGCTCGATGACATACTCCCTGGACTTTTTTTTTTTTTTTTTGATGACTTGCACTCCATGAAAAAGTATAACAAAGAGTTCAGTTGTATCAGAGCAAGTATCAGCCAAGTTCACTGGCAGGAATGAAAAGAGGCAAAAATATAAGGGAAAGATGTGAAGGAGGAAAAGAACCATGAAGGCAAGGCAAGTTTATATGTATAGCACATTTCAGCAACGAGGCAATTCAAAGTGCTTTATATAAATCATACAAGGCATTAAAACAGATTAAACTATTAAAAAGTGTTGCATTTGGAAATAAAAAAAGAAGCTAAAAAGGGAATAAGACAGATAAAACAAGAGAATAAAAGTGAGAATGAAACAGGAGAGAGGATGGAGGAGGGGCGGGGGGTAAATTCCTGGATGAAAATAAGAAGTACAACAGAAACTCAATAATTGCTTAGATACGGGCTTGTTGGTGAAAGACTTGAAAGCGATGAGAAAGAGGGAGGAACTGCTTGTAGTCATGGTCGGACACACCCTGGCATTCTGCAAAGCTAATGATTATTGTCTTTAATTCTTACTCTCTTTGCCTCCGGCTGGATCTCTCTACTTTCCTGTAGTAGTGCCCACTGACAAAGTTCTCCAGTTCCCAAACTTAAATGAAATAAAAGTCCAGTCTGCAAAGGTAGTTTTATTTTTTTTTAAGCACTCCAACATGTTTCTATCTGGTGTTTTTTTACTGGGAAGTTACCTCTTGACAGAGTTAATTGTTCCATGTTAAAATGGTTGAAGTAGCTGACGTTGTAATATAAGTGCCGGGAAGGAACTGGAAAGAAAATGAATATGAATATGTTTTTCCAAAACTCTCTGGAGGAAGCAACCAAAGTGCAGCAGCAGGTCAGCGAGCCTTGAATAGTAGACGGCACTGCTGCAGAGTCCACGGCGAAAAGTCCATTTAATGTGTTTGTGTCAGTATTTAAAGATGTGTGTGCTTTTATATTTGTGTTTGTGGACTTTAAGGTGTTACGGTTTCCTCACTTATTCAGTAAATGCTTCTCTACATGCTGTTACTCCTTAAAAACCTTCCTTATAACAAGTCAGTCAAATAGTTACAGTCTATTCATAGACTATTTGCACAGTATTAAAATATCCTGATGAGAAAAACAAACAAAGGCACGGTGCTACTGCCCAACACATGCTGTCGAGATAAAAAGAGCTCATAGAAAATCTATTAGATGACAACAGAACATAAAAAAGTGGAAGATGATTGAACAAGAAGCATAAAATCATGGCAATAAAGCAATAGTCCTGGTTCAGTGTATCAACCTGTGGATTTAGCTCTTAAAAGACATTATAAGTGTAAGTTTACCCCTCTTTTCTTATTATGTACTTATCAATTATTACAACACTTTTCTATATGTTCAGATACATTAACAGTGTGTAAAAAGCAAAGAGAAAAAGATACGCCTCATAGTCAAATACAAAAATATTCACTGATTAAACCTAAAATGAAATAAAATATAATTTCGACAGTTTACTGACTGTGTGTCAGTAATGTAAGCATAACGAAAAAAAGAATAACGAACACAGTAAAAGTTGTTACAGAGAAAACAAAGGAAGAGCCAGACAACAAGCAGAAGAGCTTGCCAGGGAGGGAAGGGGTGGGGTCAACGAATTACGGGACAGGAAGTAGAGAGTTCAATGCGAGTGAGTGAGTGATTGACCTGACCCCTGTGACTCAGTGAGTGTGAGTGTCATTTTTTTTTTTGTGTGTGTGTGAGCTGCCCTTGACACAAGATAAGAGTCCCAGACTGTGTAAACGCCTCACTGGGTGGAGTGGTGAGGAATGTGAGCATGCGACCTGTCCGGACGGAGACTCTCAAAGAGTCACCGCGACACAGCACAGCGTGTGAAGAACAGTTATTATTATTATTATGTCTGTGTTCAACACTTAATTTGATTGGTCTTACATAACGTGTTTTGCCTCCTCTTGCCTTGTCTAATGTTAAACTGGTGTCAGGGACTTACCCAGTGTCTGAGAGGGATGTGTTTTATCAGCTGTTGGTTGCGGTTGGTCTGGTTTAATAGACTCAGCAAGATTTCTTTTTTTATGTACAAACACACAAAGAAATACAAAAAAGTCACTTCCTCCTTTCTATTTATGCCTCGGTTAACTCAAAGAAGCTTAAAGAAAACAAACCAGATTTTTCGGAAATGTTAAATTAAGATCATTATCAGGTTCATCCGTGTTTCTCACGTACAGACGCAGCATCTTGTTTTCCTATTTTTATCTAAACAACACACAGCTTAAGAAGACAGCTTTGGCCTTACTGGAATACTGGTGTGTTTTTTTCACTTTAGGTAAAAAATACAACCTCCGACAAGCGAAGGTTTTACTCTGACATGTTAAGAGACATGCTTCGTCTACATGTAACGCGCCGAACACAACATACTGATGATATATTACAGTTTAAGAGCGGCTGTGGTTTGTTTTGAAGTGGGAAATGCACCATAATAGCTCTCAGAAATGTTGTGTGGTCACGCAGCAGGCCGGCGCTGTTGAATCATCAGTGACAGTGGATTCTGTGTGTTTTTCGGGCAGGCCGAGAGAGTGACCTCACTTTCTGCCTTTCTCTGCGACTACACCGCCATGACCATTGTTAGTTAAACTAGGGCAGGACTGTAAATGAGGGCTAGATGGCTCAAAACATTTGGAGAAAAACATATGATTTAACTGCAATTAGAGATATATTTGAGCCTCTCACTGGTTTTTAACAGACGACATCACATCACCCCGATCCTGGCGTCTCTCCGTTGGCTCCCTGTTTGTTTTTAGAATTGATTTTTAAGGTTTTGCTGATCACTTTTAAAGCACATCTGGGTCTGGCTCCAAAGCTACGTAACGGAAATGCAGCCAGCCTGCAGCCTTAGATCCTGAGGCGGGGCACTTCTGGCTGTTCCAAAGTCGAGACTTTAATCAAAAGGTAATCGAGCGTTTGCCATCAGGGCTTTGGAAACGACCCGTCTGAGAAGATAAGGTTCTCTGAAATCAGTTCTTAAAACTCATTTCCATGGACTTGCTTTCATGTGAGCTCATCTCCTTATTGTCTTTTAATCTTTTTATCATCTCTTAATCGTTTTTCTTCTTTAATATGACCGACTTGTTGTTGCTTTCTGTGCCAAGTGTGCTTTTGTATCATACTGCCTTCGCTTTGTCCATCAAAACACTTTCTAAAAATCTGTTTTTTAAAGTTGCAATATAGATAAATTTGTTATTATATTATATTTTATTGGCTCCAACAGGCACATAGTATGTATTATTAGGTTTAGACTTATCCAGACGTACATGAAGGCCATATCAGGACTTACAGTTCCCTTTTGAGAACGTCATAAATTCAATATTATTGCTTTATGATAGTATACTAATTATTTGTGAAGGTATTTACTGCTTAGTTCATGAAGAAGATGCCTTGAAGTAGCTTGCTTTTCTTTTTTTTTCTTTTTAATATGTCTCTTATAAGGAATAATCACATATTAATATAAAATATTGAAAAATAATATATCAAAATTGCTGTACTTATCGCGCCCAAATTGATTATCTTCTCAGGCATATCTGATATCTGTTATACTAATGAGAAGAAAGTAAACTATAAGTCTTTAATTCCAGGTAATTATTTTCCGTGTAGTCATTTTAAGTTGTCATTAGACATGCAGGAATACTTTGGCGTTAATTTGTTTTATGAATAGCTTTTTTGCATCTAGTTGGTCCTAATTGACAAGCTGGCATACACGGCTGTGTCTGAAGTATTAGTATAAGCCGACATCCACTTGATGAGGCGTGTACTGCACCTATCTGTTTGTCTGAAACTGGCTTTCAAACAGACCAGTCATGTTAAGCTGGAACACCTGGCATCATAGATAATGTGGTTGAGTCAGCAAGCCGAACAGACAAACGTAACTGCTAGCGGGGCCTCAAAAAGGGGTGTGATGACATTTAGCGCCGTGATTTGTCACAGAACTTCTTATCGAGAATACCTGCAAGTGTTTTTTTTTTTTGTTTGTTTGCAGTATGAGGAAATATCTGGCTTGTTTAGACATGAAGGTTGTTCAGGTTATGTGACCTGACAATGTTGGCTCTCTGTCAGAAGCACTTGATGAAATGAGAGACCTGGCAGCCTGCAGCCAGGAGAGAAAGGTTAGGGTTAAACGCTGCTTAGTGTTTTCAGTTTGAAGACACAGTTTATTGCATCAAACTCAAGAGTCGAATGGAATGAGAGGGAGACCCAGAGGGCAGAGAGCAGAGCATGTTGGTACGAATTTTAGAGCTGTTTCTCGTGAGTTGATGGTGCAAGACTTCTCTCCTAACGGCTGTCCTCTCTGTGTGTGTGTTGGTGTTCTTTTCGCAGGAGCCGAACGCCGCTGCCTCACAGCCATGAGTTCTCAGACGGGTTTCGGCAGCAGCATGCTGTGTGAGTTCCTACCGATCCTTAATTTGTTTCTCTTGGCTTTGTTGTAGTCTTTGTGTACATGTGAGTAATATCCTGTGCTGATCGTCTGCGGTTTGCTTATGTGGTTTATATTCAGTCCAGTCCATAAACGACGACCTGAATGCATCACTGGCGACAGCGGACGAGTTATCCAAAGAGTTCAACTCCTTGCTGAACCAGGTTTCCTCCAACAACAACAACACCAAACCTGGGACTCAGGTACACACACACACACACACATTACACTGACTTACATTCATTTCCTGGAGACTTACCCTGACCTTAACGTAACCCTAAAGGAACCAGGTCTTCACTTGTTTTTTATCCCCATAAGTGAGGCGAGCCTTCACAACATGACTTTGTAAACAGATTTACGTCCCCACAGCGAGGGGAATACCTGAACCAGGCACCACCTCCAGTTATAGCAATATGAAACACCGATGTTTTATGTAAAGAAGTGTTTTAATGTGTGTAAGAATCCCAATTAGCCTTTAGCATGCCACTGCAATTCAGTGGGTTTTCCATTAAAAGATTTATTTTATTATTGTTATATTAAAAGCTAAAACCAGTTCTTGTCCATATTTTAAGCTAAATGGATACTATGACTTACTGCTCAGTAAAATTTAAATACCTATGTATATTAAATCATCATTTTGTTGGTATTTAGTAGCACCATATTCCACGAGTTGTAGCCATCAGCTTTCCGTCAAAGACCCATCAGTATAATAGTTGTTGAATGCTGACAAAATTGTTTCATCAATGTAATGACACAGTGATCAAACTTTACTATATTTACTATACTTTATAACATTTCCCCACAGACCAGCTCTATAGTCTCCAGAGATAAGCCTCAGTCCTCCAGGCTGTCCGGCACCTCCATCACCATGAGGGAGACGAGCGGCAGCAGTAATGGCAGCTCCGGCGCTAACCTTCCCTCCCTCAGCTCAGCGACTTTCCGTCCAATGGACCCCGTTACATCCAGCAACAAAAATGCACCGTTGCCACCCGTCTTCACCACCACCAGCCCTCTCTCATCCCCCAAGATCCAAAGGCATGCACGCTCTTCACCTTCTCGGTCCGGATCTGAAAGCAGCTCGTACAGTCAGCAGAGCCCCAAACAGTCACCTCATACCCCGAGGAGAAGTTCCCCCCATCATTACAACAGGAGCCCGCGAGGCTCGATCAGTTACATGGATAGCCCCACAGGTGGTCCTTTTGACCAGTCAGCCCGGCCTCCCTTGCACCACCCATCCGCCAGCCTGCTGAGCCCGTACGACAACAGCCAGATGGGCCGCAGGTCGCCTCGGCCGGACAGGAGCCCCTCTCCGTTGTCTTTGAATCATCCGATGTCCAACACACTTCCTCGAAATTTCGGCGGCTTCAGGCAACTCGGTAAGTGGGTGTAGTTATCCAGCTACAAGTAAGTTAACTCAAAGTTTTGGGTCAATTAAATCCAACAGAAATCATTTAGTTATCATGGGATTCAGTTGACTGCAACTCCATGGTAGACATTCCTGAAAGAAATGTTACCTCATGAGATAATAAAGGCCTTTGTGTTGTAGTGTTCACAAGCCGGCATCGCCATCGTTCTGCTCACTGCCTAAACAAACAAACTTTCGACATGATGACATTTTTCATTTCAATTACCCAATCCCTGAAAGAACGTCAGTGTAATGCCACACCTGGATAACTGTTGATATTCAGGATCTTTCCAATTTGGCAATGAGTCAGATTGTTGCTAAACATGGTATCCATATGGTACGACAATCACAGCTGTGTCACATTAATGAACCCCAAACAGTCGGTTTTCATTAGAGGTGGACATGGAAACTTGAACATTTGGCAAAAACAACCAAAATGGGCTTCATAGAAATAAAGTTATCCTGCTAATTTGTAACAAAAGAAGAAAATTACCCCCACTTTTTAAACATGTAAACTAAAAGCTTAGCTATGAAAAGACGCCGCAATTTATCTCTCTTTCTGTCTCTCAGATGAGGGTATGCAACGGCAAAAGAGTCCCGGGAAGTGGAACGAGACAGATCTAGACGTGTCCTACGAGAGGAAGCCTCACCACACCTATGACAGTCAGTTGATTTCCACAACTTTCTCTTCTACATTTCAACTTTCACTCTTAATGTGAAGTTATGCTTTTACTCTCAGACAAACAATTCAGACGTGAACTCTAGACCAGCGGACGCACTCTCTTGCCTGCACTGTATGTATGTGATCTGTGTATTTCAACTTCACACTTTGCCGTTGCAGAGACAGAGTGGCTGCGGCCGTCTGTGCCAAACAGCAACTGGAGAGAATCCAACCTCGACGGCCCTCCTCCGACCCCAAACCCCAAAAAGGTGCGTAGTGTTGACACAGTCGAATAGGTGCAGCGGGAGATTTGTTTGAATGGCTTCTTTTGTCTCCTTAAAGCGGTTTCCTTTGACACAATCTGCTTTTATGGCGCTCTAATTAAAATGTTCGCCATTCCCTGGATTCCATTCGCCGGATTTCTTAAGAGGTGCTAGATAGCCATCAAATGCGAGTCGTCTGGCATGGTTCACTGATAAGAAGGGGGTGAAGTGGCTAATCATGTGAGAATGATGCAAGAGAGTCAATATTTTTAGACATGGCACACCTTACATCGGCTACTTGAACTGAAAAACTTTGTAGCATTTGTTTTCATAGTTAGTCTATTTTTGGTTTCCAGGGAACAGAAAAACATTAAAAAAACAGGCTTGTTAAGTTGTAATGGTTAATGTGTCAGGAAGTCTATTATTTTCCCTCCTTTTGGCTCTAATGATTACTATTATTCTCTTCTACTATTTAGTGCCTGGTGGGTAATGTGCAGTGGGGTTTTATCAGGGCGTTTTTGCTGCAGGTAGTTGACAAGTGGTTGCTTAATGGTTGATGAAAGCGGTGCGTTTGAACTGTGCAATGAATGCTCCAGATGTGAAGTCAAAACAATAAGTTAAAAGAGGCTTATCAGCTCCATAAAGCTGCAGAGTGAGCTGCAAACGCTCTGTGATTTCAGTACAATGTCTGATTTAGTGAATAGCATTTATTTATTCTTCTTCTTTTTTTTTTTCATTTCCAGGATCCTCGCTCTCAGTCTCTCCAGTACTCCCACGGCTCTCTCCCCCGTAACACACGTATATCAGTTCCTCCAGATGTTTCATCTCCTTACCACCCCCAGCCCATCCTTTCCCGTATTTCCATCCCTCCCACATCTACTCAGTCCCGCCAACGGAAACCCATCCCTCTCTCGGTCATCATGCGTCTCCAAAACCCCCACTGGGGAGCCATGGCGACCCGCCACCCCAGAGTCCTGGGACCAGAAGCGGACATGGCACCTTACCAACCTGCTATGTCCATCCCCAGGGAATTCTTCCACCAACCTGTATTCCAGCCTCCGCAACCCCCGCCTGAGCTGAGACAACCGGCTGTATACAGTGACGGTAAAACATATTTAACATAAACTAAAGATGAATGTTCACAAGATCTTTGTTCAGCTAACTTTGCCTCACAAATGTGGTTTGGTATTCATCTTGGCAGTGCTGAACCCAGGGGATATTGATGCGGAGTTAGAACGGCTGGACTTTGTTCATCACATGCCTGTGATTTCGGAGAATCCCAGCATGCCGCAGGGCGTGAGGGAAGTTGAGCAGGGCGTGCTGCCAGCTCCCCGGCCACTCAGCCCCACCAGGTTGCAGCCGGTTGTGGCGCCCGAGGCCCAGAGCCAGGAGATCCCCGACCTGGAGGAGCTGCTCCGCATCAGAGCGGAGATCCCCCGCGCCCTGAAAAGACGGGGCTCCGTGGACCAGTCGCGGCCCCTGAAGAAGGCCTCCCATTACCAGCCGAACCAGTACAAAAATCTCATCAACAAGCTCTTTCACAGGAAGGACCAACGCCAGAAGGGGGAGCAAGGCAGCGAGACGAGCAGCTCCTCAGACGGAGAGGACAGTCCTGCACTTCCTCCTCCTTTCCCTCCATCTCATTCATCCACGACGGTTCCCCACGACTACAGGGTAAGAAATGGACCTGTTGTGACTGATGATGTAATAATCTCTGGATTAAGCAGAAATGTGTTCCTCAACAGCCAGTTGAAGCAATATGTTGCTGTGTGACACAAAATTATCAACCCTCATATGAAATATAAATCACTCATTAAATGTTTTATTTTGCTTCTTTTGCACTGTAAAGAGACGTTTATATGTTACGTCATTATCTGGCAGCTTTCACCAGAAACGGCAATTCACGTTACGTTTTGTCCCTTCAGAGCTACCATTCCATTCTGCGGCGGTCCAATCGGGAGTTCAAAGGCACCGGGAGGCGAGCTCGGCTCAGCCCGCTCGTCCTGCTGCTGGACGGCGCGTTGGTCGGAGAACTGGAGACGGTGCAGAGGGCCGTTCAGGAGGTTCGTGTGCACACAAATGCACAAATATATACCTTATTTATTGTCACTACTACAACTACAAATACAAAAAAATAAAAGTAATCAGACAAAACTGCACCAAAATTAAAGACAAATGTTTATATTTCTTAATAAACATGAAGTTTTGATTCACTGAAGGAAGCAAAATCATTTGGTAGACACGTTCTACCAATAAAACATAATCTATGTAGGTTAATTGAACAGAATAATATTAGTTTACACATTAAAATGAAGGCACTTTTCATAAAAATGTCTACAAAACATTATTGTTGTATTGTTTGCTATATTTACAGCTAAAACTAATTCTACATCTTCCAAAAATAATTTCAGTTTCTTTTTAGCTTTCATGAGCTGCCTCCGTAAATACATTCGATAAAGTTAAAAAAAAAAAAAACTTGTTCAAACCGGTCTGAGCCGAGGCAGTAAAGTGAAGCGCCAGAGTCGATGCTCCAGTTCTGGATTTGGACTTTTAAGAGGCGCTGAAAACTATATATAGTTATATTTAACTTCATTTTTGTCAGGGAAGGATTGCTGAGTGTGCGTTCCCTCGTTTTCAGCACATCTGCTTCTTCTTTATACAGAATTTTGCCTGGAAAGTTGTTCAGTGGAAGAGTTGCTATTTCTATTTTAGCAGCTGGGAGGTTGAGCGCAAGGTGATGCTGACAGTAGTTTGTGAAGGCGGATAAAGTTGGGCATTATTCAGAAACAGTTCTCCATTGGACATCACATGACCCTGATATGTAATTATAAGAACATCTGATGTTTATTTTAATGTAATTAATTACAGTTTAGCTGATAAATCCACTGTCTGTTCTATACGTGTGTTCTTTAGATGAACGACCCCAGCCAACCCAATGATGAAGGCATCACTGCCCTCCACAACGCCATCTGCGGCGGCCATTACAACGTGGTGGATTTCCTGGTTCGCATCGGAGCCAATGTTAGTGCACCAGACAGCCACGGATGGTAAATATTTACTCATTCTTTCCTACCTACTGTGACTTTGGCCCCGTCTGTAAATAAAAGATAAAGAGGTGGCGTGTGTTTTGCACGTGAGGATTTCGTAACACGACCTGGATATTTCCAGAATGATAATACCTGTAGATGTATTTATTTACCGGTGATTCTTCCTCTTGCAGGACTCCGCTGCATTGCGCGGCTTCTTGTAACGACCGTCCTCTGTGTGAGTTTTTGGTGAGAAATGGAGCTGCTGTCATGGCCGTGACAGAGAGTGACAGCGCCACCGCCTCCCAGAAGTGTGATCCTTATGCTGTCGGGTTTGAGGAGTGTGAGAACTTCCTGAGAGGTGAGGCTGAACACACACACACACACACACACACACACACCCTAAATGCTATAAGATGCGTCATTGACAGTGTGCTCTGACCTTTGCACTCTTAGTCACTGGTTAGATATGACAGGTTTAAGCTTAGTCACCCATCATAAAACCCTAAATACTCATCATAAAATGTAAAACTATCACACAATATACTAGAAAATGTACATTTATGGCCCTTAGCTTCCTGTATATTCTCATCCAAAGCAACTTAAAGGGAACCGTTGACTGAATATAAACATGGACGCCATGACAGTGAAGCCAAAACATTTTGATCGCCCCCCTGGCAGCTGGCTGCAGTATAGGTCGTAAGTCCCGCCCCCTCCGTGTTAGCAGTTAGGACATGAGCCAAAAAATCAAAGTACATGTCAAATAAATCTTTCCTTAAGATGGTTTCTGTCATGTTATGTAGTTCTTACCACGTTGATGTTTGTCCAAGCGCTCATTTATGTGATAAGTTTGTTTTTAATTAGTTATTTGACGATATAATAATGATTGACAGCTGTAACAGTGGCTCTTAAACCTCCGTCTGGCAGCGGGATGGCTGAGGGGGCTTGTCCGCAGGCCGCCATCTTACCGCCCGACTCTACTGCGCTCCCAATAACATCACGTAAGGAAGACGGCAGCTCCTGGAAGGGAGATATTTTGGCTTCGCTTTTGTATAGAGACAGGAAACGGAGACGCGTCGTCCGTATTTATGTAGAGTCAATCAAGCGAACAGATAGGGGTCCAGCATCTTCGAGGGGGAGAGGCTTTAGAAATAAATGGTGTTTTTGTGCTTTTAGCCAAATCCGCATTCTTGGCAGGATGGGAAAGTTTTTGGAAACATTGTTCAGAGCACATGCCACTAACAGTTTCCATGGCAATTAGCAGGAGAGAGTCTGGGAAAGTTAAGGCTTTTATGTAAGAAAATAAAGTAAATGAACAGTTAGAGGAGGAGTTTTTTACAACTATAGACAAACACATATCTGATATTTAAACAAAAGCTGGTGTTGTAACTCGTAACCTTTCGGACAGCAGACACTAGTGTCTCTGATCACCAGTCTAAACTACAACTTTCTAGGACAATAAGTGTTATTTATATATATAAAAATGTCCTGTTTTTTGTGATGTCAGGTGTGGAGGAGGCCATGGGGTTGGAGAACAGCGGGGTGCTGTACGCTCTGTGGAACTACCCGGCTCAGGCGCCCGACGAGCTGAGCTTCAAAGAGGGAGACATGGTCACCATCCTGCAGAAACCCGAAGGCTCCGACTGGTGGTGGGCATCGCTCTGCGGCAGGGAGGGATTCGTTCCAAACAACTACTTTGGGGTAAGATGCCAATTTCCAACAAGTCACGCAGTCGCCTCCTGATTTTCATATGAAAAAGTAAAAGTATTAATATCAATGTTTGGGTTTTTTTTCCAGCTCTTTCCAAAGGTTCGGCCAAAATCTCTCTGCTAAAGCGGCGTCTTCACGATCAACCTCGGTCAAACTGAGGACCGTCTCAAAAAAACTGCTTTACACTGTTGAAAGGAAAAAAAACGTGTGTGCGGTTGTGAAAAGACCGTCTTGCTGCGGGGCAGGAGAAATGTTTGATCAAGCCGGTCAAGGAGAGTTGAAGGAGAAGGCTCGGTGTTCATTTCGGCCTCACTGGCGATAATCTCTTTAGAGGACATTGTTCTTGTAGTGGCTTCACTGTCAGATGTTTTTCTAGTAAATCCACATCTGTGCTAAACTTTTCTGTTTATCAAAGGGTTACATAAAGGGACATATTTCCTGTTGTTTTGCTCAGTTATGTTCCAAGTCAGGCGTCGACGCTTCTGACTCATCGGGCTGCTTAGTAATCTGAATGCAAACAGTGGCTGTCGCTCGTCCAGTCCACTCATCAAACAAGGTCAATACTTAGCGACATGCTGCCGACAAACATGATCCACGATCGCTCGGTTTAGATAAAGGGCTGCTTTTTAAATCATCAGGGTAAAATCGAGCTTCTCAAATCCTGGAACGTATAGTCGTCTGCTGCTACAACAAAGAAGAAACATCCTGAACTCTAAAGTAAAAGAGAGCATTCAGGAGTTAACATGGAACTTTTTTCTTATATAAGATGTACATATTGCAGTTTTTTTTTTTTTTTACACATAGTCTCTTGGATGTTAGTGTTAGTCTCTTATAGCTAGAATAGCCCTAGTTTTCATAGCTACTGGAACTATTGTGTTTTTTTTCTGACCCGCAGTGGCTGATAGATGCTAATAACGACCCCTGACTTTACTAGCCAAATATTATTTTTGAATTTGAAGAGTTACATTTAATATTTCGCTACTAAATGCGGCTGTAGACTTTTACATTAGTATTTTTCAATCAGCCGCAGAAAGATTCAGTCGGTTTCCACTTGTGTGCACAATGTAGCTCATCTGTTGTGCTGCCTATATAAATTAATCTTTTTTTTTTTTTGAAAGAGAACGTGTGTTTTCTATGACAATGACACAAGTGTTTTTGTAGATGTGCCTGCACCTTATATGATAGATTACTGCCATCGGTGTGCATGTGTGTGTGAGTGAGTGTGTGTGTGTGTGTGTGTGTGTGAATGAAAGGCTCAGTGTAAAGTGCTTTGGGTAGAATTGCTTTATAAATGCAGTCTGTTACCATTTGCTAAACGCATTTGTTGTCTGATGTTTTTTTTTTTTTTAGTTTTCAGTGTAACTCTTTGTTTACTAGGGACTGCTGTACACTTGACCTGTAACCCCTCCAAAGGGGGACACACAGAGACCAAAATGTTTTAATATTCAATAAATACATGAGTCTCATGTCTTTGGGTTTCCGTTGTTATTGTTTTTCATGAGAGTGTCTTTGTGGTTTTAAATAATAAAACCGTGAAATGTCCTTTAATGACCAGCAGATGACACTGTATCATTAAGTATGACTTCAGCACCACTGTTGAATTTACATCAGCAAATATAAACTAATATATAGTAAAACAGCATTTTATCAGGATGATTTTCTGCGCTAGTCGTCCTCTATTATGTTCTGCGTCCTGTTAAATCTTCTCACTTTGTCTTTTTGCCTCTTTGAAGTTTCTATTTATTCTTATGCTCTTCCTCTTCTCTCCTCTTCTTCTATACCACGGAGCACTCGAGTCGCTGCTGTGATTCTTAATGAATCAATTAGCTGCACTATTATGCATAAGTGTAATTACTAAAAAAAAAAATACACATGATTAATATTTTTTTAATTAAGTCTGACTCGAGCCTTTTGATCTGCAGACTATCTCTACCCTTCTGGTATTGAGAAAACACCAACGCGTGTATACTGCATCACAATCCCTGAGGAAGATTAGTGTCAACATTGTTTGAAGCCGACTGCTGTTCCTCTTTTAATGTCTTTATACATTATTTTTTTAATTTTATGTAGATTACAAAAACATATGATGAAAACATATGAACACAGAAACACAGACACACATATAATATATATATATATATATATATATATATTATATGTACACGATTCGCTCGCACACACACACACAGGCACGCTGTGGAGAGTTAATGCAGTGTTTCAGATATTCTGGTGAATAATTAAGGTGATTTAAGTGGACTGAACTGGCCTGTGGCGGGTTACATAATGTTCCTCTGAAATAGATCTCTCCTCTCGGCCTTGACTAAAGGGGCACGGGAAGGTAAAGGAGGATATATACTGCAAGGATGTTCATGTTAAGTCTCATTTTTATTCATGAAATATTATATTTGTTGACCCACCGAGTCAACAGCTCAACCAAGGAGGTGAGATGATTTGACTTTTATCACTGTAGCAGGAAAAAAATACAATCTTAAAAAGAGATTCAAGATAATCAGTTGTTCTTTTAACGGTAAGTTTTTCATATTTTCTGTTAAGTAACTTTAGATGGTAAAGAAGATGAGCCGCAGTCATTTAAATCTGAGGAGGTCACAAGATTATTAAAAAGATACGTCTTATTTTTTCTGACTTTCATGTCATCTGTGTTTGTTATTGGGAGCTATTGGAACATTTTGCTTCTTAAAAAAAAAAAAAAAAAAACTATTCAAATGAAGTAATCTTTCACTCTTTGGTTCAAGGGCTCATAAGTCATAGAGCAAACTGTGACATGGTGTTGTGAGTAGACATTTCTCTGGTTTCTATGAGTCACAAGCTAAAAAAAAGTCACTGATTTAAATGACTCATTCATAGCTCCTGCACAATATAAGCCAATACAATACAATACAATACAGTGCCACAATAAACACTACATTTATTTTTATCATTTTTTATGGGAACACCAACAAATTACAGACAATACAACAGGTTGAAACCAGTGAACACTTGAAATGTCATGTCAGGCATGTTGTTTTTCCGTAAGGGAAAGGTGGGAATCATCATTTTGGAAGTGTACAGCAGAGTAAATTGGTAGTTGTACCCCTGTTAGTTCGGCCAGGGCACTAACAACCTTCCCCCAAAAACCAAAAACCTCTGGACACTGCCTTAAAAGAGCCGATGGTTCTGTCAGGTACCAGTCAATGTCTAATGTTCTGTGTTAGATATGCTCTCTGACCAAATTTCAAATGTCTAAGTCATGCATATATCTCTACCCCTATCCTAAGCTTACATTCCTAATGTAGGCATGTATTTCTGGTAGTTTAGTTTCAAGATTCAAGATTCAAGATTTTTATTTGTCAGTTCTCTACACGTGCCAAACATACAGAAGAATCGAGAAAACGTTAATGGCAACATTAAAAAAGACAATAGTGGAGGTATAGTGCAAAAAGTAATAATAATAGCAGCTCTGTCAGTGCAAAAAAACATTCATTAGAAGCTGCCTCTGTCCTATATATTGATCTGTATAGTGCAAATAGTGCAGCAGCATGATATTACGCAGTAGTAGTGCAAAAGACAGTCTGTTTCTGAAGGTCAGGGTTCAGAGTCCAGGTTGTCCAGGAGGGAGTGGGAGGGTGGGATGAGAGAGTCCAGCTTCCTGACAGCTCTGTTAGTTAGTTTAGGAGCACTCTGTACCCAACTTAAAACAGGACTGTCTTTTAATAAACACTACATTTATGAAAGTTGTCTCTCTCAGATGTATCTATTGTAGGACGTCGGATTAAATGCTTCACATCGCAGGCCGGGGCTTTCTATTTTTTGCCTCTCTCTCTCTTCAGGCCCCCGACGGCCACAAACATCCATTCACACTCGCTGCACTTCTTTTCCACTCTGTTTCTTTCTCTTTGACAGCTGACTGCTGCACCGGAGAAAGGATCATATCTGCAGCAGCGGCGGTGGCGGCGGCGAAGAGTTTTGTGCTGAACAGTGTTTCTGTTCAGGCAGAACTCATTTGATGCCTCATTGAAACCCCATTATAACCACGATGGAGCAAAAATGAACTGTTATTGACGTGGACTGCAGCAAGCAGCAAGCATGAGTCCGGGGTAGTTACTTGCCCGGTCTGCAGCATGGTCGCACATTTTTATCATTATTATTATTATTATTATTATTTTTATCTCATTCTCCACACTGCATTCAATTCTGCCTCACTGCTCCCACCACACCCACCTACACACACACACACACACACATATACACATTGATTTCAGACTAGCTGGCTATTATCTGAGCCAGCCTCTTTGGCCCATCAGGGTCTGACAAACCCCACTTGACACGACAGGCCTCGGCCTTCACAACTGTTGCGGACAAATAAACACTTAAGAGCACTAAGAGAAGATGGGCTTCACTGGCATGAAGTAAAGACAAGAAGAAGAAGAAGAAGAAGAAGAGCGAGGCTCTGTGGAGAAATAGGGAGGGCTGAGACAATGACAGAGCAGGATGGGAAAGTTGAATGAAGAGAAATAAAGGAGTGTGATCGAGGGGAATGAAATACCTTTCTGAGCGCACTACGCAATTTTCTGTTTGATGGGATACCTGTCAGAGGAATGCGGGGATAATCTTTAAACCACTCAACCATGTGAAAATGTGCTCTATTATACTCACTTTAACAGACAGAAAGCAGAATAAACGATCGCCGTCTGATGGTGACCAAAGAAACGTATATATATAGAAAACAGGTTGATTTCATGTGTTTTTGTTTCTGAGACGGCGTTGAAATAAAGATGATGTGATGCCTCCGTCTTAAGATGGCAACCAGTGGACCCAAAGGTCATCAATGTTGTATGGTTTAGCCTTTTAAGTATTGAACAAACGCCCCTCTCAGTTATGCTACTTGAGGAGATTGGTTGTGTCAGACAGCAGCGGCAGGAAAGTATCTTATAATGTGATCTGTGCTTCATTATTTAGGGGCAACAAACAAGTTTCTGTGTGTGTGTATACGTGAGTGTGTGTGTGTGTGTGTGTGTGTGTTTGGTTGTGACAACAGTTGGGTGACAAATACAATGATACAGCGTGCCATGCCTGTTTTCTGACAGTCCGGACTAGAAGTGGACTCCCTTGTATTAGTGAGTAGCCGTATCGTATGTGACAACCATCAAACCGCCTCGGAGGGAGAGCGAGCCAGATGCGTGTGCGTGTTTGCGTGTGGCTTGTGTTTGCGTGCGTGCGTGACTGCGTGCGTGCCTGCCTTGCTTTTTTTTTTTTTGCATGCACGCTCCCCTCATTCAGACATTGAAGTGAGCAGACAGATCCGTGGCCCCTGCAGAAATGTAGAGCTTCAGTGAACGCAGCAAAGCCCTGCATCAAGGGCACACACTGAGAACAGAGGAGCACATATATACTAAAATGTACAACAACAACTACAACACAAAAAAAAAAGATGGGGGGAGGGGGGGGGGGGGGGGGGGAAACGTGCAAAAAAAAAAAAAAGTCCTCTCTCCACTTCTGTTTCTTTCTTTGGCTAATTCGACTTTTCCAGCCGTGCTCCCACTCTGTGCTCCTGTGGAGTAATGAATAATAGAGGAGTGTTTGTCCTCCCTCGTTCCCCTAGTTAATCAGAGCTCGCCTGGCTGCCCTCTTCTCTGCCACTCCTCACGTTAATAAATCATACAGGCCTTCAGGACGACAAGTACGTCAGCGCAGGCTAAGCAAGAGCCATGCTGCTACAAACTCTGCCATCTTGTCTCCACTACAACCTCCTCCTCCTCCTCCTCCTCTGTACTGCAACACCAGGAACAGCCTCTTTCTCACTATTATCTCTCTTTCCTCTGTGTGTCCTTCACCTTTTTTTACTTGCTCCATCTCTCACATACCTGTCTCACACTTTTTTTTTTCACTTTGTGAGACAAATCAGAGTTACAAGTCCCACTTCATTCCTCTCTCTCCACCTCTCTCTCTCTCTCTCTCTCTCTCTCATGGGAAACCTTTTCACTTAAGCTCTCACTCTCTGCCAGGGTTCGACCCAAAGCGTATGCTCTCATTCCTCATCTCTCATTCCTACTTCTCCGTCCTCGCACCTCCATTCTTTCTCTCTTCGCCCTCCCTGCCCGAGCAGAAAGTCCTGTTAGGGGATGACGTCACGTGGATGTGCATAGAGAGAGACTAACAATGGTTGAAGGATGCAAAAAAAAAAAACCCAACAACAACAATGCAGGATGTGCTGAGACACTAATTTCCATCCAATTTGCAATTTTTACATCCAGTCAGTCAATTATTGAAGCATTTTGTTATTCGGAGGACCGCAGAGGCTTTATTTGCTCCAACATTTAGAGAACAGACAGTTGGGTTTAGGAAGTAACTGATTTGACTCCTTGGCTGTCAAAAATTCAACTCACTTCTATTTATATGGCACCAAATCACAACAAATGTTATGTCAGGGAACTTTTCACACAGAGCAGGTCTAGACTGTACTCTTTAATTCACAGAGACCCAACAATCCCCTCCTGTGAGCAAGCACTTGGCGACGGCGGCAAGGAAAAACTCCCCTTTAAGAATATAAGAACATACAAAGACATAAGTAAATATTTCACCTCCATCAGATATTAAAGGCACCTTTGAGCAAAGCGATGGATGGCTAATTCTACCTCATGTATCATCTGTCTGCGTCGTCAACTTCTTATCTCAGTTGGTAAAGTAAATACAGTTCCTGCATTTCCCAGAATTCATTTTGACAGCCTCTTCTCTGTTGTCTGGGCTACAAATCGCAGTGAATATTTGCCTGTATGATTAATGGGCATTGGTGTAAAATTAGAGCTGTTGATTCAACCAAGCATAACTTGATGTTTACTGTTGAAAGAAACTCCTCCACCAGCAAGCAAAATGGACATCCACTTGATCTCCATGTGTGCAAGCATAGCTATATAAATATAATCATCAACATTTCCAGTTGGATTTTGTTCAGAGTCATAAAAGTGTGAAAAAAAACAGGATGTTGTGTGACGTTAACACATGGCTACAGTGCATAAACTACAGCAATGGTTCCTAAAACTTTACTATCTTTCCCCTTACTTACTGTTTTTTGTTGGGGTTTTTTTTGCTAAGCTACAGGCTAACCACACCTAACACATCAATTCCCAAAGGTGAACTAGATTTCAATCTCTGCATGTAACTCTCCGTGAAACTACAAACAAGCAAGGATCAGGTCTTTATTATAGTAAAAGGACCATCAAGGACAAATGCCAGGATGGATTTGTGGTGGTGGTGGTGTGGGGGGAGCGGGGAGGGGACAGGAACAGGATTTGAAAGCTTTTACAAAAGCCCTTGTTTGCTCCCTACTTGAAAACGCCCTGTCACTCTATGTTGTTCTCCATTCTCCTCTCCTCCATCTATCCACTCTCTCCCTCGTTTCCCTCCCCCTCCTCCCTCCTCCCTTCCCTTCACTTCAATATACCCCAACAGATCCTCTCTGGTATCATCACTTTGTGTGAACAACCTCTCTGTGTCTTCTCTCTCTCTCTCTTCAGGGTGTTCTCAGCCTCTTTGAGCCCCGTTACGGACAGAAAACCCGACCAGCAATTATTCTTAATCTGGCTCCATTAACCAAGCTCTCCCCTCCTCCTCCTCCTCCACCCACCCTCCCATCCTTTGGCAGAAGAGTATTAATCACTTTAATTGCCAAAAAAAAAAAGCTAGAGACCCCCGTCCCATCCTCCATCTCTCTTCGGATGTTTCTCTCTCTTCGTCTCTTTTCATTCTGTCTTTTCCTCTTTGTCTCTCTCTCTCTTTTTCTCTTTCACAACATTAGCACTCAAATGACTCAACTCGAGCTTTTTCTTCATCAAGCTCTCCCCCTCTCACTTTGCACATCTAATCCCCTTAAATGGCCACTTAAGCATTTATTTAATTATTTACCGCTATTTCATTACAGTCATCAAAATCCAACAGGAAAACTCTCAAAAGTAGCTAGTGTATATGCATGCATGCATGCGTTTGTACGTGTGTGTGCGTGTGTGTGTGTTGAATATGTCCTGGTGTGTGTGTGTGTGTGTTTGCCCTGGTATTTTCTTGCTGTCTGATCTGATTAGAGGGTGTTCCACTGTTCCTTCCAAATGTTCATAATGAGGTGCTGTTTCAGTTCACTGTGAGGTTAATGAGTAAAAGGACGAAGATGTGGGCAAATTTGCTGCATCTGGGAAAAAAAAATTAAAAAATGTTACCGGGCATGAAATAAAATGAGGGGAAAGAGAGAGGGAGAGAGTACAATAGAGTGGAGTGCAGAGGAGAGTTGTGTAATATCATCATTTTGTGTGGTGACCTCAGCTAAATAGTGCAGTCTGCCTGTGAAGCACTGTGAAGTACATCAGGCAGCTCTGCATTGTATGGAGAAGACTTCAGATTTCTGAGTGTTCACAGGACATTTAAAAGTCTTATATGTGTGTTTAAAATATGTCTGTTATCTGCTGCAGAGGAGAAAAGTCAGCGAGTTATTGGTGGGAAAGGAGCAAGTCTACAGATATGAGAGTCTGCAGCTGTGCTAGCATCATTTTAGTTTAGCGTGTTAGCGTGTTAACATTTGATAACTAATCCTAAAAGTGCAGCTGAGGTTGATGGAGTGTCATTAGTTTTGCAGATATTTGGTCATAAATAAAAGTCTGTGACAAAATCTGAGAATTGTTTGGAGACCATGAGTGTGTATACAAAATTTTGTGCTAATCCATCCAGTCAATGTTGAAATATTTAACTGGATAAGCTGAAATTGTGACCCGCTGGTGGCACTGGAGGAAAAGTCAGGGAGTCTCTAAAAGTCATCAGGATTTTTATTTATTGATTTATGTATTTATTTGGACCATGAACAGTGTTAAACATAAGTGTTACCTTTTGATGTGCTGCACCAGAGTTAGCTTATAGCTAATTTTCATCTGCAGTCACAATTAAAACATGTGACAGCACAATAACAAACAGTACAACGCAAAAAACACACAGGACACATTATACAAAATACAAAGCTACACATAATGACACATCACATACACCCACAATGTCAACTAGAAATTAATAATGTAAGCTTGTCAAATTAAAAGCAAGATTATTTACATTCATGAGAAGACCATGAGATGAAATTTACAGTCATTGGTTACAGAGCTGAAAAGTTTATCAGACTTTTTAATGTGGTTTTGAACGTACTGATGGAAGCTCTTCATATCTCTGGGCAACATTAATAACCGTACCAACTGTGAGACATATTTTACTCAAAACCAAAAGTATCAATCTCGAGATCAATCTTGAGGAAGAGTCATCAGGCTTCATCTTCTGTGGTCCACGAATGTCTGTGCTGAATTTCATAGCACTGTGTCCAATAATGTGTTTGCTTTCTTAGCTTTTAGACGGGTTGCTACTTTATCTCCTGGTTCTTCGATGTTGGTTAGCTTTAGCTTTAGCTAAAAAGCTTCACCTTTTTTTTCTATTTTTAGTGCAAACTATAATAAAAATGTAATCTCAATCCTTAGTTATTTGACAACCACACAAAGTAAATAACTGTAAATGACTTCAGAAGTTAAAGAAGTTGAATTTTAAACCCTTATTAGTTATGTGAGTAATGCTAACTTCAGTGGCACATGGCTGCGCTAGCCATAGCCGCTTCATAGCTACAGTAACACTAATGTAAACTAAATAAATGCCACTGCTTCTCATGTAATGACACGACTGCTGCTCTCCTCTCCAATTCTAATGTTAATCGGATACTTTGGGATTATTATGAAGCAAAAGATAATACATCCGTTAGAGCCCTTAAGGAACTAGTTATACAGCTAATTTTTAATGTTTTACAGCTTATTATACCGATGTGATCTCCACTCTATTAAAGATGGATGGATGGATGGCTTCACCTTTGTCTCTCTGGGGGGGGAGTGTAAACACTTAAAATGAATGTTCAAATTTGAGCAAGATAGGGCAAATTATTTTTCTTGGATTTAATAACTTGCACTGCCAGAAGCATTTTTGCAAGAGAGAGGACGACAAGTGACAGACAGATTTGGCTTTTTCTAATCAGATTGATCCGCTGGAGCCTAAAAGTCTGCCGGTCGGCCAGATGATCATCAAGGTGAAATGACTTGTAATGACGTGGTTTGTTTGTCAGAAGGAGGAAAATAGAAGAAAGTAACTAACATTTAATTTCTCATGAAGATCACGTCAGTCTTACTACTTACTATGTACTCAGTTTTCAATATGTCGAATCAAGTTGAGTGGTGAGTATTAATGGTTTTAAGCCAAAACTGGCTGATAATTAACATTTTGTTTATTGACGTTGGGCTAAATTTGCATGTTTTCCAAATCGTAATGTTTTCATACCTTTCATTCTCCAACCACCATCAGGTCGAGGTCTTTTCCTCTCACATTCCTCATCTGTATGGATGTTAGAGAGGAATGAAACTGACTGTGACTATGCCAAAGAGACAGAGGACAGATGAATAATACTCTGGCTGCACAGTCCTATTTCAACAGGATCGAGCTGCTGAAGCAATCACTGTTAGCCAAGCCAGGAGCTGCGTTCCCATCAATAAAGTGGACAGGACTGTTACTCTTTGGGTGGTCACTTTCCAGGACACCGTTAATATCTCTGCCTCTGTCTCCCTTTCAATCACAGCTTCTCGCTATTAAAGTGATACTCCACCCAAAAATCTATCTTTTAAAGGATCGAACACTCATCCTTTGAAAGGTGGCTGTAAAAAAAAAAAAAAGAAGAAGAAGAAGTTTGCAGTGGTCAGCACTTCAAGAAGTTTAAAACTACTTTCAAACCACTCCTGCACTCTTCTCGGCTCTATATGTTCCTACAGTCATTGTTTCATCACCTGTCGCCACCTAATTCCTCACCTGCAGGTTTGCTTTCATGTTGTGCAGCTCTCTGCAAACTCCTTCGCTGAGACTTCACGTTGAGATGCAGGCACACACACTAAAATATCTCTTCAAGGCTCTGAGAAAGTTTTATAAGTCCATAAGAAGAGTAATAATTGAGTTAAAGGTGCACCATCTCTTGCGTCATGGTGGTCTGTATGAAAATTGCCCCTCTTTTTTTTTTTTGGCACTTTTGTTTCTTTATTTGAGTTGCAGACGAGCCATCGGGACGGCAGAATTGTCCACTTCTCTTAATACAGATTGGCTCTGATGAGGCGGAGTAAATTTATGCATCTGTAATATCATTTTAGCTAATGGCATTTCAAAGTCAAGGACAAGGTTGTTTTTAGTGTCTCTCACAAGAGAAATTCGTCCCGTATTAAAGCTTCAAACCTGCTTTAAAAACCTCCCACAAAAAAACAGACAAAAACGCCAAAAAAGCATCACTTTACCACAAAAACAAAACACATTATTATTATACTTGTTATTATAAATGTAATACTTCTTCGCTGGGTTTTGTTTTCTAGTGTTTCTGGGATCTATAGGTAGGTGTGACTGGGTTCATTTCCAGCACATATTTAACGTTGACACCTAATCGCCTTTGAATTCAACACTTAAGGATTTGATTGTTAAATATAGCTTAAAAATCTTAGATTGTCACATTGCAGCTGCGTTACTGTCAATCACGTTGCTATAATAGCATTACAGTGTACCTTAAAGCATGACAGCCTTAAAGCGAGACGACCTAAAAGCCAGAAAACATCATTTGATGGACACTTTTTTGTTTTTTTTTTTTGTTTTTTTTTAATCTAAAGATCCTGTTGAGGCTGTAAACGTTATGCCTGGTGCCATGGCGATGAAACCACAGTGGTGTTTACATCACAACGAGCTGCAGTTTTGACTTGTCGGTCCCCAAACTCTGCTCCTCAACAGTGCATCACTTTCTGTCCTCCTCACAGCTCGCCGTGTAATCAATTTACTGGTACATTAATCTCTCTTCTCCTGAGAAAGCATCACACCTCCTCTCTCCCTCTCTCTCTCTCTCTCTCTCACACACACACACACACACACACTTCCCTTAGGTCTCTCTCCCCCCTCCGTTATATGAGCAAGACCAACACTCCAAATATAGAAAACCAAAGCTATCTCCGAGCATGTAAACGGTGACACTTTTTCAGGCATCTGTGATCACTGAATCATGCATCCAAATTGAAACTCTCCATCTGTGTGTGTGTGTGTGTGTGTGTGTGTGTGTGTTTGAGTCTATTTATGTAAACAAGGCTGCATGTGTGTGGGTTGAGAGCGATGCCTGACATTTACATGTACAGTAGTGGGTGTGTTTGTGTGTCTCACGCTGAGCTCTCTGCATTTTAAATGTCCTTGCAATCCCTCCTTTAGCATTTTCTTTCCTTTCCTGAGGCCTATGTAAGATAAATAATTCAAGCATCTAAAGGCTAAGAGAGGCGAAGAGAGGAGCGAGAACATTCGTGGGAAAAAAAAAAAAAAGAAAGAAAAAGGAAAGAGTCATGAGCTATGACTTTCATGATGTATTGTCTCTCAGGGCGGGATGGAGTACAAAGGCTGCATTTCCTCTGTGATGGCGTGTAAACCCCCGCCGTACTGCAGCGTGCGCACACACAAATCAACCCTCATCAGCTGTGTGTGCAGCCCAGGCGGGAGATTGAGCGGCTGCATTTGCATTTCACCTAAAGTGCTTGGCACACAAACAGGATATCTTGTTAGCCCCTCTCTGTAACAAGGATAATAGATTACATCTTGCTAAAATATCGATGTTCCCTCGGGGGTTTCTTTTTTTTCTTCTTTTTTGCAAAAAAAACAAACAAAAAAACAACAAACATCAGGCTCGAGAGAAAAGCATCTTTGACACTTCGGCACAAGTTTCTTGAAATCTGAATTGAGCAAATGAGATTTAATGGAGACAGGCCAACCGCACTGATTTAACACTATCTAGCAATAATTATGTTTTAGAACTCCAAAGTGGTTTTGTTTCCCCTCCTCAGTGAGTATTGGATTAGCTGTGTTTTCCCTAATGAGCTACTCAACACCTCAGGCTCTCACCCTCCCCTCTTCTTCTTCTTCTTCTCTCCCTCCTTCATCCTCCCATTCAGCGTTTGCTGAGGTGGCCTTTCAAGATGTTGCTGCCACTGCCGCTCCTAAAGGAAAAACACGAGCTTCCTTTAAAAATATCGAGCATCGCTCTATTTGCCTGCAGCTTTTTTTCTTCTTCTTCTTCTTCATCTCATCAAGAGTGATTAAACTTGAGTCTTACTGCGTGCAGACGGAGGAGGGGAGGGTTGCGTGTGTCTGTCTGTTATCTCTTTGCAAGGTGGTCCTTTCGCCTTCTCACCTGGAAGTGGTCTCAATCCCAGATTAGCTCATTATTCTCAAATTGGCTTGTAGAAAACGACTGACAGTTTAGGCCTGTAAGAGTCTTATTCTCACCTTGTGACCTCCCCTCTACGGCAGACAGTGGCATGTGACACGCACGCACACAAGGAGCGCATGTATAAAGAAGTTGGTTAATCCAAATCCGCTGTATCCATCTTCTGAAGCATCGCTGTAAAAAGTAAACCATAAGTGATTCTGACTTTTCCTTCTGTGGGAAGTGGCGGATCGTTACGGCCTTAAACTGTCAGCGTGTGAATACAGGAAGGGCTGATATCTGATATTTTGTTCAAACAGCCAATCTTTCCAAAATAAAAGTATTTCAAAATATTAGGATCAGGACTGAAGGAGTGGACAATGTCGCTACTGTAAGATCAATATTAGTCTGACATGAACAAAGCGAAACATCAGTCTGACTCTATGCAATGTCATTAGTGCCCTCATCTCAGCTGTCCCCTCTCACTGCCCCCCCCAACCAAATCAATCCTCCCCATCTCCTTCCCTGTCCTTTACTCTTCTCTTCTAATAAGTAAAACAGAGAGATGGAGATGGAGAGAGAGGAGGAGGAGGAGGAGAGAGAGAGCAGCAGAGGAGAAGCATGGAGAGAAAGAGAGAGGAAGAAAATGGAGTGATGGCAGAGAGGGGGGAGGGAGGGAGGTGGAGGGTGAGGAGGAGGATGTGCTCAGACTAAGCAGAGTGTATTGATCCCTGCTTCATGATGGACTGAGAGGCTGCTTGTCACTCTGACAGCCAAAGACAAATGGAGCATCAGATAGGCAGCTTCACGGCTCCGCGCTGCTGACCGGCTGGAAAGAACCAAAAAAAAAAAAAAAAAAAAAGCAACAACAACCAAAAAAAAAACAAAAAAAAACAGCTGAAAGGTTAAACCGTTTCTGGGGGAGGGGGATTCTAGCTAAAAGCAGTGCACCTCATTAAATACTCAGCGTAAGCCCTGTGGATTTCATTGATTGCTGGTGTCCAGCGATGCCTGAGCTTTATCTAGCACGGCATCCCCCTGAAAGAGGCAAATGAGCACGAGCTCGAAGCAGGGACCATTGTTTTTTTGGTTTTTTTTGTTGTTGTTGGTTTTTTTGCATCTTGAGTCTATTTCTGACTTATGTGGGCAGGCTCGGGCGGGTAAAGTGGGTCATAGGGTGAAGCGGACATGAAAGGGCTGACACAAAGGGGAGTCATCCTCGCTGGGGGGCATCTCGCTGCCACACACACACACACACATACATGAAGCTACTGCACTGCATGACAACAACCCCCCTTATTCTCCACCTCCCCCACCTTTGGTTTCCCCCCCACCTCTCTGTTTTGATTGCCTTCTCTGTCCATCTTTGTGTGTGTGTGTGTGTTTGCAACAGCAGCATCGAGCAGATTTTTTTTTTTGATCTCACACTTGCACCTTGCTGCATGCTGGGAGAATATTGCATTTGTAGCTTGTCCAGAATCCTTAAGATCCACTGGCATCCCAATAAACACACACATTTGTGTTGCTGAGGCTAACCTTAAAACCTCTCCCTGCTACATCCCTTGTCTTAACCCCAATCCTAATTCCAACCAAAAAATCGAGCTCTAACCCTGCTAATCCTCTTTAAGAAGTAAGAAAAGGCAAAATGCCCTCACTTAGCACGTGTGCTCTTGTTTCTATCCGTATGAGGACCTCAGAGTAATTGAAATACAACTCACACACGCTCAGGCAATGCACCAACAGACTTTAGGACCCAGTTTTTCTGCCCTAATAAGGTAGCGAAGCTGAGGAAAGGCAAAGAGGAGATAGAGAGAGAGAGGGCAGAGAAGTGGAGGAGGAGATGAGAGGAAGAGAGCTGTAGCGCAGTATTTGGAAAGTCCGAGAAAAAAAAAGCTGAGAGTGGCAGAAGAAAAAGTTGGCACGGTTTTTAAGATGCACTACAACCGCAACGAGGATTAATGGCAGACCTTCTCGTTCCCGTGAGGAGGAGAGAGCGAGCCGAGCAGGACGGGAGGAGAGAAGATGTGCAGGGGGAAGGGGAGTCTTTGACAAAGCATGCACATCACTGCTGCCAGGCTGCACAGGTGTAATACAAGGAGGCATCTGCAGAAACACATTCCCAGCCGCATTCACAGTTTGACTCTCTGTTATAACTCTCGTCTCATCGTCACCGCTGCCACACAAAACAACAGTGCAGGATACGTGTGATCTGTTCACACTCACACACATACACGCACACCTTCTGCACATGCTCTCACTGGGAGGCAAACAAAAACAAATGCTGGATGTGGATTGTTGAAACTGGGACATTGGATACTGTTGTTTTTTTTTTGCTCTCTGAGGACTCATCCTGAGGAGAGGACAGGACAGGACGGAGCTGAGGTTTAAACATAAAGGTGAGAAAATACTCAAAGGGATCCAGAGGAAAACCCTCTGCTGCTCTCTGAGGGTATTTAAAAGAGAGAGAGAGAGAGAGGGAGGGGGGAGTAAAAGGACACCTCACTGCATCATGAGGAGGTTTATGGTGGCAGTTTTACAGCATTATTGTTTATTATTAGTATCATTAGTATTTAAATATGTCTCCTGTTTCTGTGTGATTGTCCACTCCCTTCTTTATGAAAGTGCATTTGCAAATCATTCTGGAGAGTTATAGATTTAAAAAAAAAAAAAAAAAAATTCCAATTATTAAATGTGAAAGCGTTGCTGTTGCTTTGCTTTTATAAAACTGCTCGTCTACATCCTGCCAGAAGAAGCAAGTGTAGCCTCGGTTTTAAAAGAGGTTTAATTGTTTTACCAGTTAAAGCTTTATATTAGTAAAAGTAGTCATTTATGTTCAAGTTTGACTTTCACGTCAGCAGTAGTTTGATAGCAGCTCTTAAGTAGATCTCTGTTTCTGTTTGGACATAAACCATTATAAATGATTTGATTTATTAATCATGATACCCAAATCACTGTTGTCAACAACCTATCCCTGTTTGTTAGGGACAAATTTAAAAGATTATGACATATTATACATACAATATATACAATATTTATGTTTAATTGAGCTGTAATTTCATTTTCTCACTGTTTTTTTCTCTCTCCCTGTCAGTACAATAGAGAATATGTGCTGCTTCCCCTTCGGCAGAGCTTGTAAACCCCCCTCTACCCCCCCCACCCCTTTACAAACACATGCAGCTCTGCTCCATTGTTTATGTTTGTATAGCTATTTACAGCTCAGGGTGCAGTAATATAAAAACTGTATATGCAGCATTCCTGAAACATCAAACAACCTGACACAGCTGCATTTTTTATCCAGGTATTAAAAATCTTAAAAAACCTCTCAGTTTTCTGCCAGAATCTGATCTGAGAGATCATCATACTGTATATTGAAATGTGAAAAATATAAAAAAAGAAAAAAGTGTATCAGCGTGAGACAGTGACAGTGTGAGGGAAAAAAAAGGCAGTGCGAGTGCTTCCAAAGGACACGCAGTGTTTTTTTCTGCAGGGGGGGCGGTAGGTCATTGTCAATTAGCGGCCCTCCCTCTGTGATGATGATGATGATGATGAGACCATGTAATACATCATCTCTCATGTCAAGATCTGTGAGAGGCTAATTACATAATTCAGCTTGTTGTTGCACATGTAACCTAATGAACGCTTGTTTTAATCTCTTGGGAAGACGTTGTATTTTCCCCTAAAGGCTCGTTAACCTTAAACATAACTGCTACATACTGGAATTTAACCCTTTAACGTAAACAAAAACGTCAGCTTCAGCTTGTGTGATCATCCCTTTTTTTCCCCCCCTGATTGGAGGTGAATCCCCTCAAATGTGTGAACCGATTTCTGTCAGCACATCCAGATTAATGCTGGTACACACACATGGATACCCGCACGCAGGCACGTACAGGTCATCACACTGCAACACAGCTGATGCAAACTAGCTGTCTAGATGTCACCTGTGTGGCCTTAAAGTGTCAGTTTAGCCTTGTGGTGGTTTTTCAACTCCCGTCACTGGTCACACTCGTGCAGGATTTGCTGATAACACAGACTGAGAAGTGAGAGAAATGTGACCGGCTTTAATTACATTTGGATATATTTTAGTCATTGTCACCCACCTTTGATATAACTGATGTTCTTCCTGCACAAAAAAAAATGGGTTTTAGTAGAAGTTTATGGTACAAATGTCGTTTCTATTCAGGTCAAAAACTCACATTTCCGTATGTTTAATGTGAGCTACTGGCAGCTTACTGTACAGAATCATCTACTTTACATGTCGTCATCCGCTAACAAACAAGCAACACAAGGGATTAGATATTAAAAAATCTCCAGTTTAACAACAAAAAGGACGTTATTAACTAGATTATTGCTTAAACCGATTATCGCATTTGTTTGTAGTTTCAAATTAAGTGGTTTAGGAAACATGTCGAAACCGGAGATTTGTTTCAAATCTGTCTTATCGTCCGTGTGTGTTTTGCGGCTCTCCATGACAGACTTTGCTTGTAAAGCTGCGTTATCAGATCGTAGCAGGGAAGCTTTGTGAGCAAATTGAAATCCTGACCAACAGAAATGATGATTAAATGTGTGAAAACAAAACCTTTTCTATAAGTTTCAGAAACTCCCGTCAATTTGAGATATATACTAATGGATGCCGTGTTGGTTTACAGTCTCATCTTACAGGGTGAAGCATTTGTTCTCATACAACTACAACATCTGTAGGAGGCAGCGAAGCACAAGTGACACACACACACACACAGAGCCATTCAGCTACACAAACAACACACACACACACGGTGAGATATAGCCACTGTGTATCTGCACAGCGTGTCCCGCGATGCTCACAGATGCACATAACAGAACACTGAGTACAACCTACAAAAAACACACTCTGCAGAGAGATACGCCGGAGCTATTTGAAACATACTGCAGATGGGTAACTTCTCTTTCCTTGGGCCTCGCTGCACACAGGCACCAGCTGTGCGAGCGGAGTGTATGTGTGTGAGAGAGTGTGTGTGTGTGTGATGTGTGTAGGAGGCAGGGCATGGAGGGCTTCAAAGGGTTCATTAACAGTGTGTGTGTGTATGAAAAAGGGCAAGATGATGCAAGACTGCAAAGGACTGTGTGTATGTGTGTGTGTGTGTGTAAGTGGATGTGTAGTTATGTGAAGGAGGGGAAATGACTCTTTGTGTGTGTGTGTGTGTGTGTGTGTGTGTTAGAGTGGGGCATACTGTTGGACTGATTAATGAGCTCATGCTGTCATACACACATTCTGCACATGGGGGGTGGAGGGTGTGGAGGGATTCAAGTAAAACCCAGCGCCGGTGTGACTGCGCTCATTTGTTATTATGGAGTAATTCTGTGGAATGTATCCATCCTTCTCCGTCTGACGTGTAACAGTATAACACATCCTTACTAGAAGGCACGGCTACGCTGGAATTATCCCATCCAGTTTCTTATCAAGCCGAACAGAGGAACAGTACTGAAATGGCAAATTAGCCTCTGCTTCATTTATCCTGCAGTGAGCACTCCACTCCACGGTGAATGTGTTTCCATAGGAACATGATGTTACTTTGGGCTTCGCGAGCTGTGCAATGCACTCTTACGTTGCCGCTTGTGTGTGTGTGTGTGTGTGTTGTTTTTTTTTTTGGCTTATCTTTTCTGTTCAGTTTCTTCTCTCCTCTCATCAGTGACACCACACAGATCAAGGAAAACAAGGAGAGAGAGAGAGAGAAATAAAAATCAATAGGGGCCATTTAACCGCCACTTTGGTTTTCAGATTTTCTGTTTGGTGTATCTCGGAGGCTGCTCCGGCCCTTATCAGCCTGACATCGATGTTCCTCAAGATGTCTTTTTATTAGAGCCTTTACAGGGCTTTTACAGCTCCAATTTCCCTACAAGCCACCGTGCAATTTCTTTTCCTCGAGTGTGTTCACTGTATCTGCATCTCCTCGATCTATATCAGCTGAAATATTACAGCAATTACTTCCAGCTTTGTGCACAAGAGAGACACCGAGAGTCAGTGTTGTTTCATACAAGACTGCAGAGTGGCTGAAAATCAGTATAAGTCAGCTGCAACAGTTCTCTGCTTTTTTGTGTGTGTGTGGCAGCAGTTTAAAGCTCGGTTGCACATTCTGAGGTCCTAAAAAAAAAAAAACAAGCTTTCTCTATCATGCAGCAAATTGCAACCCAAAAAAAAAAAAAAAAAGCAGTTACAGCGACTTTGCTGACAGTATTTTGCCGGATTATGAAAACAAGAAGGAGTCAGATAAAATAGCAAAAGAAAAGAGGTTGAAGTAAATGGAGGGAGCTGAGCGGGTTGTGTGGTTGTGTATGAGAGAGAGAGAGAGTGAGAGAGAGAGGGAGAGAGAGGAGCTCTTGTTAAAGTGTCTGTGGTGATTTGCAGGGGCGTCCTTGCAACCTTCCCTCTACCTGACTGGATATTTTATGAGCGTTGCAGAATCAGAAAAAAGGAGGCAAGCTTATAATACAGCTGACAGAAGTCTTTTTATGGTGGATGGGCAGCAGTGCAGGAGGGTGGTGGTGGTGGTGGTGGTGGGAGGGGAGAGGATGGGGGAGAGAAAGAGGGGAGAGAGAGAGAGAGGGAGGGGGGGTCTAATAAAGCTGAGTGCATCTCTCCTGGAATGAAGCTGCGACGAAAGAGAGAGGAGAGGGGAGGCTGGGGAAGTGATATAAACATTAGTGTGTGAGAGAGCACAAGTGCATGCGTGCTATATGCACCATATGTCCAGATGTATGCGTGTGTGTGTGTGTGTGGGTGTGAGGGGGAGGCGGGGGGGCGTCAGTTTGCTCATAGCTGACGTCAGTGTGTGTTGAACGATCACTCAGCGTGTTCCAGTATGAGAGGTACTAGCCTTTCATTATGGGGTGGGTGAAGAGGAGGAGGAAGGGAGGAAGGGGGAGGAGGAGGAGGAGGGTGAGGGAGGGGGAGGTTGCATGGTGAAGCATTATCAGCGAACAGGGCAGAATGCAGCCCTCAGCACTACGCCAGCCCAAGCGTGCAGCAATTAGTCACTGAATTGATATCAAGTCTGTGAAGCACTCCGCCACGCAGAATGAATACTTACTGATGATATATTATGTAGTTTGTTGAAATGACACTTTCTTTTTTTATTATTATTATTATTATTATTATTCTAACTGTAATGAAAAGGCCTCCCACTCCCCGAACACACACACACAATACAGAGACTGTTTTCTTCTCTTCTCAGCTTCGCAGTAGCATTTCTCCAACACACGTTTCTAATTTTAGATATTCTCGGTTTGGAGAGCTCATAAAGTCGATCCTATGTGAGTTTGACTTTAACCATTTAGCACCACAGAGTAAAGTCTTAAGTCACTTATCACTTCCATGTTTATGGGGCAGTCAGGTGCACATGTCCAGCCATCCATTTTCTAAGCAGCTTATCTTGTGCAGGGTCACCGGGGGCTTGATCCTATGGCTGTATGCATTAAGTGGGAGACGGGGAATAGCTTATATACATATATATATATATATGGGTCTGCAAACACATATACGTTCACACTTAAGCCGGCTCAATTTGGAAACTGAATTTTCATTTTCATTAAGTTCTGAAATGCCTTCACGCTTAGGAAAACGTCACATGTTTTTATTTTTCTGTTGTGAACTATAAAATAGTGATTTGATCATTAAAAAAAAAGTACCTGCTAACTAGGTGAACAGTATTTCCTTCGCTGCGTCATGGAAACGTAGTTCAAAACGTGCATTTATGATCCTGAAGTCATCTAACAAAACACATAAATACTTAATGGCGGCGGCTGCGCTGTGTGGTCGACTATATCAACAATACAGACAACCGCCACACAGCCTCTGACCATGTTTGAGTCCTTACGCATCATGTTTTTAAAAGCTCTTTTTTTTTTTGTCTATAACCTACTAAAATGCAACATTTTCAGATTAATCCGCTCTCATGACCATTTTCCAAAAGCTCACTTTTCAGATGAGAAAGCTCAGTGTGGACGAAGGAAGAAAGAAAAAGGCACATTTTCAAACTTGGCTGCTAGTTAGTGTGAACATTCACACCTAAAAGGCAATATAGACTTCTCCATTTACAATAAGCTGCATGTCTTTCGGACAGTGGGAGGAAAGTGGAGGAAACTCACACAGACACACAGAGACAACTTGCAATATAACTTCACACAGAAACGACATTCAAAGGATTGAAAAATGAGATTTATTATCTCAATATTTCACCTGTACAAAGAAGCAACTGCTGCACATTGCATTTTTTCCATGGTTTCTACATTTTCCTTTCAAAAACTAGCATCTTAAAGGTATAATCTGTAATTATTCCACAATAAAATGTCTAAAAACAACTAGATCTATGTTCTATATGTTGTTGAGTTGTGTTCTTACATTATCCCAAATGTTTCCAACAGTTTTCAAACCCAGAGAAATCTGTCATTTAATAAAAGTAACGGACTGTTTCATTTAGTCGCATGTCGATGGCGTCATACCTCCTCTACCAAAGAGTAAACAGGCACGAGATGCATACAGCGGCGCCGTGTTTGTCCGCTACAATGGCGTCTTCACATGTACAAGATAATACATCAGTGTTGTGTTTGTTCCACATAAACTGTTATAAATGGACTTTTATTCAGTTTGAAGCCACATTTTCATGATAAATTTAGGTTGTTTTTAACTTTATCTTTTAGCCGGAAGAAGGATTTTAGTCATTGGACATCCGGATCTTCAGTTATCAGAGAAATAAACTGGGCAAACGTTAGCAGCAGCTCGGCTAACAGCCCCTCCAGGATTGATTTTTTTTAGGTGAAACAGCTTTAGTTAGTATTTTTAACGATTTTAATCTGCGCGTACGTTTGTTTTTGGAGAAGAGGAGACCTTTGCGGATAATTTGGCTCCCGGGAGAAACCAGACGAACGTCTGGATGTAAAGTTATAAGAGAAATAAACAGAACAACTGTTAGCAGCAGCTCGGCTAACAGTCTGTATGTGACGTCCGTGGATCGCCGCACATTGTCGGAGAAACACCGATCTTGTTTCATCGTGTTTTTTTCCTGTAATCACTGGATCCATTCGTTCTGGAGAGGACGAGACCTCTGCAGGTAAAAACATCCTGAACCATGAACACCGGAGTTATCGTATCCGCGATGAAGCTGATTATTTAACAACGAAGACAACAACTCCCATGATCCCTTGCTACTTCACACCATCATCACACTCCGTCTTTTGTTATTGTTTCGATTGAGAGACCCCTAGCGGCTGAAATTACATATTGTGCGTTTAAAGCTCTAGACGCGCCCTCATTGCTGCAGCATTATACTGTCATCTTGCATTTGGGGGAGTATCTTTAAGCCATTTTGCAGCGTTGCAGTAACCGGGGGATGCAGAGTTTCAGTGTGTGTGTGTGTGTGTGTGTGTCTGTCTGTCATGAGCTCTCTATTCTTTAGAGGTGTGATGCTGAGTTGGCAGTTTTTCTTAAGCATCCAGGGACAGACCTTCCTGTGAAACACACCGGACACAGAGCTGTGTGTGTGTGTGTGTGTGTGTGTGCCAGGTAGCCACTACACCTCAGGGACATCTGCAGATACTTCACTGCACCTTTTATTCTGGTTCTTTGCACAAACTAAAGTTAGAGACACTTGTCCTGCTTATTGATGTGTTTAATCGTATTTTCAAATGTTTAAATTAGTGCGTTTGTGCTCACGAAGGTCTTGTTGTGATGTTGTTTATATGTAATTTTATTCTTAGGTGTCTTTTGCAAATGAGATCTTGATCTTAATGAGACTTCCTGAATAAATAAAGCTGAACTAGTTAACTATTGTTTAATTTAATGTAATTTAACTTTAACCGTGTGACCTTGTTCTTCTCTTAACAGACTAGCACCTCCTCCTCTTCCTCACCGGAGACCTGGAAGGATAAGAAAACTACCCGACCCTCTTAAGGTGGTGGACGGAGAGAGAGAGAGGGGGGGGTTTACATTAAAAATACATGTCCCAAAGGAGCGCTGCCGTGGCAAACAGTAAACCCATAAATCAACAACAGGAGGGAGGACTTGGATTTCTTCATTATCGCTTCCTACAACAACAACGGAGGGGGACAAAACGGCACGTCGGCAGGCCCGCTGACCCACCGACGTACAGCATAGGATTCTATTTCTGGAGCCTCATTGCTTTTACAGATTAACTGCCCTCAAATATGGCCCCAATCCGTTCATTGCTGCACATAGCTTGACTGCAGCCGGGAGGTTGTGCATATACAAGCTTCAAAACACCCCGCTGTGCGTCAGTCCAGTCATCTGAAGGGTCCGCTGCCTTTGGCCTGTTTTTTTTTTGAAGGCAGTGTCAATGCACTTTTTTTTTTCCCCCCTCCCCTCCTCCTTTGACTCCTGCAGAGGAACAAACATATATGTCATAACAGCTTAAAAGTCTTTTTTTTTTAAATTCTCATTGCCCATTTCCATCCAGAACTGTTTATTTTTTTTTATCCTTGAAGGGAAAGATTGACATCCAAAGCTTTCACACTAATACCATGACACTGTGCTTAGATTAAGACTTCATATTTTATTGCAAGAGACATTTTCCATGAGTTCCTGAGGGCAAATCACACTAAAAAAAAAAAAAAAATCCCATTGCCCAGTGTTTTCATTAGCCTGTCTGGGGCTAATCAAGGTCCTCCATCATCAGAACTGACATTTTCATATTGTATGAGCGAGAAAAGTAGCCGACATTAGCATATTCATGAACACTGAGACACTCAATCATGTGAAATGGAAGACATGGGCCAAACCCTGAGCCATCAAGGTCTGAAACAAATCGCTTATGACATGTGAGGAAAAGAGGATCTTGAATCCTTCAGCACAGCATCCCGTACCCTACAGGAGACTGCTACCACTGGCACATCGGAGGATATTTCACTCTCAACGTTAACCCGGTGTGTGCCCTCTGGAATCAGGCCTATAATAAGAGAAAAATTAAAGAATTGGATTAAAGATGGATTATCACTGAAACACTAAAGCCAGCAAAGCAGCTGCCTTTGCATAAACCCTGCCGTGCGCTCTCCAGGGAGACGCTGCTGCAGACTGATTTGTAGATTACATCTGGTTGTTGATGTGGTGGCCTCTCGTGTGCTTGGTATTAAAAGAGCGGGATGGAGAATCTAGATGAGCTTGAGCACCCTCTTCTGGGAGAAAGCCCAGATAACGGCCGAGCATCATCAAAGCCTGGACTAGGACCCGGTCCTGGACAAGCCCCCGGTGGGCTGTTTAAGGGGATCTTGGTTAAGTGCGAGGAAGACAGGGCCTACCCTCCTTTAACGTGGAGGAACTATTGCGGACATCCTCCTGAGCTTCAGCAGCAGCAGCTACTGGATCCTTGCTCATTACCTCGCACACTGGAGTCTTTCTACCCACCGGCCCCCATCTGGGGCCACACAGACTCCCTGCTTAGCAAGGACTACCTGGAGACCACCTTTGTGGACATTCGGCCCGGCTCTACGCTGGAGAGGAAGCTCCTGGCTGAGACGCAGGACTTCCACAGCGTGTCCTACAGCATGGACGACGAAGATGACCTGCTTCCTGACTCTGACGTAAGAACATGACGCTGAGAAAGTTTTTCTGGTGAACTAACAACAAAGTTTATGCATTTGAATCTCCGGTTTTAACATAAAGCATAAAGCAGTTTATTCCCTTCATGATGTCGCTCAAAGACAAAGAGGTGAACCAGCAATAAATAAATAATCAACATGTCTGACAACTTAATTTCTACCACATCCTCATAGAGGAGTTTTTTGCGTTATAAAAGGACTCTCATATTCTCAGGACAGAACCAAAGAGGAACTTAAAAATAGACACATGAGAAATGTATTTCAAGGCGAGGCAGCAAATGAATGCTTACTGTCAAAAAGCTCAGATTACATAAAGCTCTTCTCCCGCTGCGGCGCAGGTAATGACACTACAGTAGCGACGGAGGATGTCAGTTCTATTTCACAGACTGTTGAGCAAGAGCCCACCCTGAAGTGTGATGTAAATGAGCTTTAAGACCCTTAAAGCGGGTCATGTGACGTGTTGAACAATACAACACGTCAACATGGGGATATATATACGCTGCACAAATAGCTGCTGGTTGATTATATGATTATGAAAAATCCAATTACCCACTGTGTACTAAAAGGCTGGAGGCCACTTAACGTTTATTACTTTGATTAATAAACACTCAGTAGCACCATACAGCATTAAAATCAAGAGCGATCGGCTGACCGGGGAAGTTTAGTTTACTCCACAAGGACAAAAGAAGAAGAAATAAGTTTTTTTGTTTTTTTTCTTGAGCTCATTCTGAATGCTGGCAGTAGTGCAGTGATGCAAAAGTGCAGCCTGGTTGGAATAAAAACCTTGCAGTGACCTTAAAGAAGCACAACACAGCATCTCTTTCCCCTTTAGTTTCACTTCACAGACATTTAGTTAATTGATTAAAACATACCTGGAGACCCCCCCCCTTCATCGGAGCAGCTTTACGTCGACGTAATCGATCGCTCCTGATATCTGATATCCAGATAGAAACAGATCGATTTTAACATCAGAGAGTTTGTTTTTTCTTTCAAACCAGAACATGCATGTGCAAGTGAGTGACATCAGAGTCATCAAAATAACCTTTGATGATGATGATGATGCATTTTGTTCAGGTGCATCTTTTGAAAACGCCTCAATTATTTCAAAATGAAACAGGGAGAGTAACATATATGTTATAACAGGGTTGGAAAGAGAGAGAGAGAGAGGAAGAGTCAGATTGAATATGCAGCTGTTTGTAAAAAAAAAAAAAAAAAAAGATGTGCGAGTCATGAATGGCCTGCGGTCAGCAGAGCTAGTGCACATTCAGACTAACCTCATTCAGTCACATTATCTTACAGGCACCAGCAAAGTTTTCCAGTTGTTTGTGAGGACATGAACATTACAAAACCATCGTTTGAAAGCTTAGTAACTTCGTTTTAGAGTGAGAGTGGATTATGTTTGTATGTTTAATGCAGTTTTTAAAAAAATAATAATACTTATACACATTTGAATGAATGAATAAGCTTTGGGTCTAAAGGTTTGGTTCACCCAAATTACAAAAACCTGACTTCTCACACGTCCTGGTGTTTAGCCATGCTGGTAGTTTTGGTTTTGCTTACACAGGTTTTAAGATATTTGAGATATCTGCCGCCAAAAACTAACTCAAGCGGGCAAGCAATGAAAAGAAATTACATTTATAAAACGTAAAATGAACGTGTCTTTCCAGAAACAATGTCCTGGTCTAAAGATGTACAGAAATAATCCCAATGAAAACTTTTCTCACTGTTTTATTATCCAGAGTAATGAGGAAACCGCTTCTGGAGCTGAATTTTTAATGCAATTTTCTAATGTTGTTGAACCAAAATGAAACATGTGAAAACAACCCCCCCCCCCCCCCCCCCCCCCCCCCCTAAAAAACTATCAGCATTAACAGATAACATTGTTGTTTGTGTTACTGGACCCTGAACTCCACCTGTGTGCACTTTGAATCCTCAGGACTCATCCATTGATGACTTTAGTGATACAGACAGTGAGAACAACTTCCCTCTGATGATCCCTCAGGACTACTTGGGTCTGGCCTTTTTCTCCATGCTCTGCTGCTTCTGGCCCCTGGGCATCGCTGCCTTCTACCTTTCACAGAAGGTACAAACACACACACACACACACACACAGACGCACATGCATACACACACTTAGTCCTGAGTTGACAAGATGCAACCTGGCACTTTAGTTCACAGCTGAGGGTGATTTCTTTCCCTCTGCAGTGTGTGCAGAGTGAAAAAAGGTTCAGTGTCTTAAATATGGACGTAACGGAAGTCATGCTTTGGAGTTTAGACAGCGGAGGGATCACATCTAGATCTGCAAGATTATACCACGAGAGCCTTGAAATAACAGATGTGGAAGGTGTAGGAGCCGTGAATGGTTGAATAGAACATTTGAAATGAATCGCATCGGGTTGTATTTTTGGTTTATTTATTTATTGCACGATCACGGTGATTGATGATCAGGTCACATGGGTATGGGCGGTGATGTCCTACAGTTAGAATAAAGCATCTGTTCACCTGCATGGCGGCTAGGAGGAAAGAGAGAGAGAGTGTGAGAGGGCCGCTGTGTTGTTTTTACATCTGATCGCTGTGATTATACTTTGTTACTATAAGTTGATCCTTTTCATTAATAAAAGTTATGAAGACGAGCAGCAAACAAATTCCACCCTCAGCCTCTCAGTGACTTTTACTTTGTTTTCACTAGACGCTACAGAAGGAGGGTGTGTCTCGTGGTTTTATATGTTCAGAAGTTGTTGTGTTTTTTTTTGGAGGTGTGCAAACTTCACTGTAATGCATATTTCAAAAGCAACAATCAGAAAGTTTGTGTAGCAGAAATAAATGTATATACATCCTCCTTTAGTGATTTAATGACACCCCACTCATCTGTCTGATCTAATAAATAAGAGCAGTGTGTCTCTAGTCGTCCCCGCTATAGTATGATATCTATATTATCCTATACTGTTCACTATATAATCCCTGTTTTACAACATTCATATTTCCGTTTCCAGCTGCTCCTGAGCCATCATATGCAAGCAGAGAATCTGACAACAAACATGCTGCTACCTGCAGACACTGTGTCAGCACGCTGCCAGTGTAACACACCTGTCAGGAGTTTGAGATCAGGGAGAGCCAGGACCCAGATGCAGAGTAACAGAATGATTTATTATAGTGAAAACTCAACAAAAAATTCATCCTGACGCAGGGGGGGAAAAAAATACAAGAAATACAAAAGTCCAACTAAAAATCTCCACAATAAAAAAAACAACTAAAGATGAGCAGGAGCAACTCGACTGGTTAAGTTAAATCAATTACCAAAAAGGACACTGGTGACACTGGAGAGTTCACACAAGTAGCAAGAGGAACAACCTGGCACTGGGGAAGCATTAGGAGCCGGCTGATTGTCATGAGGTGCAGGTGTGGCTCGTAATCCCCAGCTGCCTCGATGATCTCCCTGCCTACCAGCACTCAACCTTCCTCCACCCTAGCAGCCTGAAATCACTCTCTCCACTAAGGTCGAGGGTTTGACAACAAAAAGACACCGCTAAATTCATAATAAATAAGGATGCGATCTCTACGGCTCATGCGAAAGTGTTTTTTTTTTTTTTCCTCTAGAAATACGGCTTGTTAATTCATTAGCTGAGATAATTAATCTCCTCTTAAGATAACGTTGGTGGAAATATGGAGCACGTCGAAGACAAAAGGGGAATAACATCAGCGCACAAACTATCTCATCAGTCATTATTACCACTGGCCATGTGGAAAAACCCCTCGAACACCACTATCTCCAGTTTATATAGGCATCCTTCCAGCAGTGCAAGGAGGGAGGGGGGAGAGAAAAAACCCATTAAAGCTTTTGCAAAGCTAACCGGCAGCAGCAAGTTGCAAAGGCTTTCTGATCAGATCAATGGCCTTCGTTAAGGTTTAATTAGAGTCATAACAAGAAGCTTCAAGGTGATAGATTTCCAATGTTGTGGGGGTGCTACCTAAGACAGGGGTCAAAGACAAGGACTAGAGGGAGAGAGGAAGGGAAGGGAGGGAAGGGAAGGAAAGGAAGGAAGGAAGGAAGGAGGAGAAAGTGATGAATGAGGCACAAACGCTGGGTGCGATTCAGAGGTGGAACATAATATGGGTTTAGTGTGTGATTGGACTGAGTGGAAGAGGAAAGTGGAGGCCAGGGAGGACATTGACAAATGATGACGAATGCCCTTCTTCCCTCTTTTTCTACCCTCCTCTAAATCCTTTATCTCTCTCTCTCTCTCCTCTTTCTCCTCTCTCTTCTGTCTCTCAGACGAACAAGGCGTCCGCTCAGGGGGATTTCCAAGGGGCCAACGCAGCATCTCGCCAGGCTCTGTGGCTCTCGGTGCTCTCCATCGTGTTCGGGATCATAACGTACATCTGCGCCATCGCCGCGTTGATTTCCTACCTGTCTGGAAAACCACCATAAAAAATAAAAAAAAGAAGAAGATGCGAGGCGAGAGCTCTTGCACAAGAATAGACACACACACACACACACAACCTCTCACACGCATTTCATGAAATCAGTATCACCTGTAAATGTGAAGAAAAATAAACCATCACAGTCTTTCATCCGTCCGTCGACCCTGTTCTGCGGTTATGTTTTATCTCTACACCGAGCTGGGAAAAAAGCAAAGACTGGACAGTGAAAAAACACAACACACACACACACACACACACACACAGATCTTAGTCACTTCTAATTGGATTAGGACATAATTCAGCTCAGAGGACGTTCCTCACACGCATAGAAAAAAGAAAATAATTGAAAAAGGAAGTTATTCAGTATCACTCTGTGTAGGACGTTTGGTCTGTAAATGTGATTTTTTATTTCGTCATCCTTTTAATTATTCTGTGCCGTGGTCGTCATCACACGTTAGAAGCATTACGAAAAGTTATAAGAGAGACTGGGACAAGAGATGCAGATGTTACCACAACACTGGAAGATATCACTGTCACATAAAAACAAAATAACGGACGGATAATGAGAAGGAGAGACAGAGAGAGACGTGTGGACTCTTCAGTCGACGGGAGTCTGCAGGTTTATGAGAAGGTCACAGCAGCTGCTAAATCCTGATGGACTTTGCTGTGGGAGGTGAGGGCCTCAGCCAGTACAAGGTGAGAGCTGGTGTTGGCTCCCAGGGGGGACACATGGTTGCACTGGGAACCACCGCACATGTACATCGATCAACCCATCCTGGTGTCAAGAACTCACATCCAGCATCACTTCCTCGTTTTCCCCGCAGAGAGGACTGACTCTGCTTTGTTTAGGCCAAGTTAAGAAGTATCTTTATGTTAAAAAAAAAGAAGAGAAATATAGTGCCATTATATGAGAAAATAAATAAATAAATGAGATGTTTTAAATGAAAGGTGTTGATGTGAAATACTGGCTCTGAGATAAAGAAGGGGAGTGATGGCAGAGACAGAAAGCTGCAATGAAAAGAGCCAAAAAAAAAAACAACATGGAAGAAACTCAAGGATCCTTTTATGAGCTATTCCATTAATAGAAACACGTGGATCTGCTGCTCCACGCTCTCCGAATATAGATTTCTATTTTCTCCTCTATTAAAAAAAAAAAAGAAAAGGAAAAAAAAAAGAAAAAAAAGAAAGAGGGACTTCAGGAACTCGCTTCTTCGCAGTGTGACAACCCTGAAAATGAAAGTTTGTCTACTTACTGTAATAAACAAACACTTTGTCCAGATAAGCAAAAAAAAAAAAAAAAAGGGGGCTAAAAAAAAAATTGTAAAAAAATAAATAAATTAAAAAAAAATGTTGCAAAGCTGACAGTTCATCTAACGCTTCGACATGTTGATGCATGATTCAGTAAAAAAAAAATCTTCCCATCTCGGTCACGACGGAAACCTGCATGGCGAGTTTGCAGTGTGCCATATTACTGTCCAATACTGTTCAAACACTTCCTGCATTTGATCCTGAATAATTGCAAGAATAGCTCTGATAGAAGAAGAAGAGGATAAGGAAGAGGAAGAAGAAGAAGAAGAAGAAACCTCTGGCCATATTGGTTTGAGCTTAAATGTGCCATTTAATTAAGATGAAAGTCATCATTTTCTATTTCGATGTATAGTTTTTATAGATTCCACAAAAAGGTGAATTACAAACTGAAATACTTTGTTTTCCAAAAAAAAAAAGAAAGAAAAAAAGAAAAGAAACCCAGTGTTGTATCAAGACTGAGCTGATAATTACTGTCACTATACATAAATGGTACGACGTAGGCACACCTGTGATATCTCAGCGTCTAAAACCTCGTCAGCTTTCACCGTCGATGTTGCTGTGATACAGTTCAGACAATCCTAAAATCTTTCTGTCTCCACTGGACATTATGTGTCGATGAAAAACAAACAAAAAAAAGAAGAAGAAGAAATATGTGACCCTTTGTAGTTACAGATGAGTAACCACGATTAGCGATTTATATGGGAACATTTAATGTAGTTCGTCTTGACTGATCACTGTTATAAAGACGGACTCTGGTCAGATTTATCTCACTTTCTAAATCACTTGTATAGAAAAACCACCGGTGGACTCGTGCTGGGTCGATGAAGGTTAAAAGGTCACGGCGGATGAGATTTATTAGTACAAAAGAGATATTATGTACTTTTCTCAGTTCACGTTCTTGTATTACATGTGTATAATAAACTGAAGGAAGAGAAAAATAATCAATGAATCCCAATAAATGCACTTTCTTTGTTTGACATTCATGTTTTCTGCTTCTTTTCATTTTGCTCTCTGACACACACACACACACACACACACACACACACACACACACACACACACGCACACACACACAAACTGAAGGAAAGGTAGCCCAAAGTGGTTGCTAAATATTTTATTACAACATCAGTATGTATATGTGTAGTATTAAAAAAAAAAAAAAGAAAGAAAGATCAGGAAAAAGAGCTTCTGCTTCGTCAGAGGGTTTTGGAGTATCGCCGTCTGACAGAGTCTCTGTAGAACTGGAAGATCTTCTCTGATGCTTTCTGACTGACGGCGATACACTGCTGCAGCTGTACAAGAGCAAAGACAAAAAAATAAATAAAATAAAGATTATTCACATAAATGAAACGTCTGCAGAAAAAAAAAACGTTTCATCACCGTCATCAGACCTGACAGCTCACACAGTTACAATACACAGCTGAACTTGGTGTGAAAACAAATCTTTAGTTTGCACATTTTAAAAGGCCAAAAATTTATTTACAGACCTCATGAACTGAAAACGATCCTTTGGTCGATGACATCATGACTCTGCGTTCTGTACTGTCGATAGCAAAGGTCATCAAAGCTCGACTTTCCTGTTGGGAAAACAGAAAAGAACGAATTCAGTGAGGATTTTGAGAGCGGAAACTGTACTGAAATAACACATATACAGTATATAAAGACACATATCATCAATCTGTTACTCTGTTATAATGCTTTAAACTTTCTGATGTGCCAACTTCTCCTGAATCTGTGTCTGAATCTATTTCAATTAGACTTCTATGTTTCCTTTGAAATCTTCCAAAAAAAACGGGCACGAACCAGGGTCTGACACAAGGTTTAGTTGGAGTTAAATACAGCAGTAAATCAGTAGAAATGTGTGAAATCTACTAGAATTAAACTCTTCAAATTTACAGTAGAGTCATGATTAACTCTTAAATGTTTCATGGAGTGACTTGTGACACATCTAAAGCATTTAAATGTCCTTTTTTTTTTATTCCCAAGCAGAGATTTTACTGATATGTAGTGATAAAATATATGCAACTCTTCTCACGCCCCCCCTCACCTGTGTGAGTGCACCTGTGGGACAACATGACAATATGGCACGATCTTGCTTCAAACGAGCCTCAGATTTACCTTTTCCTGAGCTGCAGTGGGGTCTGTGATGATCTGACCGTCTGCGTGGATGGCGCAGGTCACCCCACAGAAGAGGCAGCTCATAGGCAGACCTGCATCCATTAGAGCCATGCAGGCAGCGTTCAAAAAGCAGGACAACAGCTGAGGAGCGGGTAAAGGAAGCACACTCGCCAACACAACAGTGAGACACTATTTCAATGACTTTTCAGTACCTGAAGCTCCTGAACATTAACTTCACAGTAAACAGCAGCAGTGAGGAGTTAAAGGATACCGAACCGTCATCGTGAAGCACCTGAAGAACCAGAGTGAGGGAGGAGCGAGGATGGAGCGACGAGAGCAGAGACGCCTCGCAGGTTTCTCGCACACACTGCTCCTGCGATCGCTCCCTTACGCCTGGAGAAACAAAAAAAAAAAAAGGTCGGGATACACGTTTGATTCATGCAGAGAAGCAACCGGCTCACTTATTCCACCTTGTGGTGTTTTCTGGTACAGCAGCGTTACATTTGGGGATACTGGGCATAGATTTAACGAGATCTGTAAATACATTTACAGAATAATGCTGATTGCAAGTAAAAAAAGCAGGATGAGGTTGAAGAATGAGGCACCTAAAGTCGAGGTTATGCACAATATATGTGTGACGGAAAAGTTAACTTTCTCCGTGGAGACGGACAGATTTAAAAGGATTTGGAAAAATTGGACAGAGTACATAAAACCAATCAGACAAGACTTTATCTGAGATTTACATTCAATTCATTTCAATTCAATTTTATTTATTTAGCGGCCAAATCACAACACAAAGTCATCTCAGGGCACTTTTCATATGGAGCAGGTCTAGACCACGCTCTTTCATTTACAGAAAGAGAAACCCAACAGTTCCCCCCCCCATGAGCAAGCACTCCCCTTTAACGGGAGGAAAGCTAAGGCAGACCCCGGCTCTGGGTGGGCGGCCATCTGCCTTGACCGGTTGGGTTGAGAGAGAGAGAGAGATAGAAGAAGGTGGGGGGTGAAGGATAGAAGATGACATCATGGGAACAAAGACCTCTAGTTCATATTTTATAGCTACAAATGGTGAAAGGTTCAGTTTCTTTTCTTTTCTTTTCTTTTGATGATAATTGGCCAAATGTTAATTAAACTGGCCATGAAGTACGGGAGACTGTAAATGGCTGTCGTTCTCTGGACATGTGAATATGCATTCATGTATATACATATAGATAAGTATGTATAGCTATAGGTATGTGAATAATATACTTTATATGTACGAGTAGGCACAGTTATTCTCTATCTGGATCTGGTAAGAGACTAAAGAAGATTGTCATGATCAATGTAATAATATTGTAATACTGGAAATAGAGAAAAAGAAGAAGTCGTTGTGTAACAGTTGTAAGCAGTAAAGTTAGACGGAAAACATTTATTTTCTGGATGTGTGACGATGTTGATGTATATTATATAATTCCTCTTTTTCCAACACTGCATTGTAGCCTCAATAAAACATGCTGGATATTATTATATATACACACAGAGTGAAATATTCAAACTTAAAGGCTCCACATGTCATTTAAAGCGACTAAAGAAGATACAAAATCCAGCTATAAAACCATATTACACCCTTACAAGACGACTGCCCGCGCTGCAGAACAACATTAGACTCAAATAAAATGTTTAATGAGATAAACAATCACGTACTTGGAAGTCCAACTTTGGGCTGTATCAACACCTCCAAGGTTGCTCGGTCATATATCTCCTTGCTGACTTTGACCTCAGCTGGTCCGTAAACTCCGGCCAGCACACTCGTGTCTCCTTCAAACATCGGAAAACAAAGAGGGAGAAATTATTCAACAGAAAATACTTTATTGATCCAGGCTGGGAAATCATACTTCACCCCGTGCAGGTATGAAAAACAACAACAACAGAATACAGATAATAATAAATAAGCAGGAAGTCTAGACGGGACGGAAGCAAGGAATCTGCAAATGACTGCAGCTCTGTATCTTCTCTGTCAGAACATTAAAAGCCAAAGTTTGTTTAAAGTTTATGGTGTGAAATGTGCTGCATTAAGCGTTGATGGCTGTTGGGAAGTAACAGTAAAGTTACATCACATGTATGAGTTGGTCCATCATATGTAATATATGAAAATTGGCTTTAAGCTAACTCTGGTGCAGTAAATCAAATGTTTGTATTGATGTTTAACACTGTACATTGTCCCAATAAACGTAATACAATACAAGACAATGATTTGGAAATCACATTTTAGGCTTGACATCATTTGTATCTACTGTTACATACAAACTAAAAACTTGGTTATCGTCACATAAAGTCGCACCAGCATTGTGATACATGTCTGCTTCTTCTTGCCTCCAACTTTAGGAAACACACCATAAAAATCCCATATTTAAGTTTAGTAAGTAACAGTTATAAGAGCTTAATAAGAAAAGCTGCACAGCATTGGAAAAATATCACATAATTTTTCTTAATTATTATGACATGATTGTATCATCTGCAGTGTAGCCACACACAACATTTTAGAGCATTTTAGATATTTAAAGGACGGGTTCACAGTTCTCGGTCTTTCTTAAAACAACAGTCAGGAGCCCAAATGAACACTGCAACAGGTTTTTCTTGCTGTAATCATTCCTCCTGTTCATACTGACCATTAGTAGATCCCTTCATAACACAATCAACAGTCCTCCTGTATGAAAATGTGTTTAAACGTGTATCTGAAGCTAATATGAAGCTTCAGCATCCAAATGAGTCAAATCTAGTAGATATCTTTCAACATTACAGTCTTTTTTAGTACCAAAGTCCCTCTTTTTGTTTCTATACTTCCACCTGCAGCTCAACAGGGAAACACAAAGAGGAGAATTTGATGCTAAAAAGACTGTAAATGTGTCAGATATCCACTTCATATGACTAAACTCAGACTGCTGAAGCCTCATGGAAGCTTCACATCAACTTTTAAATGACTGTGTGGACACACTGTGGATTTTGTCCTCCATCACTTACATGGAAAGCACATTTGAAGGAGATCTTTTAACATCCAGTATGAACAGGTCTGTCTTAAAACAGTCAGGTTGTTTTAAGGCAGACTTGAAAAATTGTGAACGTGTCCTTTAATCTAACAAAACACATTCAACAAGCAGAGCTGCTGCTGCTGCTTCTGTTTGTTGTGTTTATATATAATTGCAGGTCTTTATGCAGTTTAAATAACATCACAGACAGTCTGACTCGCTATATTTCGTAGTTTAAACCTGTGTAGCAATGATTTAACGTCCAATAACAGCTGTAATGCTGCACATTTGTGGGTTGCCGACATGAATCAATACTTTGTGAATATCTCGATGAACGGTGAGCTGCTGTAAAAACTAACTGTTACTACATATGATTAGGAAAACGATAATTAAAGCTCAGTAAGGAAACGAGGGTCTAAACTGCACACAGTCCAACATGTAATGACTTCACTGAATTAAAAGCTTCAGTAGGACCGAAAGGCTCCGAGTTATATTTATTATAATAAAAGTGTCTTTACCTTGAATGAAAGACGCTGAACCGTCAGGTCGAGACAGTAAACTCTGCTCACAACCAAACTCTCTCAGAGTAACGTTTGAAGACCCGCACACCTCCATCATAATACATCCATGTGCCGCTTCCGATTTTCACACAGGAAACGTCGTGTGTCGCTGCCTGATGACATCATCTATTTTGTCGTTTGAAGCCATATGGATGTATTATATGTATATAAAAAAAAGAGTTTGTGTATAAGCTTAAAAGATGAATAATTTTTGTGGAAGAAGAAATTTTAATTGTTTTAAATGTCAATAAAGAAGAAAAGACTGATGACATGTAGGTTTTTATCTGAAATTACCCTTATTGATACCTGTAAATTATATTAAAAGTCACTATTAATATAAACCAACCTGTTTACTGTGTGGTCACTGTGAATAACTGTAACAACACTTAAAAAAAAGAACTGCAACAAATTAAAAACATTGATTTTGTTGCATTTCCTCACTGTGATCTCACAGTAAACATGTTGGTACAGTTTGCCACAACCTGATGTCACAGAAATGTGTGGATTTCTTAAGTTTTATTTAAGACAATAGCATATACAATACATATAGGACACACTAAGACACAAAATACAACAACACAAGGCCCAGCGGTACAGGGAAAGAGGGAGGGAAGTATTAAAGGACAACAAAGCTTCAAAAGACTAAATCATAGCACCAAATTCAGTCAGAGATGCTCCAATATCAGTCCTGAAAGGTCACAAAGGTTGCGTATATTAACACATAGCTTTAAAGGTCTTTGAATATTTTATAGTATCCACATATTCATTGACATGTTCATTCTTAAAAACAGGAATATGTGGTTTGGTAAGATTTATTATAAAATATGTTCCTTCATTTTCCATCTTAAAATCAAATAAAACATCCTTAAAAATATAAAAATCTGAAATGAATTATATTTGGACGAACTCTGTCTGGCCAAATCTTCTCTGTATTTGCAAAACAAATGTGAAACATCTGAATTTGTTTTTTACGACATGAGTCTATGTATGTATATGTTTATGTATCTTAAGGAAAGATTTCGCTGTGAATTAATCCAAAACGTAACTTCTCTCATTTTATTAGTAAGAAAAAAATGCTTGAGAGGCAAGGACAAGGATTGTAACAACATGTTTTTGGAATAAAGCCCAAAATTGTTCTATCATTAATCAGATGTTCTGCCGAAAAACACAAACCACCCAGAGTAAACTGACTGTGAGTAAGCGGTCATGGGAAGTTGCATCTTGCTTAATTGGGAATTTAATATTTCCTCAAAAGTTCTGAGTAATTGTACAGCCTACCATGTGACTCAGAGTCAATAGTTGTCCAACAAGTATGATTTTATTTTAATCTGTTTTCAAAAGATAATTTCCAGGTGAGAGGTTTTTTTTTTCTTCTGTGGACTGCAACCGCATGAAATCGAAGCTGTCCAAATCGCGCGAGATTTCAAAACGAGATGTTGTCGGCAAGATGGCCGCTCTGGTAGGGACAACAGCCATGGTAGAGACAACGGTAGGAATATTTTCCCGGGATAACGGTTTAAATTGAACTGTATAAGTCATTTTTTACACAGTAGTAACACATATTAGTATCTCGCTTAGCGTTGTTATTAAAATAAGCAATATTTTTTAACGTCCTTGTGGGAAAATAACAGTTGGCGGGCAAACAACAAGAGAAGTGTTATTCAAAAGTTTACATAAGTTACCCTTGCACATGTATGTCATGGCAGTCTTGAATATTTTTCTGTGATGAAATGACTGGAACACATATGTCTTTGTCACAAAAAAAACATTCATGCATTTTGGTTCCTTTATAAATGTATTATAGGTCTGCTGGAAATATATATCGTTGCTCTCTGAATACGAGATTCTTAGTTGTGATTACTACCAGTTGGATGTTGACATGAACCTGCCATACTGGTATTCCAAAGGTCTTGTCCACCAGCACAGGTGATTTCATTTATTTTTGTCTCTTTAGTTAGGTTGAAGTTGTTTTAGGTCTGTGCTTCATTGCTGAAGTGACTGAACTGCATCATGAATCATGAAAAGTGCTTAAGAGGTGCACATCAACCAGAATCTGCTTACTGAAATTATTTTGCTGTATTACACCTTTAAGGGGAACATGACTCTTTTGGAAAGTGTTTTTAATGAAATGTTGATGTGTGTAACAATAAAAAAAATCTTTACTTTTCCAGCAACATCCAACAGTTTGCAGGGAGGGTATCTTACAAAAACCCCTTTGTGAAGGACAAAACTACAAATGCCAGTTCTGCAGCAAAGGCGGAGAATATGCATATGTCGCCGCACATATGCAGACCCACGAGAAGTCGGCTGTTAAACATGGAGGTATTTGTCAGTTTAAAGAAATGTGGCGGATCTTGTCTACGTTATTCCTGAAGAATAAAGTATGTATGAGTTGTCTGTAAACCGGTTTTCTCTCCGTTTGTAGGGTATAAAATGTACAGATGCCACGGCGGATGTGTCAAAAGCCACCATTATCACTGCTGCTACTGCACAAGGATCATAACCCGGCAAAATTTATTCTTGAGCCACGTGCAGAAATGCGGGTTAGCTAACCCTCCGAAAGGACCCTCTGGCGTCTCTGTAGCTTCCAGCGTCTCTGCAGCCTCCATCATCTCCGCACCCTTCATCGTCTCTGCGCCTACGATCGTCTCCACAGCCTCCATCATCTCTGCAGCCTCCGTTGGTTCTGCATGCTCCAGCGTCCAGTCCTTGACCGCCCACAAGGCAAGGCAAGTTTATTAATATAGCACCATTCAGACACTTGAAAGTGCTTTACAGGGGCATAGAAATACGTTGAAAATAAGACATTAAAATTGCATTAAAAGACAATAAAAACAAAAGGCAAAAACTTATTGGAAAACTGCTGTAAACAGTAATGTTTTTAATGAGCTGACAGTTTTATCAGACCTCAGGTATTCAGGAAGCAAAGTAAATCTGTCCCAGATGACCTGGAGGGTCTGGATGTGTCATTACATACATGTAAATCAAAGATGAATTTATGCCTGAGAGCATTTAATGCTTCATAGACAAGTAATAGGATATTAAAATCTATGTTGTGACACACAGGAAGCCAGTGCAGTGATTTAAGACCAGCTGTAATGTGCTTCATCCTAAACTTCATCCCCCTCCAGCATGACTTAGAACGAGCACATCGACTCGTTCGACACAACGATGTCACGCTGTAGTTTGTGTTTTCTTTGAATGGTCTGATGTAAACAAGGTTGTAGCTTCTTTAGTTGTAAATCATGTTCAGTTTTTTTTGTCCTATGAAATGCTTTAGTTGTTGTTACAGTGTTTCATTTTTGCGTTCAGAAACCTGCACGTCACAGTGCGGAGGCGATCAGACGGCCGCATGCGTCTGGAGTTGTGTAAAGAGTGCAGACTGTACCACTGTCCTTTCTGCCAGCCGTCTGTTTACAAACCAAAGGGAGAATACGCAAGTGTTTGGACACATATGGAAATTCACCGGATGAGGGCCTTACAACATGGAGGTCAGGAGATACTTGTGCCTTGTATGATATATTGATCATTTATCCGATCGATAATGCAAAGTACAACTCCACACTCATGGATTTTGTTTTGTCTTTGCAGAGTTTAACATTTACGTGTGCCATCTGAAGTGCAGAGGAGAACGACATTTCCACTGTCCGTACTGTCCGAAGACAATCATCACTCGGAAACAGTTTGAAAGTCACATGGACAAATGTGTGGCGGCGCAAAGTTCAACAACAGCAGCAGCCGAGGGGGTCCGATCAGCCGCTCTGCCCAGCGCTCCTGCCGCAGTCGGCCAGGGCGCCATCCTCCTGCTCAACCTCACTCCTCCCGTTCAGCAAACGGTCACGATTGAACAGCCGTCTGACCTCCTCGTTAAAACAAAATGCACATTAGATCAGCGTCCTGCTCCGCCTAACGGCCCTGTTGAGCTCACAACAACAGCTGCTGCTACGACCACCGTAGTCCACCCCGGCGCTCTAACGGACAACCCCGTTAAACCATCGGCTCAAATATTCAGAACAGCTGGAAGGAAAATAAAATGTCCGATGTGCAACTTATACTTGAATAAAAAAAATCTAAGAAAACACAAACTCAGGAAACATTTAATCTCTGAGATAGACATAACAGCTAAAGACCACCTTAGAAGTCAGTGTATTGATCCTCATAACGGGGTCTACGCTGTAGCAAAGTCCTACAAGGCCACTGCCGTACCAGTTCACGTCATCAAAAACAAATCGGGCAGCGCACACAAAATGTTGTGCGGAGAAGATCGCTGCGAGGTTATCGCAGATTTCCGAAGGAGGAGCGGTTTGACTAACAGCCAGTGTCCCCACCTGAGATCTGTCGATTTTTGTTTCACGCACGCGGATATAGAAGACCTGAAAGCTGGTGTGCTGGAGCAACTGGTCGCCAATAAGTGGATCGGAAAGGACATGGGGGCCAAGTGCCTCGACCATCGTGACCAGGCGACACAAAACAGAGCCCCGCTCGTTACTCTCGTGGCTCTCGGCGGAAGTCATTGCCTCTATTTGTCTGTGTTCGAGCCCAAAGTGTCACAGTGCAGTAAGTTAGGACGAGTGTTTGTGACTTATAACATCAGGCGAAAGCTGTGGCACTGCGATTGTTCTCGAGGGAGAATTACTTGCTTGCACAAATGTGTCGCCAAATGGTATCTCTTCCAAACCAACAAGGAGTTGTTTTCCTCAGATGCCAAACAAGACAAGTCGCTAAACATTTCTGAGTTCACAGAGGAAGATTCAACTGGGATTATGTCAGGAGAAGAAGGACTGAAACAAACGGCAAAGTACATTTACATCCAGAAAAAACTGCCCTCCATGTTCCCAGAAAAAATCATCCAGTTTGACCCTGAAACAAACTTTTCGAAACATTTGGTTCCAGCTGAAACCGTCTGCCATGAATGCTCAGATCACATTTCCTTAACGGAGCCGGAGCTGATCACCAACAAAGCCACAATCATTACTGTGACAGGAGCGATGGAAGGTTTGTCATCTGTTTACATGCCAGTAGATTTCTACAAAATGATAGTCTCTTTGTGTTTTGACAGTCCATGTAAGACTTTTTCTTTTTTAAATATATATCTTTCAGATAACTCCACCTTTTTCAAAAAGTGTCCAAACTGTGAAATGGTCTACCGTTACCAGGAGTGGAGTGACGGTCTGCACAATTACAACAACCACATAATCCTGAGTCTGGAGCTCTGTTTGTTGCTGCGAAGCCTAGTGAAGGTATTTCATGAAACGTCATTACGGTTTTGGGGATTCAAATACTTAAAGGAGTCTTAAACAGTCACATGAACACTGAAAGGTTTTCCTGCTGGCTGTTATATTCCTCCTGTTCATTTTGATCTCCTTCAAATGTGCTTCCAGTGTAAGAGATGGAGGTTAAAAGTCCAGTCGTTTTGTGCAGAAATGCATTTAAAAGTTGATGTGAGGCTTATATGATGCTTCAACAGGCTGAGTTTAGTCACATCAAGTGAATATCTGACATATTTACAGTCTTTTTAGCATCAAATTCCCTCTTTGTGTTTCTCTGTTGAGCTGCAGGTGGAAGTATAGTAACAAAAAGAGGGACTTTGGCACTAAAAAAGACTGTAATGTTGAAAGATATCTACTTGGTTTGACTCATTTGGACGCTTCATATTAGCTTCAGCTTACATTATAAGTGCATTATGAAGGGATCTAATGATTACAGCAAGAAAAACTTGTTTCGGTGTCCTTTTGGGCTCCTGACTGTTTAAAACAGACTTAAAAAGCTGTGAATCCGTCTTGTAGTTTTTCTCAGTGAAATTATGACCTGACAGGAATCATTCTTGTCTACTTTCTTACGTTTAGGATCAGACTGCTGAAGGTGGAATGGTGGAGGTGCTGGAGCGGGCTGTAGGTGTCAAGTCTCCGTATGGCGTTGACGTGCTTCAGGCGTACCTCCACTTTGAAGCTCTTACGAGTCACAGCTGTCCGTCTGAAGTCATGATGGATCTTTATCTAAAAGGGGTTTTCAGCATTGAAGGTTAGTTTTACTCGCATGTCCTGGGAATTAAATATTAAATATAAATGAATACTTAAAAGCTTAAATACATATAGTTTCTTTGTCATTTTACAGTTTTAAATCCACTTCACAGTGATATTTCTATTATGATCAGCAATTTATTAGCTAGTTGAGCGTTGACAAAGTACACACAAATTAATCTTACATTTTATATACTCTATATAAGCATATATAAAAAGTGCTCATACAATAATAATGGCATACCCATTGATAAAATATTAATTACAAACAGAGATAAGCTACCAAAGACAAACAAACACATCAACAGAGAAATGAGAGACGGGGTGCACAGTGAACTTAGCACATTTCTCTGTTTTATATTTCTCCGTTTAGCGTCTTCAGGCTAGGCTAACCGATCGTTGCTAACTTTGGAGCTAGCTCCCTTCATTTTTTCAGCACTTGGGGAAACAACAGACGTGACTTTAGGCTGTAGTCTGCGCTGTACATTTACTGCCAGACTGACAACTTACCGCTAACCTTTTCCTCTGCTCCGCTAGTATCCATCGTCACTTTCGCATGCCGTTACGTTCGTTTCCCAGGCAACGGCACTGTGGTTCATTCACATACCGACCAGCGCTGCACAGACTCGCAAACGCTAAATATTTCCGAATGAGCGGATATTCTGGCATTAAAAAAAAATTTTTTTTTGTCTGGCGGGGTTCTTGTTGATATAATTGTAGGAGAAACGCCGGTTCAGTAAACCTTAAGTAAACGATTAATAACAGTTGAGAACAGTTAGTTAGTTTGGGCGAGTCCAAAGTTGTGAAAACAAGGGGGGTGTTTTGAATACACCCCCCCTTGTTTTCACCATAGACAGGTAATTTGTTAGTCTGTCCCTCCCTCCGCAGGAAATAATGGATTAATCCCGGAAAGCTGCTGATGTAGCACTTTTCTCTTTATGAAAGTAACACTGAGATTATTTGACCAATGAGAATTTAGTCAGAGCATATGAATTATCGACTAATCGACCAGTCTTAATCCAACTGGCATCATAGGTAGCCAAGGATTTGTGAGGGAGTGAATCACCTAAGATGTAAAGTTTGCTTGAGTATGGGTACAATCCTCTGGACACATTACTATAGACAATACACCTATCTCTTTCTGCTGCACATACTTATAATCATACTTGTAATCAGTGTGTTTGGTCGGTTAATCACAAACATTTTCACAGGGATGGACATCAAGGACCTGCCAGAATCTTTCACCGGAGACGAAGGGGACTTCTGGGATTCAGTGTGCAGCGAAGTGATTTTAAGCGGCCTCGTTGCTCGTAAGTGTAATTTGGAGACTTGTAGAATCCACAGGTTTTCATTTTGAGCCATCTGACAAAATTAAAGAATTTCATTGTGTGTTGGTTTAGTGACCTGAATCTAGTTGTGAATTTTACAGTTGACAAATGAACCTGTGTTTATGAGGGACGTCCTGTAATATTAATATCTTAAGCATCACTTTCTAACTCTTGGTTATTCTACAAAATGTGTCAAACTGTGTCATTTGAACAATGAAGTTATGTGTGGTTATGTTTTTTTTTAATACAGGAAGTGCTACCTCTGTTGCCTCCATAAACGACAGCTTGAAAGAAGCTGCGGTGTCCGCCGTCACAACCTCCTTCACCCTTTCTGGGAAAAAGAGGCTGAGCAAGCAAAGAACAAAGGAGTGTCACCGAGCTGTGATCAAATATCTCGTGAAAGGTTTAAATCCCTTGTCGACGGTGGAGTCGCCGTGGTTCAGGTAGGTTTTTATTATTCATCTTTGGACGCACACACGGTGGTTATTTACATCCGCTGATAAGTCTGCATTTGTGTTTTCACTCAGAGAGATGATAGAAATGCTGAACCCAAAGTACCAGCTGCCCTCCAGAGATCAGCTCATAAACACACTGATACCTTCGTGCTACTCCGCGGAGAGGAAGAGCCTCATCCGAGAACTGCTTCGAGTGTCAAAGGCCGCCGTGACGTGCGACTGGTGGACGAGTGTGTCCCACGACCATTATCTGACGGTTACTTTACACTTCATAACGAAAGGCCAGATGAGGCACAAAGTGCTGCGTACAAAGTCAGTTTACGACACTCAGACAGGTGTGGCGGCGGCGGCAGAGCAGATCGGCCGTATACTGGAGGAATTCGGCGTCAAGGACAAAGTGGTCGCCATGACGGAGATGGAGAACGCGTTCAATATGGACTTTTCCATCAAGAAACTGCCGTTAAGGAAGCTGAGGTGTTTTTCGCACATCCTGAGTCTCGCCGCACAGAAGGTGTACACCAGCAACGCTGTGGCCAGGTGGGCGTCGAAGATAAGAGCCGTTGTCGTGTGGATCAAAGGGTCTTCCACCGCTCAAACACTTCTTCAAGAGAAACAACAGCTCTGGAGTGAGTATCTTACTTTTTTTTTAGATAGTAGCTGCAGTATCTCACACGGAAAATGTATTTAAAGAGGTCGAATGACGCCTGTCTTTCAGATCTACCGGAGCAGTCTTTAATAGTGGACGTCCAAACGCGTTGGAACTCCTTGTACCTGATGGTGGAGAGGTTCGTAGAGCAGTACGCCGCCATTCAGGCCATCACCACGGATCCTCAACTGTCTGCTGAGAAGAAAAGGTAAATGAAAGTTGTATAATTTAGAATGTGATATAGTTAATGTGTGTGGAAAAACAATAGATTTATTTTACCTATATTTTCTCCGAAGGCCGGAAACCCTCTCCGACACCGATCTCCAAAAAGCAGAAGAGTTCATCAGCACCATGAAGCCCCTGTATAGGTCTTCGCTCTGCGTCTCGGCTGACAAGAGTCCAACTTGTAGTCAGATATTTCCCATTCTGAAGAAACTGGAGGCTCACTTTGGAACCCAGGACGAGGACTCTCTCTTCACAGCCACGCTGAAGGAGAAAGTCTGGGGTGACCTGTCGACATGTTATAAGGTTCGTTCGATACTTTCCACAAGAGAGCGATTCGAACGTTTATCCTGATAAATTCCATCTGAGGTTGTGCTGATTCCTTATAAAAGTTTTATTTAGTTTTTATTTTCAGTTAAGTTTTATTTCTATCCAACCTTTATTTAACCAGAGACCTCTTGTGGAAGGACACCTGGTCAAGACGGCAGCAGAAAGAGTTGCAAACAAAATAAATAAAAAGACTGAAAACACACAACTATACTAAAAACATCTAATAACAGAGACGATTACCATTAGACTCATTTATCATAGAGTGAGCAATAGTCTTAAATTCACCCAGAGATAAATGTCTAAATGTTAATTACCTTCTGTATTATTATACATTATTATTCATATACATTCATTATTTCATGTAGCAGAAAACATGAAGGTTTTCTTCATCATCTCAGACAGTTAATATACATCTCGTAAGATGAAATAAGTTCTCAGTGTTTTGCTGACAGACTCCCAGGTCGGTCTGACTGCACTCTGCTTTCTTCTTACATGTATAAATTTCTAGACAAACAACTGATTCGAAGGCAGCTAGACTCTTAGATTTGTCTATTGAAGACGTTCCTCGTCCTCACCAGTCTTTCCTTCGAATCAATTGCTTGCCTAGAAATAACTATGACCTGGATGAATGCGAATGTTCAGAGATTTATAACATATAAACGTAACATTTTGATTTTAACAGCCAGAGCCTCTGTGTTTTATCTCAGGATGGTGACACTTGGAAGTTCCTCCAGGAGGCGAGCGCCATGGACCCGAGGTTCAAGAACAGAGTGGACTCTGACGAGATCTGGAATAGAGTGAAAAACGCTGCCGTTACGGTTACAATCACAACAGAGCAGGTAATCTCGCTGTTCTAGGTTGATATGATGTATGCCAGAGATGTCTCTACGTATGGATAGACCATGTAGTGTATGTTGTGCATATTTTGAGTGATGGTCGGCATCTTCAGGGGAGAAAAACACATGCGAGATTCTGATGTCTTAAAGCTGGAAATGTTTATTGAAAGTTGAGTGGAGAACCAAAACAGAAAACACCAGAGCTACTCCGATGCCGTCTCTTTCCCCTCTGAGCCCTGAAAGCCCGACTTTAGTCCTTAACCCAAGCTGAGATATTAATCTAATTGGTTCATCAGTTTCAAATCATAAATCTGTGACCTCTAGTTATGCTGTATCTCATGTTATTCTGGCCTTGGTTTGCCAGCAAGGCTCCTGCTTATCAACCATACATGCCTCTATCTTTTGTTCGAGAAGACGAGAGGATACAGCTTGACCTGTCTTACGCTGTCACCCAAACATATTACATAGCGTCTCCCTGACCCCACAAACAGCATTACCTTTTTATTTTTATTCTACTTAGTTAACTTCCGTCGTATCTACTCTCTCGACAACCTGCAACCTGTGGCAAACTGGCATGTGACGTCACTATCAAGCCTTTTTTTCCCTTTTAAACTTTATTGGGGTGCGCCAACCCACCCGGGAACATGAATTTTTCCATAACAGTATAGTTTCAAAGTCTGTATCTACCCTTCAGTCGTCTCATATGCACTCTCAGCTGAAGTAGTGGCACATTGTGGTTGGAAATCTGAAAATAAAAAGCAGACAAAGACCAAGTTATCTTTGCAGTCCGATGTCAGTTTACACAGTGCAGACACATTTTATAGACAGGAGTGTGGAAAACAGTATCAGGATGTGTGTGGGGGTCCAGTGCTGGATCTCATCAAAGCTGTCAAACACAAAACTACTCCCTGTTTGGATCCGCATAACTAAATGGTTACATGTTCAAGGTTATTACAATATGAGTTTTTCCAAAGCCTAAAATGGTGTAGAGAGAATACACAGTGTGTTGTTTTTTGTTTTTTCTCATTACAACATGCTGGCCTTTTTGTCCGTTTTTGAACTCATCCGTGTCATTGTATTGTGATTTATTTTGTCTTTAGGTGTCAAACCAGGAGGAACAGAGACTTCAGGGGGAGAACAGTGACACTGAGGATGTATCTGAGCAAAATGACGAGTACTCAGATGAGGTAACGCCATCTGCAGGACACAAACATTCATTGTATTTAAGTTAAGTTGTCTTGTTCAAACACTTTTTCTTACTAAATTTCCTTTTTCCAGACTCCGTCGCCCAAAAAGCCGAGGTTAACCGCCCTGGAGGAGCTTTTTGACGAGGAGGACAGAGCTCTGAAGAGCGGCACGGCGGCAGAAAAGACCTTATCGATCCTTGAAAGAGTCCAGAGAGAAATACAGATGTACAGAAACCTGCCTGCGATACCCACAGCAGAGGACGCTCTGGCCTGGTGGTGGGAGCGACAGGACATGCTGCCTCTCCTGTTCGAACTCTCCAACTCATACCTGTGTATCCAAGCGTCGTCCGCAGGCGACACAATCAGCCAAGAGAGGTCACATATTGTACCAGAACAGGCGGACATGCAGATTTTCCTACAGAAGAATTGATCAGATGTGATAACCGATACATAAAGTGCTAAAATCCTGTTATTTACAATGAACAAGTGGATCGTTTCACTGTGCTGCTGCTGAATGAATGTTAGGTTCATCAACCAAGAGTAAAAACATGTTTTCATGTTATGTACACTAAAATAAAAGGATTTTATATTTGTTCATACAAGCAAGAATACATATTTTTACATCACAAAGGTACTACACACAAAACGTTTATAACTAAAAGCCCTGTTTAAGTATAACTGACATCTTGTGTGACTTGAATGTACTTCACAGTAATAAAGTAATAGTAAAGTAGTCAAATCAGACATTTTACTTTGAAAAAAGTAGTATTTTAACAAATTAAAGTTTTTTTTCTCTTTGATAAAGCAACCATAAACTTTTGGAGCAGCTGCAGGAGTTAGTTTAAGGTTTTGTTGAACCTTGATATGACTTATATATAAGTAACCAGTTATGAGTTGCTCTTGTCTTAATACAGTAGTTGGACATCACTTTATTTAAAATAACAAATCTCATGTGTTTGAGTGATATATAACTCAAGTAAAAATCTATTTTAGTAGGAAATAATAGCATTAATTCCAACCCTGGTTAGGCCACAAGTAGTAGTGGTATAGGTCAACCATTCTCAACCACTGGTCCGTGGCCCACAGGTGGGCCTAGAGCGCCATCTAGTAGGCCATGGAGGCAATGGTTCTATCAAATGGTTAAAATGGAAATGTTCATTATTTCCCAGAAGCAAGCCCAAGCGTCTCACTGATGGTAAGCAAAATATTTACTTTGGTCATTACAGCTGACAGTGGCATAGTGGAAGGTGGTCCTCGGAAAGTTTTGAACAATCAGAAGTGGGCCTTAAGTTACAAAAGGTTGAGAACCTCTGGTATAGGTAGTAATATCAGTCAATTTACCCATTCAAGATATCAATTACCAATGTGCTGCAGCCAGTCTTTTCATGTATGTACTGTTGGTACACAGATTGAATGCTCCAGTCTGTGGAGGTAAGAGATGTGTGTGTGTGTTGACAATTAGGGCACCCTCATGTGGAATATGACAAGAGTGAACTCTCATACAATTAAGATACTTTCACTCACTGGGACGCCTGCAGCACCTCAACTTTGAAGAACTGAAAACAGAATCTGAAGGCCCACATAAAAACACATCTGTGAATCACCGCAGGATGCTAATGTCAACTGTTGGAAGCTGAACTGTGTCTTTGTAAGTGACAAAGAAATGTGGAGTTGCACAAATAACATGTTTGACAGCTTCAGATACTTTGATTTAACTGGTCAAGTGTGATTACACCAAAAGTAATCTACTTCGTCTTCAATCTAAAAGGGTTAAGTATAGTAAACCCATAGGCACCTGAAGTCTACATCTGTATAGCTTTACAGTGGCGAGACGATGTCCTGCAACTCAGAAAGCATCAACTGATGCTAAAAATAACAATAGTAGTTACACAAATCAGAAGTTATAAAGATGTATTTGATAGGGGTCCGAGCACTTGAGAATGTATTTGAAAGTTTATCTGAAGTTAATATGAAGCCGCAAGCCGTCAAATCAAGTAGATATCTTTCATTGTTGTTCAGTGCCAAAGTCTCTCTTTATGTTACTATACTTCCACCTGCAGCTCAACAGGGAAAAACAAAGAGGGAATTTGATGCTAAAAAGACTGTAAATGTGTCAGATATCCACTTGATATGACTAACTCAGACTGCTAAAGCCTCGTATTAGCTTCAGATCAACTTTTAAATGCATTTTTTCAATAGCCAGTATGAACAGGAGGAATGATTACAACGTGAAAAACCTCTTTCAGTGCTCACATCTGACTGATGCGTTAAGACAGACTCGGAAAAATTGTGAACTTGTCCTTTAACGTGATACCGTTTGGTCACTGACTTTTTATTTTGGAGGTACGACCGGATGTCGTCATTGTAGCTGGCTTGACGCTGCCGCTTGCAGGTCTTCACAGACCCTGAGAGTGTGGTGGTACACTGGGACAGGAGATCACACGCTTGTCCTGAAATATTCGGACATTTTTTACTCCAGAGTGAGAAACTTTTGACGAGTTAGCTGTGGACGGTCCTGAAGACGTCTGTGAGCACCATGAACAAAATATACGGAGTCTGTTTCCATGCTGTTCGTCAAGCGGCAGGTCTGAAGGCATCGAGGCTGCTTCAACATAGAGCCTTCAGAGCCAGTGTAAGTGACTGTGCATAACTGTCAGCTAGACTTCTTCTGCCTGATAGCTGCAGTTAGCGAAATAATAATAATAATTTAATGCGAATTGATCCCTAAATGTTGTTGCAGGAGTGATGTGATTGTGGCCTGGCAAACCGGAAAGTCAATTCAGACATAATATCAACACTTGTTATGGAAAGTTTGCATATCAGCCACAATATTGTGACGTTTATATGTAAAGTAGAAAATTGTGATTAAGGTTAGGAGATAGTTTGAGTTGTTATGATATATTTGCGGAACTCTCGCGAGATTCATAAGTGGTGTGTCTATATTGTGCGCGTTTTTTGTCATTGTACAAAATAATTATGTTTAATTATGTGACAGCACCGTAGTTAAAGGATTTGGTTAGGTTTAGGAAACAAAAAAAATCACTTGACTAGGGTAAGGGAAAGATAATGGCTTGGGTTAAAATGACCACTCTCGCGAGAGCTTTCATCCAGGAATTCAGAAGGACGGGTTATTTGACTTCTTCTGTTATCGCGATAGCTTGTGAAGCAGCTAGCTTAGCTAACAACCTTAACGTATTTTCTATCTTATCCAGACTCTCTTACGCAGCCATGTGGAGTCCAAATGAAGTTAGCTGCATGTGTGTGCAAATTAATGTTTTGAACTTTAATCGGCAGCTTGACAGACACGGGTGCGCCTTGTGTTTGTTGTTTTGTTGCTGTTCCGAGGTCGCTAGCTAACAGCTAATGTTTTAGCTAGCTACGTCCTGATTGGTTGAATAAAGGGGCGTTAGGAGGAAACTTCCGTCACCAAGTTCAAGTTAAGAAATGCAGCTGCGACACCTGCGATGTGCAGAGATAGTGACGTTAAAACTGTCGTTGTCATGAAGTAGAAAACATATTTTCTGCGTTGTTAAATTTGTCCCAGGATGTGCTTTTAATGTGGCGTCGAAAATGTGATTTTATTTCATCAGACTGTGTGAAAACTTAAGACATTACAATCTGTCAAGTTGGTCTATAAAACGCCACCCCAATTGTGTTGAATATGTAGTACAGTGACAATGCAGTGCAAAACTTAAATGGAGCTAGAAAATGTCAGGACAGCCTCAGTAAACCAACAAATTAACGAGGTGATCCTTTTGAAATAGATTTGTTCATGAGCTGGTTGTCTTGCTTTGAGGTCATAGCTTGATTGATTGACAGTACGCACCTTGGATAATTTCTTGTTAGCCCAGTACAGCACAATACATTTACTTATTGTAACTGCCCACATGACATATTATTAGGACGTGGTATCATATATTGAGACATAGATAATTACAATCTCGACTGTTTGGCCATATCCCATTAAAATGACATGAATGTCACATTATCAGTTTGCTGTTCAGTTTCAACAGAGCAGCTGCAGAGTTTTTGTCAGGATGTCATCATTAAGAGAAAGCTGAATAGTCCTTTGCGGTGTCTATTCAGAAAGGGGCCTTCCTTTGCTGCAGCCACAGTGTCATTGTTTAAAAAAATAATGCTTGCTTTCAACCTCTTAGGCCGTGCACCGACAGCAGCCCTTCGACTCGTCGATGGAAAAGCCACAGTTTCCTGGAGCCTCAGCCGAGTACGTGGATCACCTCGAGTTCATCCAGCCCAATGTCATCTCTGGGATCCCAGTGTACCGGGTGATGGACCGGCAGGGCAATATCATCGACCCCACTCAAGACCCTCAGGTACAGTCAAACCCACCTTACACCACCTCTGCTGTTAAAAGAAACACTAAACCCGCAACTCCTGAAACACTTTGTGGGGCAAAAGTTCAATAATTTTCTGTTTTGTGTGTTTTCTTTCCTGTTCAGCTCTCCAAAGAGACAGTTTTGAACTTTTATCAGAAGATGACTCTGCTGAACACAATGGACCGCATTCTTTATGAATCTCAGAGACAGGTTTGTTTGCATTTCCTGCTTTAACCAATCAGACAGGTGTAGTAAAGGTGTGTCAATTTGTTTTTGTTTTTTTTTGGTTACAGGGTCGTATTTCCTTCTACATGACAAACTATGGTGAGGAGGGGACGCATATCGGTAGCGCTGCTGCTCTCGACCCAAATGACCTGGTCTTCGGTCAATACAGAGAGGCTGGTAAGGTTTAGACAGCATGTGGTTTTTGACCGTTTTACCAGATATTAGATACGTTATTTTGAAGTCTCACTGTTGTAATAGTTGTATGACTCTTTAAAAATGCAGTTTTTCTTTTCAAGTAGCACTCTGGGACACATTTATAAGAAGATAGGTGTCTGTAGTGATAATATTTCAGACACTAAAGTAAACTGCTCCACACTTAATAGGCAGTTTTCTCTAAAGAAGAGTGCTAGTGTTTGTTTGAGGCAAAAAAAACACAAACACATTGATGTAAAACTGCAGTCATTCACTTCAGGAAGTCATTTGTAGATCACATTTTGTAGTAACAGCAGTAAAAGTTCAAGTACAATTATAAATACAACAGTCAGATAACTTTAACAAAATTACAAACCAAGAAAATCCAAGTAAAGAGAGTTTTTAAATCATAAATATGAATCACATCATCTCACTACAATCCATTTTTACCAGCAGCTGTCAATCATGTCTTATTGATTCTTTCAGTCGTCATCTAATTTTAGATTTTGCTTCAAAGCCTGAAAAGCTTTATATGTCTTTGTTTCACTGTTTATTAACTACGAAGCTCAAATTTTGCTTCTTGTTTGATTGTTTCTAAAAGAAAAGTGTGTAACATGAAGGGAAAACATCATCCAAGCTGTGCCGACCCCAGTTTGCCCTCCTTCCTTCCACTGTGTACCGTCTTTAATGTCGTCTCCATATCAGTACGCCCACCTAGTTACTGTCTTACTCCCTTAACTCTCCTCTTAGCTACTCATATCTCCTACATCACTGACCATATAACCTCCAAACATTTAGGTCATCCTATATATACACACACACACACACCACATGCATGCTGTGTGTGTGTTTTAAAATAACCTTTTGTTTGGGGGGGAAAATATATACGTTGCATTCATTTGTATTTATGTGAATATCACTGGGTTTTCTTGTCTTGTGAGTAATATTATTCTAATGTCCCGTGCGGCCCTGCAGGAGTGCTGATGTATCGAGGTTTTCCTCTGGATCTGTTCATGGCTCAGTGCTACGCCAACGCCGATGACCTCGGAAAAGGCCGTCAGATGCCCGTCCACTACGGCTCCAAAGACCTGAACTTTGTCACCATCTCTTCTCCTCTGGCCACGCAAATCCCTCAGGGTGAGTTCGTATCCCGCTCGCAATTCACGCTTTTTTTAATCCTCTCCGCTGTCTTTTTAAAACGCGTGTTAATACCTGTAAACGTGTGTCTCGTCTCAGCGGTCGGAGCCGCGTACGCGCTTAAGAGAGAAAACACCAACCGAGCTGTGATCTGCTATTTCGGAGAGGGAGCAGCCAGCGAAGGAGACGCTCACGCCGGCTTCAACTTCTCCGCCACCCTCGAGTGCCCTTTGATCTTCTTCTGCCGTAACAACGGTTACGCCATCTCCACCCCAACCAACGAGCAGTACAGAGGAGACGGCATCGGTGAGGAAGCTTTGCTGTGGTTTCCTGCAGTGTCTTGATTTTTCTTTTTTTTTTAGATCCGCAGCTGCTCTTTTGAAAAACACACAATTCAATTCTTTCTCTGATTGAACAGCTGCTCGTGGTCCGGGTTACGGAATGCTGTCCATCCGTGTCGACGGTAACGACGTGTTTGCCGTGTACAACGCCACAAAGGAAGCTCGCCGCAGGGCCGTGGCTGAGAACCAGCCCTTCCTCATCGAGGCGATGACCTACAGGTTAGTCAATGTTTGAAGGATCTGTGAAGCAGCTTTAAGGCCGACAGTTTAATGATCTTAAATGATATTTACTCAAGGTTTTGGTCGTTACTGGTACGATTAGAAGTTTAATTTTTAAACCAAGTCAAACAGACACCTGTAGACTGATCTGATTTCTCAGTTGTGTCCCAAAGAAAACTCTGTTCATTCGTCCAACTTCAGTTAACAAACGCACAGCCAGAGGAGGTTGTTTTGCTTTCCTCGTGCAGCGATCAATCCTTGTGGGCAGGATGCAAAATTGGCACCAGCTGCCAGTCAAATGTTGATTTAAAATATGCAAACGGGCGGTAGATACGCTTCACTCACAAGCCAAAAAAAAAAAAAAATCACTAGTTGTTTATTATGTGGCTGCTGAAATCTGAACATTCACTAACCATTTGGAGGACAAAGACGTTGATTTTGCATCCTGCTTGTTGTCTGTTTGCTCTTCACCTTAATATTGTGTAAACAAGACTGAGAGTCTGCAGCCATCTCAACAGCTCTGTGAGGCTAACATGCTCTCAATGATAATGCTAGCATGTTGACATTGAGCAGATATAATCTTTACCATGTCCACCGTGTTGGTTTAGCGGGTTGGCATGCACATATTTGCTTACTGGCACCAAACCCAAAGCACAGCAGGTTTGAAGGTGTTTGATCACTTCAGGAAGATGAAATTTTGACTCAATAGTGTCGCTATATGAAACGTCAGGAGACAAATTGGAGTTATTACGATTGATCTTCTGGGGAACATGAACGTATGAATCAAATTTCACAGCGATCCATCAGATAGTTGTCGAAATATTTCACTAAAGAACTTAAGAGTCACGGTATCGCTGGAGGAAAAAGTCTCACCTACTTCCGCACTGTCAGAGCAAAACCAGAAAAACAAACAAGAGTAACAAAAAGAGAAAGAAGCATTACTAGAAAAAGAAACCAAGTACAACAAACCGGTTTGGCCACACAACCAGTTTACAATCAGGTGCATCAGATTAAACTTATTGATAAGACAGCTGATCAGACGATAACCAAATTGTTTGGCATGTTTTTAAATCAGATTCCCAAAGCAGACACAGAATAGCGTGTTAGGGAAATGTCGAACACTTAACATTTTATCACTTTACACCATCAGTGTCTGTGGCCCATGTATACAAAGCAATGGATGAAGTTAAAATAACAATCAAAAGGTTTGCATTTTAGGGAGGGAAAAGAAGTTGCGCTCCACACAGGCCGAGTAGTTCACTGTAACAGCCACGAATTGTCATTTACTGTCACTGACTGATGTGATGAAATGATCAAGAACAGGTTTAGTTTCTTGTCTGTGGTCGTTACAGCAGTGATTAAACTTCAGTTTGAGTTTGTTTAGTTTGTGCAGATAAACCAAAGATGGAAAAAAAAAACAATGCAAAGTAATGTGAGGAGAGAAGAAAAGCACCAAAAGGATGTATTGATTACCTTTACCTAATAATGAGTGTAAAACAATAGTCATGATTTCAAGATATCTAAAAGGAAAAATGTAAATAAAACAGAAGTTGAAGCCTTTTTAAAATATGTTCTGTAGACTTTAATGGCGCGTTTCCATTACATGGTACCGGCTCAACTCAACTTAACTCGCAAGTGTCGTTCTCCATTACAAGGTAGTAAGAACCCCCTCAGGGTACCTGGTCGTCATTAGCAACAGCGCATTAATCTTCCATGACGCCATCTTCAGCGCGACACACACCCGCTGGATCCATTCGTCGGCAACCAAACAGAGGAACGTCTGCACCTCGTCAACTGGCCACGACGTGGAATTGCGGGTTGCCATAGTGACCGTCACGTTAATAGTAGACGTGTGTTTGAATGATTAAACAATTGCGGCCGGAGCTTGGCTATTTTAAGAATGGCAGGCGAGCTGGTACCACATTTTGGTACCAGCTTTGCTTTTTTGGAACCTCGACGGAGGCGATACCAAACAAGTTGGTACCAGGTACTTTTTCATAATGGAAAACCAAAAATGGCAAGTTGAGTTGAGCCGGTACCATGTGATGGAAACCATAAGAGAACCAAAAAAGTCCATATTAGGGTTTTAATTGGTTGCCGAGGAAAATTTAACGAAGAGTCGTAGAAAAATTTACTTCTAACACGCAATAACGATACTTCTCCTTCTTCAGAGTCGGCCACCACAGCACCAGCGACGACAGCTCGGCTTACCGCTCGGTGGACGAGGTGAACTACTGGGACAAGCAGGACCATCCCATCTCCAGGCTGAGGCACTACATGACGGCCCAGAACTGGTGGAGTGAGGACGACGAGAGGAAGTGGCGGAAGCAGTCCCGCAAGATGGTGATGGAGGTGTTCGAGAGGGCAGAGAGGCGCCTGAAGCCGAACCCCGAGCTGCTCTTCACCGACGTGTACCAGGAGATGACGCCCAGCCTCAACAAGCAGAGGGAAGCCATGTGGAGGCACGTGCAGCAGTACAAGGAGCACTACCCGCTCGACATGTTCGATAAATAACCGCGAGACGGAATGAGTCGCGATTCGGATAACGGAGTGAGTGAAGGGTGAGATTGGGATGAAACTGTTGCACATCTTTTACTGTATTCATAATACAAAAAAATAAAAAATAGTTTTGATATAACACGTCGTTTCTTCTGTACAACAGAAGCGGAGAAGCGGAGAGGATTGTGCTTTCAGAAATGTATTTCATGCCTCTGGGTTTGGTGCCTTACGTTATATAGATTTACTGTCGGTAGTGGAACACCTTGAATGACACTTGTTTCATATTAAACCATCATCATCATCAATGTTCTTATTTTTCAGCATTAAATCAGCAGTTTTAAACACGGTTTGCACATAAAATTCAAACAAATCCAGCAATAAACGGTGGAGGTTTTAACTTCTGTTGCGTATCTTCCTTTCGGCCATCTTAATAGGTTTCCTTATGTATCATTGAGGTGACTGGTTTTTCTCATTTGAATGGGTTTTTTTTTTTTTTTTAGTATACTCGCCCAAATTTTAGATGGGTTTTGTATGCTGTAATGCTGTTACACACTATCCTAAAATCCCAGAACTGTACACTCATTTAGCACAATATTACATGTTTGGTGTTTTGTGTAAAAATAAAAAGATCAAACTTGGAACTTTCAGTTGTCTTTTATTATTATTATTTTTATTATAATTATTATTATAATTATTATTAATAAGTTAAATTTAACATTAAAAAGACATGAACTTTATAACCATCTCTTCTTTTCTGGTCACACAAATCTGCTCAGGGGTGAGTGAAATATTTTGACCATTGATTAAAACAAACTAAAAACAAAATTAGAAATGTCCTAGAAGTATTAAATATTGAATATGTCTCCCTATCATGAAATGTTAAATAGTTGCTTCACTGTTAAGTTGCTAACAGAATAATTTAGCGTCTTTTTCATACAAGTCCTGGCAGCAGAAAACAAAACCCTTCACTAAAATGGCCTCTCCTGAATCGGCATGAAACGGGACGATGACGGACGCCGATGAGGCCGTGACTTCGATATGTCCTGCAGTCGATATAAACTCTCCATTGCGGAGTTACAGTTGGTTCAACAAGTCAAAAAGGGGCTGTGAATGCCCTTCCACAGCTTCTTCATCTGCTGCGGGGACCGCTGGTGGATCAGAATAAGATCCTTATGGACGCACAGATTCTCGCGATCCTGCTCCTTGACGTCGAAGGTCTGAAAGCCTCCGTGCGCTTCGGGAGAAACGTCCAGCGCTTTGGCACACATCCCGGTGTAGACGTCGTCGATGGGGAAGAAGGGGATGACGCGGGAAACGGAGTACAGGGGTTGCAGCAACGCTCCGGATATGACGAAGCCTCCTCCGCCGGCGTAAGCCGGGTACGCTGCGTCGTAGAAGCTCAGAGGGATGTAGTACTTGCTTTTAGGGTCCCTGAGGGGGCTCGCCGTGCTTATAACGTGTCCGACATACAACCGAGAGGCCTTCGAAGGCTCCAGAGAGTGCAGGTAGTTGATCAATAACGGTGTGTTCACGAATACATCGTCATCCCCGCTGAAGACGAAGGAAACGTGGGAGCAGTTTTTCAGCGTCCATTGGAGGACCATGTTCATTTTGAGCGTCAGGTTCAACAGCGATTCGTGGAAGTCCCATTGCAGGAGGTCCCCGAAGCGTTGCGCCTCAAATGAAAGCAGAGGGCCGAGGTCAGGGTCATCCGGCGAGGAACTACCCAAGACGAACACCGTGCGTACTCTGAGTCCAGTCTTATACACCTCCTCTCGACCCCAGGTCTCCCGTATCGCCTGTCTCCGCTCCAAGTTCCCAGGAGTCGACTTGATGGCGAACAGCAGGAAGATCTGATCGTCTCCCTTCCCCTCGCCAGAGACGCACTTGTTGGGTTGACTGATCAGGACAGGAGGAGACCTGCAACCCATGCCCTGCACAAAGTCCTGGATCAAGACAGGGTAGGAGCCGATGTCGTGCACGTTGGTTTGCAGGAGCTCTTGATTGGTCACCTTGCATTGAGACCAACCGGACTCACCTCTGAGAGGGTCTTCCCCCTTGTCCAGACGCCTGAGGGCCGAGTACAGCAGACGGTTCCAGTAGGCTGTGTTTTGAGGGATGCTCTGTCTGAGGCCTCTGGAAACGGACACATTGTGGAGGTTAGGGGGAGGGGGAGGTGGGGGAGGAGGCGTGGCGGGGCTCTCCTGCTTGGGGGAGAAGCTGGGGTGCTTCAGGAGGTCCTCTGATCGATCCTTGTGACCGTAGCTCGTCTCCAGGTGGAGCGACGAGTACAAGAAGATCAGAAATAAAGTTCCAATGAGAAGTAAAGCACCGAAGGTTTGAATATGTCTCATTGGTGTGTGTGTGTGTGTGTGTGTGTGTGTGTGTGAGGTTAATAAAACAAGCTGTGTGGGAGTGTCGTTCTTAGAGACGGATCATCTTTCAGGGGACTTTGTCTTGGGACTTTGTCGTGGGACCTTATTGTCTTCAGGTTACAGAGTCTCCCGGCATGTAGGCTACCTGTCAGCAGCGAAAAAACACAAAGTCACAAGACACCTTAATGTAACACATCACAAACTTGACAGCCAACCTTAATTAAAAATACATGATGTGCTTTAAAAAAAAAAAAAAAAAGGGATTTGTTATTCATACTATCTGATTTTCCTCATGTTCAGTCACACCACTCTTTGAGAGCTAAGAACATAACGGAAGCACATATTAAATGTAAAGTTATAACAATAACAAATCAACTAAACAAACGTGCAAAAGCTGTTAAAATAAAGTATGCGGTTGCTTTTATGTTCTGAATTTAGCACATTTTCATTTGCTGAAGCCTGTAAACCGCTAAATGGTCTCATTATTTCAAGGCCTCGTGGTTTCAAACATCTAGTCCGCTTAAAGTTAGTAAAAAAAAAAAGATGATGTGGTTTTTAAAACAACCTGTAGGTGCAGTTTTCTCTGGAGCATGTCCTGCTCTCCTGTGTTTAATTAGGAACAAACTACCTTTGTGCAAATAACAGAAAGGGGGGGAGTGTGTTGGCCTCAGTGCTGATTAACAGCGACAAATAAAGAGCACATCTGAGGGCTATGAATAGATGTAAAAAAATAACTACGCATCTCACATTTTCCTCTTTGCTCAAACTAACATTTTCTCTTCTTCATTAGTGTAACAGTAATATTTATCAAGTCGTAAAATTTGATAAACCTGTCTAGACTTTACCTAGAAAGCAAACAGTGTTATAACAGCACTCGTGCGGCGGCAGGTGAGACCCATAACCTTGATATAAAAGCGTTAAACTAATCACAGAAAAGATCATTTAACAAGCAAATGTTAAAAAAAAATAAAAATAAAAAATACTCACTTAACATAAGATGAAGGCACACTGAGCAAAAAGTGAAGCAAAAGTTTGATGACAGAATAACAAAATCCAAATGTGTTCACGCCCTATCGCCAGGTGAGCAGGTGCACGAGACCGCATCATTTTAGTTTTCAACCACACATTTCATTTATTCTTTTTCTTCTTCTTCTTCTCTTTGAACGGAAGCGGAGCAGCGCGAGCGATGCGGGCAAGGTGCAGGTGCAGCTCCTGCTCCTGACACGCGCTCAGGTAATAAATAAAAAAAGCAAAATGACACACAGAGCGGAACAGGCAGGTGGAAGCCACACCCACGGTGCTGTAAGACAGGTTTATTCAAACGTTTGACAGGAAACATCACTGATATACAAATTATTTAAGACCATTTGTCTATTTGACAAAATCATCAGGAGAGGGGGGTGAGCACAGTGTTCAGATCAGTAAAGCTCCTTTTTTTGTGTGTTTTGTTTCTTTAATGTATTGCATCTTGTTGCAGGCTTTTATTTTTTCTTTCAGCCTGGTTAGTTATAACAGAAAAAGTACACATATCATACAATCAAAAAAAAAAAAAAACTTGAGAAATAACTCCTATACAGAGGAAAACTGCTGCTCTAAGTTTTCTCATCCATACCAAACCATGCAAAGGTTCACTGAGGTGACGCTTATTTCACCTCAGATTTTGTGGAATAAAAGCACTTTAAATGGAAGTGACACAAAAAAAAAAAAAAAAGTGAATTTATTGAGAACGTTTTCTAAAATCATGATTTTTTTTTTTTGTTTTATTTTGTTTTTCTTTCATCAAATCTTCAAATCCTGAGAATTTCGCTGTGTAAGGCAGAGGGGGAATAAAACTGTTGTCCTCTCTGCTCGGAGAGGTCGCTTGAGATGAAGTGCTGTTTTAATTAAAGGCGCCCTGATATGACCAACAGTATACTGATATACCCCTCAAAAAAAAACCAAACAAAAGTACCAAAAACCAAAAGTGTGCGCGCTTTAATTGTTTTCGGTCAGTTTATTTAGTCTAAAGCACATTCTGTAAAATATATCTTGTAGATCAAAAGTCTTAGTAAATTGGCGTTTTCTCCTCCATTTTATAACAAGAAAGATAAAAAGTTTATTATAGTCTTGTGCTGGTATAAGTATTTGGTATTGCAGCCCAATTATTCATCTTTTAACCAATATTAGGCCGATACCTGTATCGTAACAATGTACAACTAAACATGTGTGCACTCAGGAAAATAGTGTTCATACCTATAAAGACCATAATGTTTTTGTTTTTTTTGGAGCATTAAAGTTGTCAAAAAAGAGAGCAGATTTTTTTAAAAAGGCAAGAAAAGAAAAAAAAATACTGCAGATGGTAGGAAAGAAACGAGTATTTGTGAAGGAATATAAAGGTTCAAAACATTAAAGTTTGAATGGAAGTGAGAGGATCGAGGCGAAGAGAGAGAGAGAGAGAGAGAGAGAGAGAGAGAGAGAGAGAGGAGATGCGAGTCGGTCGTCGAGGGCTTGAGAACGAGCAGCGAGGAGGGCGAGGAGGAGGAGGAGGAGGAGGGAGGGGGGGAGGGGATCAGCGGAGGTCGCTCTCCTCGTCCTGTATGCTCTTCTTGATGCGGAGAAGCATGGTGGTGAGCCACTGGTCCAACCGTGAGATGGTGTCAAATTCCTTCACCTGAGAAGGAAAAAAAAAACACAACAAGGTGGTAAAAGTGAGGCTTATTTTTTTTTTTTAAATCACCTGATATAAAATTGATGAGGGTTAATATTTTACACTGCACTGTTGTTCTTTTATTCTCTTATTTTATCAGTCTAATTTCCTTTTTATGATCTATGTAAAGCACTTTGAATTGCCCTCCCTGACACAGAACAAACAATAAAAAGTCTTGTGCTGCTGCTCGTTAACAGTTCATGAGCTTTTTAGACATTCATTAGAAAGAAAAGTTCAATAAAGGCTCTCGTCATGAAATTAAGAAGAGTTGAAGACTTGGAAACACTGCATGACGCCGATAGTAGACGACGGTCGACTCACCGAGTCAGTGTAGGCGTCCACGTTCTGTTCTTCATAAGCATCTAGAAGTTTCTGGTAAGATAAAAAACAGTCACATCAGAAAAGCTGTGCATTTAAAAAAACAAACAGTAAAGCTACTTTTTGAGATGATAAAGCAGGACATAGAGGAGCGGTGGGTCGGCTGCTCTGACCACCTGTAGACGTTTACATCTGTATATCTTCATGTATATATAAAAAGGTAATTCTTGATCTGCTCACATGCTATCATGCTGTTTTTAAGGTCATTTGTGTATCCTGCACCCTCGGTGTGAAATACGTTGCAGAAAGACGTGAAACTCAACAAATTAATTACATTTAAAAACATTTAACATTTAACACCAGACACGTCACCCATGCATGAGCGTGAGTGAGTGAACTGTAGAAGATGTATCTGCAGTCAGTGAGCGGGAATCAGTAGTGAAACGTGACACCGGCACCATTTGTGATCCGTTCGCAAATCACTTCTGTTCAACGAGACACAGATCTGTTATAGAGCGGCTTCACACTGGACTAAACTAACTCGTGCTTTTGTTATATTTACTGCTGACGTAACGTCGTGCATGAAGATTACTCCGATGTTCATGGTTCAGGATTTTTACCCGCAGAGGTCGCCTCCTCGCCAGAACCAACAGACCCGGTGCTTACAGGTAAAACACTGAATAAAGCTGTTTCATCTAAAAGATCGGTGTTTCTCCAACAATCTATGGCGTCCCACGGACGTCAGATACAGGCTGTTAGCTGAGCTGCTGCTAACAGTTGTTCTGTTTATTTCTTTTATAACTTTACATCCAGATGTTCGTTCGGTTTCTCCCGGGAGCCAAATTATCCACAGAGGTCTCCTCTTCTCCAAAAACAAACGTACACGCAGATTAAAATCGTTAAAAAATACTATTTAAAGCTGTTTCACCTAAAAAAAAAATCAATCCTGGAGCGGCTGTTAGCCGAGCTGCTGCTAACGTTTGCCCAGTTTATTTCTCTGATAATTTAAGATCCAGACGTCCAATGACCAAAATCCTTCTTCTGGCTAAAAGATAAAGTTAAAAACAACCTAAGTTTATCATGAAAATGTGTCTTAAAACTGAATGAAAGTCCATTTATAACAGTTTATGTGGAACAAACACAACGCTGATGTATTATCTTGTACATGTGTAAGTTACTCTTTGGTAGACGCCACTGTAGCGGACAAACACAGCGCCACCGTATGCATCTTGTGCCTGTTTACTCTTTGGTAGAGGAGGTATGATGCAATCGAAATGCGACTAAATGAAACAGTCCGTTACTTTTATTAAATGACAGATTTCTCTGGGTTTGAAAACTGTTGGAAACATTTTGGATAATGTAAGTACACAACTCAACAACATATAGAACATAGGTCTAGTTGTTTTTAGACATTTTAATGAGGAATAATTACAGATTATACCTTTAAAATAACAAAAAACCAGAAACCTACCTTCAACAGTTTGCATTCTCGAGAATCTGAAAAAGCCGGAAACATTTCTTCGTACTTCTGCACGGCGAGCTGAGTGACAAGAGTGATTGAATATTAGATCGGCGGCTCGTATTACGCTTGTGGTAACAAGGACACAAGGTCGGTGCTTACTTTTGCATTCAGCATGTCCACACAGAAGTGACAGAGCGCCGCTTTGAAGAAGTGATCCTTGGCACTGTATTTCAGCAGCGTGCTGTCCATCGCATGGGTCCCAACCTTAAAAAAAAAAAAAAAAAATCACACAGTAAAATCAGTGTTTGTTTTTATGACTTCAGACACTGATAACAGCTGATAACACGCTGAGATGGAGGCTACTGGCGAGCCTAAACCTCACCTGTTCATAGATCTCAATAGCTTTTTGGTATTGCTCCAGCTGAGCCGCGTAGGTCGCAACTTTCAGAAGGCACTTGTTTGCTGAACTGAAAAAAGGAAAAGTCAAAGAACTTATCAGTCCGCGCATGTTTCAAAGGAATCAAAAACACTCGCTGACAATCCCTAATTTAAACATACAGTCATTAAAATAAAGATGTGATATGAAAAATGATGCGTTAAAAAGGCCCCATGAAATGAAAAATACATCTTTAGCAGTTTTATTCTTGTGTCTGTGTGATAGTTGTTCATTTATCTCTTGCTTTACGCTAAATATATGTTAAAAAAAATAGTATCAAAGTGTTTTTACATCAAAATCTTCCTTTTCTCGTCCTGTAAAATGGTATGAAAAACATAAAGACAGCACCCTGCAGAGTGAGGCAAAAGAATCAGCCCTGTGTACTCATAGCAGAGACCTATATATTGAAGGTTAATCAGTAACGTGACATGATGGTTATTTGCTTATAAGGTGTGATAAAAAGCCAACAGGTTTATTTTTAGATTTTGAACAAGTTTGAGACACCTTTGTTTACTTTGTGGAGCCCAATATTAGGCTCCATAAATATATATATACAAGGTCTCTGTTTGCTTTGTATTAGTCTGCGTTTGTGTTCTTTGCGTCTGAATACACATCTAAGTTTTTGGAGTTTTTACTATTTTGAGGGAGACCTGAAGACTTACTGGCCCATCTGAAGATTATTTTAAACGACTCATCCGGCACTCAGGGACCTTTACAAAAGTTCATCCAATCAAATGTGACTTTGGGTGTGTAGCTAATCAAACACGACTCATACCAAACCGCACTTTCCCGTTTGTGGTTGTCGCGGGTTTGTTGATAGAGATGTGTGTTTGGATATCAGTGGGTTTAATTCATTCATCTCTCCCTAATCCTCCTGATCTAACAACAGGTGAGGGTGAGGTGTGTGTGTGTGTCCTGCTGAACTCTAAGCCCCGCCCATGTCTCAGCTGTCCAATCAAATGCGAAGGAAGTGACTTAAATCCACCATTTGAATATTCTGCTTTCCCTGAGAGATACATCACAGCGGCACAGAAGCTAAAGACGCTCTAACGTCCAGTCAGTTTGTTTCTAAAGCAAACAAGAGAGAAAATTAAAACATGCTGAAACTGTTTATTTTATAAATAATCACCTGGTGGATTCTTCACCTTTGTAGTAATCTGCTGCTTGTTCATAATGAGCGACGGCCTGCAACCAAAAGACAAAAGTGGGCATTAATTAGACCTCACTTATAGGTTTTATCTCATATTTGTGGCTAAAAAAAGAGTTTAAATTTAATCTTGAAGGGAAAAAAACAAACACTTATAACATTCATACTTGCAGCAAAACAATAAAAACAGAAATATTTCCTGATCTCACCTTATCAATGTCCACCAGCTCTGTCTCATATATTTCAGCGATGGTGATGTGATGTTTGGCTGCAATAGTGAAGCGTCCCTAAATCCCCGCCCCCACAAAAAAAAAAAAACACACACACATAAGAGACGTGTCCGACCGAGGGAGTCGCATGTTATGTAAGAGAAGAGGAAGAAGAGGAAACTCACCATATCTGTGTATATCTCAATAGCTCGGTTTAGGCAGTTTATGGCCTCTGTTGAGACAAATAATAATAATAATAATTACTGGACACGTGAACATTTAAGAGCACGATTATGCGATCTTATCTAACAAACAGTCGACGAAATCAAGAAGGGAACTAGTCGTGAGAAGTGCAGGATTCACCGCAGAAGCATCCCGTCATGGGAAATACTGGGAAAAGTAATAAGCAGACGTGACAAGTGAAGTGGAAAATCGACTTCTGAGAAACATTTGCATCAGATACACTTTCTCCCCCCTCTTCCCTCCCCTCCCTCCCTCTACAGTGCAAAGCATTGATTTGTCCACATCCCTGCTTGTTAACAGCGCCGTGGGAAGAGCTCCGAATAATGCTGTTAAAAGCTCTTTGTCTGCGAGAGCTTAATGACGTTAGATGAAACCGATGGAGCTGGCACAGCTGCTCGTAAAACAGGCGTTACGAGCGAGCTTCGAGCAGTCTTACACACACACACATATATCTATATATTTATATATCCCGAGGGCAGAGGGTAAAGATGTTGACGAGTAATGATTACCTTGAGGATCTGCTTTCTTGAAGGCGTTTCCAGCGTCTATGAAGTTAGTCGCCGCGTCGTGTTTGCTCTGCATCTGCAGGTGAAGGCGAGCGGCTTGGGAGAACGCGTTTCCTGCAGCTGGAGAAAAAAACAAAAACAAGATGTCGATGCTAAAATGTTAAAAAAAGGACGACTTGAGTCACGAACGAGGAAGAAAATCGTTAGACTTGTGGCGAAGCATCTTACCACACCAGTTTTTGGCCATCTTGTACATGTTGGCAGCTCTCACGTACATGTCGCAGGCTTCTTCCAACTTGGAGGAGCCGCTGTGTGACGACAGGAGAGTTTATTTTACATTTATGATCAGAGTTTACAGTCTTTGGCTTCACTCATATTCTCCATAACTGACAAATATCAACTGCTGTGGGAGTTTATAATGGATGCTGATAATGTGAGGATTTATTAAACATTCATTGTTCACTTCACTGAGTTAAAACGGTCACATTCATTCAGAAAACTGACTCATTTTACTCGAATCGAACCTTTAAGAACAGAGAAAACATTAGTATCAAGACATTATAATAACTCAAACATCTATCTGCAATATAATGACATAAAATAATTTAAATAAATTGATTTTCACTGCATTAAAACATCCATTTATAACATTTCATAATGATTATTTACTTAATAACGATCTGTTAGTTGTTCGGTCTATGTAATGTCAGAAAATGGTGAAACATGTTGATCCCAAAAACCTGAGATGACGTCCTCAAATGTTTTTGTTTTGTCCCAAACAACAGTTTAAGAGCAAAAGATTTTCAAATTACTGTCATATAGGATTAAAGAAACTAGAAAATATTCATATTTAAGAAGCTGGAATCGGAGAATTTGGACATTTTCTTTTATTAAAAATGGTTATCACAATAGTTGACAGTTAACTTAATAGTTGGTAACTAATTGATTGATTGACTTATCGTTGTAGCTCTGATTGTGAATGATTTCATTCATATAACTCAAACTTTATCACATGTACACATGCATCTTCAAGCTCTACTATTGTTTACTACTATATTTGTAACTCACATGGCTGTTGTTTACATCCACACACACCTCTGAGCGTGTATGTTGAGTTTCTGATTTACATAAAATCTTCACTTGAACCATTGTGGGCTGGTTTTGATTTGTCAGATGAGACTTTATTATTATGTTATGTTGCAGCAGTAAGAAAAGGAAGAAAGAAAAGGTAACATAAAAATCCAGGAGTAATAAACACAACAAAATAACAAGTAATACTAGACTATATGACCTGACTTGAGGGTTATAAAACCAGAAATACAGTAAATAAACCTTCTGTTTTACTAAATCTGATGCAACTCAACAAGCCGGTTTCTCTCAGATGTTGTAAACAATTTGATGGACATGTGATTTGCACATAGTTGAGTGATCCTGCAATAATCTGACGTTTCCCCGGTAGATGGGGCTGTTATTCACCGGTACTCGATGTTCTTTCAGGAGAGCAATAACTGACTTGAAATGTTGCACAATTCATCTTTGAACACAGCCTCATCATCAGCATCTGACATGTTACAGTCTTGCTCGGGAAACACTACCGCACACAGCTGATGTTTATTTTATTTCTCCCTGCAGTGATCCGCGGGGAAGATAACGCTGCATGTGAAGCTTATAAAGCAAACACTCGTTTTAACACCGTCGATAACGACTAAATGTCAGGCGCAAAGCAGCCGACTGCAACAGCGGCGTTAAGGTTAAGAAAATGTGTTTCTGTCCTGCCCTCCGGAGCTGGTGGTAACTCGTCAGCTAGCCACCTTCCGCTTACTTGGCCCTTAGCTTGACAAAATTAGCCAACAGATGCTAACTGACATACTCACCCAAACATCGCACCGAAAAACGACTGCGATGATTTTACTTTCTTGTCGGCTTCAGCCATTAAGGCCGTCGCTTCCTTGTCTTTCCCGCTATTGTCCATTTTAGTGTCACTGCTCTTAATTTTTTTTATTAAAAAAGGGAACAACGAGGAAAAAATGCGAAAGTCAACAAACTTGCTAACCAGTGCTAGCAGCAGCGGGTTTGCCTTGTCACCTCTGTCATGTGACACGGGTGTAGCGGAAACGCTAATGCGGCGTTCAGGTGATGTCTGTAAACTACAACTTCAAACTGCTTAGTCTGAAAATAACCCCTTTGACGTGAATTTTAACTTTTTAATCCAGCTGTTTACATTTTTTTTTTTTGGCAAATTACATATACATAAAATGAAATGGACCAATATAAAACCAAACTTTACCTTATCTCTAATTGATGTTAAGCTTTATCGCAATTCTTTAATAAAGCTGAAAAATAGAAAAGCAGCAAAGACCCAAACAATATTTGAAACAGGTGTTTATTTATTTATCTTTTCTATATTGTCACACAATACCTCCTCAGTTTGTATCATTTATATCTCCTAACTAACAAATAACTAATAAATCCGACAGCCCATGAAGGCATCTTACAATTGGTGGTTTAAATATCCAAACAGGTTTTATGAGTCATATAAAAATCATCTGTTTGTGGAAAAAAAACATCTTCAGTAATCATGTTAAAAATCCTTAAAAACGGCATTTTGTCCTTCTCTCTAAAAATCCAGAATACATGAATATGCAAATGTTTTTCATTTCAAAAGTCAAACTGTAGAGCACAAGATGTCTCCTTCTTCACAGCATATCCTCAGTGTTTGTGCTGTGGAGGCTTAAAGTTTCCACATCACACTTGTGCAAGTCGCATACCGGCCGTCAACTGGCTCTAAACTAAATGTGATGTCACAAATCCTGCTTGCAGGTCCACTCATATTTAAACTCATATTTAAGGTGAACAAAGAAGAAACTTTCCACTTTCAGGAGGTGAATGTACATCATTTTACATTCTTCTGCACAGTGAAGCTCAAACATCCAACTGAAGGAACAAGAAGATAAACATATTTTTTGACTGGAAGGATTATTTAAGCAAAAATAATGACGACCGTGATTTATGATGCTGATCATATCTAGCTTGACTCTGGTATGTGTTTATATAATTTAAAATTCAACACAACATGGGGATGAGCTATAAAAATATTCTGTCAGTGGTCTAATGAACAAACCTACATGCTGTACATATTGTATATACATCATTTATAGTGTATTATACTGTATAAATGGTGCTACAACAAATAGGTTTTATGCATAAACTACATGGGGGAAAAAAGGGAAAAGAAATGAAGCCTACATTTTTTATTTTAGTGAGATGTCTCCAGTCAGCATTGCATCCACTGGAAACCATTTCATTCGCTTCTTTGTGAAATCAAATCACAAAAGTCCACAAAAGTGGAAAATAATTAGATTACAACAGTGCATGTAAACAAATTAAGGGCATGAAGTGAAAGGGAGGAAATCATTCATTCAACTTCCCCACAAATACTTTCCTCATATTCAGGGTTTTCATACCAGAACCTTTTATTGTTCATCTTTGTGTTCTTTGGAAATCTGATTTTTATGTGCCTACGAGCACGATTGGTGACATCACAAATAGCTTGGAATCCAATCCTGCTCCAATATTCAATTTACATAAGTGTGATGTGGAAACTTGAAGCCTCCAGAGCACAAACACTGAGAATAAACTTTACAGTGAGGTACGAGACATCTTGTGTCCAGCAGTTAATCTTCTGAAACTGAAAATATTTGCATATTCACAGATTCTGGAGGAGAAAACAAGATTTTAAAGATCATCTCCAGTGTATGTTTTAAGATATACTGTTTATAAAATACTGTGTTGAATAATCTGTGTCTGATATGGTTTTACCACCACAAAAGTTCAATCATCCTTAAAATGACATCTACTCTTTCTCCCTCATGATATATTCCAGTCACCCCTTAGTCACTTCAAACCTTCAGGTTTCATTCACAATTCAAAACTGCTTTTATCTCACAAACACAAACAAAGACACATGAACGTACTGACATGCACACGCACAAAGGCTCCTCCTTGTCACCTTTTCTCCTCCTCTCTTCAGATGAAATTGTTTAGGCACAGTGTCAGATTATAGGTGTCTATTATATTATATGAATATACTTCCCAGTATACTTTGCAAATTGTCTAGAAAACTTTTTTTTCTGGATAATTTTCATGACGGAGACCTTTGTGTGTCTTTTTAAACATGTGCGTCAGAGGAGTGTGATGGTTTTCTGTCAGATCAACATTAAAAACAATTCAAATCATGATGAAGATAAAGATGTACCTTATTCGCTCAGGTTTGTGCACTGCTATCTTCATCATGGGAATATGAATATTGCACTGAGATTGACTTCTACACTATTTCTTCTTAATTCTGCACATAAGTTTACCCCTTAAAAGTTCAGATTTTCAATGGACACAGAAAAACTTTCCACTTTCAGCAGATGAATGTGAGAACAGCTTTAAACATTCAACTATAGGAACAAGAAGGAAAACACATTGTGAGTGGAGGGATCTATAAGGATTTTAATGACTTAAAAACCAAAACAGTACATGTTTATGCAATGAGGTAAAATCAGCCATAAATGTAAAAAAACAACAACAACAAACAAACAGTCTTTTAGTAGAAATGCCAGAATAAATGAGGTGGTTTCGGGATGTGCAGAGCACAAAATGAACATGATACTTTACCGTTGTTCTTGTTGTAATTAAAGTTTTCTATTAACTTTTTTCAGTACATACAAAACATAATGACACACAAGACTGCTTATTACAGTAAACCAGTGGAAAATAAGTAACATAACAAACAGAAGGAAACAATAAAAGATAAATGTGGACAAACAGACTTAGCTACAAATACAGTCAGGAAAAAAACAAAACAATAAACTGTGGAGACAAGGTAAAAATCAGGGGGCACCATGTATTATTTAAATGGGGTTAAAAAAAAAAAAACAATAACAAAAAAACAAATTATAGAAGTATTTACTTCCTGTTAGGTTCCTTCCTTTATATACATCAGAAAAATAGACCAAACTTCATAGACCTTACCTTGGTACTTATAAGTCCTTGTAACATTAAAATACTTCTTAAATCTTTTAAGAGAGTGTTTTACAGGGTGTGTGAGTCCATATTGACCAATACAAGTTTCTGACTCTTCCATTTACATGATTGGATGTGATATTTATCGATAATTCTAATGATATTGATCATAAAAGATAGTTCTTTTGAGAGATTATCTTTGTATATTAGATATAGTATTATACTCAGTCTGAACATTCAGGAAATACGGTGTCGGAGAGAGGCAGCACACTGACGAAGCACAGATTTCAATCAGGCAAAACGGAAGTCCCCTGTTTCCTGGCTGTAGTTGGGTCCTGTACAGCAGCCCGTGCGAGGCTGTCCTGGAGACCCCGCGCTGCCTGCACCTCTATCGTCTCGGGTGAGTTTGTTACAATGTAGCGATTTCTCTATTAATCCGAATAACTGTAACAAAGCTGCAATATTCGCGTTCTGCACACGAGCCGCGAACTGCACAGCCGCCGCGTTCGAAACGCCGCGCTGCTGCACGAGCCGGCAAACACGCTCATTTTCCACCGAATTCCCAAGCATACCCCCCTCATCCAAGACTATTCCAACATTAACTCATATTTTGCTTGCAAGGAGAGACAGATAGCTCGCTACGCAATTGCGTTTACACTCCTAAGCAAACAATTCCGCCTTGTCTTGGTTGAATCGAGGTCCCGCTGCACATTAACAGTGTTAAAATTGTGTCACTCGGTGGTTTGTTTTGAATGTCAAAGGCTCAAGCTAGCTGTACGTCAGAATATTGTTGATAGCTGGTTGGCTAAGCAGGCTAGCCAGCTAGGCTAACGAAATTCAATCTAGATGCATCAAAATGCTGGAAATAGAGGTGAAACGGGTTGTTGGAATCAAACTTTTTAATAACTTAAGAGTCTTTAGACAGTCGTGTACCTGTTAGTTACTGTGATTGTAACGAATTGGCTAAATATGCACGCAAAGCTCTTAGAAAACACTAGCTAGCATGTAGCCAGCCGCTTGCAGTGTCTCCATTCATATCCTGCGCACTGGCTCTTGCTCTGACCGAGTAATGGCTACGATCCGCTGCCTTTGTAGAGCGGCAGCTGGGGATACGTTTAGCTTCATAATCTCGGGTCTGATGTCTGCGTTGGAAAATTGGGTGACTTATGCTTGTGAAACTGGAAGTGCCGTGCTCCGTTGTTGACGCTTGTAAATACAGCTAGAGAGAGAGAGTGAGTGAGAGAGAGAGAGAGACCGCACATCGGTATCTTTACAGGCTGTGTGAAAACCGCGCGTTTTCAGTTTGTTGAGTCTCTTGATTGAGTCCCCCCCAGCAGAAGAGAGAGTTTTTTTTCTTTCACAATGTTGCTAAGTGGATATGTGTAAACAAGCCATGTTACAACTAATAATGAAGATGGGTGGTTTTTATGCTAAAATGTAAAACTTTGCTTGAACCCAGATATCTTTTTAAATTATATGTTTTAGTATAAATGTTAAAGTCCAGCAAGCTTTTTACAAGAGTTGCCTCTTGTGTTTTGCTTTATTCTCACAAGATCTACAACAAGCTCTGACTGTAATCGATGATGTAATGTTTCAAGATTTTACTCATAGTCTGATTGTGGGGAAAAACAGAGGACTGGGAGATGAATTTATTTTCCCTTTAACTTAATTCCCTTATATGTAACTAGCTAAAAGAGCTTCTGTTGGGTTTATAAGGTGAATTAGTAACTAAAATAACAGTTTTGCAACACTTGTAAAAACACTTTGATGTGACACAGGTTTAATAACTCATGTTACATGTACTTCATACTATCCAAGAGTAAAAAAACTTGAGTAAAAATGTTTATTATGATTGAGAATAGTTAGTTAAGTCCTCTGTGATATGTTGGAAAAATGTAAAAGTAAAAATCTGAAAACAGGATGTTAACTTTTTTTAAAACTTTTTTTTTTCTTAGTTCGATGTTGAATAGTTTGTAATAGAAACTCAACACTGCAATAGAAAGAGGTTTATTTCCTTTGAGGACCATCCACGCTGAAAATAAGTGCTGCGCAGAGCTTTGCTGAAAGAATAACAACAATTTTTTTTAAAAAAGCCAGATTAATTTTTTTTGGACTATATTAATGTATTATCATGTGACATCACTTAGTGCCACTCTGAGACGGAGGAGTGATTGAAGTTGGAGGAAATTTTGTAGTTATAGTTATCATCATATTTTGGCTAACTGTTGTTTAATTTAGCACTAAAAATGAAACAACTAAGCGCTTAATATGGAGCTAAAATATCACAGATCAGAGTGTTGTAATAACCATTTAACAGTGTACGCATAACTGGAATAAACTTTTATTTGCAAGTGCATTCATAATGAAACTAATCACAGTTGGTTGACCTCAAACCTTTTTTTTGTTTCATCTCTTAACAGTTGTCATGGATGATGAAGACGGCAGGTGCCTTCTAGATGTAATTTGGTAAGTCAGGAAACCAGTTTGATATTATAACGAACCGTCCGGTCGTCTCTTTTTGTCTTTTTTTTTGTGTGTGTGTGTTGTCACGTACCGGTTTGACTCATGTTGTTTTCTCCTGCAGTGACCCAGAAGCTCTCAATGACTTTCTTCATGGATCTGAGACCCATGTGAGTATAAGAGAGAGAGGGGCAGAGGGCGGGTGGGGGAAAAAAAAGTGGAAGAAGTTCGGGTTAGAGTTACAGAAAATGGTTTTTTAATTGATGAGATTAGGAGTCTTAATTGTGCGTATTTTAGTTTGGGCTCGTGTGACTCATGGGTCACTTTCAGATTACACTTTGATGCACCTTGCAACCCATGTCCCTCACTGCTTTCATTTACCCTTTTTTTTTTTTTTTAAACTGCTTTCTCTGCTTTAATGGTTGTCTTTGCTTTTTGAGTGCACTATTTATGGTTTCAGCCTGCCTTCCCTTTTTTTTTTTTTTCTAAATTGGGCTATATCACAAAATGAGAAATGCCAATACTAACGCTTCCCAACTCTGTGTTATTCCTATCATTTTGCCCCTTCTGTCCCCCAAAAATCTTTTTTTTTTTTTTTTTTTTTTTGCTGGTTCTTTACAAATCTGGGTTCTCTTGGTCTTTGTTCTATCCTTTCCTTGCCCTCCTCCTCTGTTTGATGGTCTGTTTGTTTTTCTGTCCTGGTGGCTTTTGCCTGCTGGTTTGGGTGCCTTTGGTTTCTGTCTGTCCTATCCTGGGTGGGTGTGTCTGTAGTTGGACACTGACGACCTTTTGGATGGTTCGAGTGACCCCTCCAGCTCGTTCTTCTCTACCACTGGGGTGAGTAGAATCCCCCAAAATCCTCTTCCTCCTGTTTTCTACCCATCTATGTAGCATGCATGTCCAAGTACCCCTCCTCCTTCCACTAACACATCTACACTCTACAAGCTTTGGTTTGCCGCGACGAGACAATAGGTTTTTTTTGTGGGGTTTTTTCGTGTCTTGCATTTCTGTGTTACCTTACCAGTTACGCTTCTCTTCATCACATCTAGTCGTCGAAATCCACCCGTCATCTTGTTTCACTTCTGTCTTTTCTCGCCACTTTTCCTTTAAGGGCCATGTTCCAGAGGTCCAGCCTGCAGTCCAGCTGTCGGCCAATGAGCCAGCAGGCCTGCCCAGAGTCAGTGTTGACCTGGACTTCCTGGAGGATGATGACATCCTGGGTGGATCCCCAGGTGGCGAAGGTGGGAGCAATGGCATTGGGACAAATCACGAGCCGTGTGACATCCTGCAGCAGAGCTTGGCCGAAGCCAACATCACAGAGCAAAGCTTACAAGAGGCAGAGGCTGAGCTGGACCTGGGCTCCTTTGGAATTCCAGGCCTTACGCAGGTGGTTCAGACGCTGCCTGATGCCAGCCTCTCTGGGGCTGGAGGCGCTGCTGTCGGTGTAGGCATAGGTGTTGGGGGAGCAGCGGCGATTTTCCCTGGGTCAACCCAAAGCACCACTGCTACTCCTCCCAATGCCACGGCTGACATGCTAGGGTCAGTGCTCGCTCAGCAAGGCCTCCAGCTCCAACCCCAGGTCATGAACAAGGCCATTAGCGTTCAGCCGTTTATGCAGCCTGTAGGCCTGGGAAATGTGACGCTTCAACCCATTTCAAGTCTCCAACCTCTTTCTAATGGGAGTCAGCCTGGACATTTGGGTATCGGACAGATTCAGGTTGTGGGTCAGCCCACAGTCATGACTATCAATCAGTCTGGGCAGCCGATCCTGGCTAAAGCCATGGGTGGTTACCAGCTGCACCAGTCTGGGCCAGAGGTATCAGGTGCTGGTTCTCAGGCGGGGCTTGGAGGCTCAGGAGGTGGACTTCTGATCCAAGGTAACAAAGCCACTTTGGGATCTCCAGCTTTAAATGGACCGGCTGTTTGTGTTAGCAGCACAAACAGCAGCAGTGGCGGTACAATGACTGCTCCTGCTGGACTTGTGGGCTTTGGAAGCTCCCCTCTAAGTTCAGGAATTGGACCCCAGTCGCAAACTCAAGGCCAAATCATGCAGAACGTGATCATTCAGCGCACACCAACACCCATTCAGCCTAAACCCCCTCAGGGGGGAGCCATCCAACCGAAACTGTTCAAACAGCAACAACAGCCACAACAGCCACAGCCAGCGCCCCAACCCCTGCAAAACGATGCCCACAAGGCTCTCGGGCTGCAGCAACTTCCTGTTTCTGCCGCTCAAAACGTAGCCTTCCTGACTGGAAAACCAGGCTCTAACGTTGTCCTGAGTACTCAAGCCACAACGCAAGGCCCTCAGTTTCAACAAACCCTGTTCAAGCAACAAGCTGCACAACCATCTGGCAAACCCCTCAGCGTACACTTATTAAACCAATCAGGCAGCATCGTTATTCCCTCTCAGACAGTTCTACAAGGTCAGAACCACCAGTTTCTCCTGCCGCCGCTACAGGCAGGTAGTCAGATTCTGACCCAACACCCCGGGGGCCACATCATAACTAGTCAGGGTCCTGGTGGACAGCTCATTGCAAACCAGATTTTAACCGCGAACCAGAACATCAACTTGGGCCAGGTGTTGACTTCACAGGGTCATCCCGGGGCCGCCCACATCCTCTCCGGACCCATCCAGCTCCAGCCCGGGCAGATGGGCACACCCACCCTCTTTCAGATGCCTGTCTCGTTGGCTCAGAGTCAAAGCCAGACACAGACCCACACAGTCTCAGGTCATGCCCCGACAGTCATACAAGGCATGCCGATACAGAACTCCTTGACTATGCTGAGTCAGGTGGAGGGGTTGAGCCCCGCAGTCAGCCTTCAGCCAGCCCTGCAGCCCCAGCCAGGTGGAGTCCCCAGCAGCAGCAGCTCCGGAGCAGCAACCATGGCTCAGGGCCAGCCCGGAGAGTGTGTCACCGTGCTAGGAAGCTCCACAGACCAGGCCGCTCATCCCACTCAGCAGCAGCACGTACCGCAATCCTCTATCCTCGCCATGCAACCGACTTCGTCTGTGTCCACGGCTACCACAGTACCTTCCTCTTCTCCGTCCATGTCTGTGTCCACCTCTTCCTCTGTGACAGCAGTGGGGCTGGTCCCCCCTCAGGCTCAGCACACTCCAGGGAGGGTATTGATCAACCCAAACATGATCCTGAGCCAGGAGTCTCTGCAGATGTTTCTGCAACAGGTCAGTGTTCCTCTTTTGCACGTTTGCTTTAATTGTGTACAGTTAACATTGTCTTTTTTTAAAAAAGAAATAAAATAAATAACATGCACGGAGTGATATCATGGTCTGACCTTTTTTGGTTTTTACTATTTTACTCCCCCTCTCCTCCAATCCTCCTCCTCCTCCTCCTCCTCTTCCTTTTCCCTTCCTGGTCCTGAAACGGTAAATGTACTCCTATCAGGAGCAGCACCACCAAACAGAGAATGAGTCAACCCCCTCTGTGGGCGTACCAGCGTCTGTAATCGTCAGCAGCAACAACAACATCACTACTCCAGCCCCCGCTGTCCATGACAGCCAATTAACTGACTCTTGGGTGGGTCAGAGCCACAGCCCTTCCCCTGGCCTCTCCCACATGACAGCAGTGGTAAAGCAGGTAGAAATGCCCCCCCTTTATGTTAAGCCCCACTCACTTGTTGCTGCTGCTGCTGCCGCCACCAACGTCAGGGTATCTAACCTTTCCCCCCCCCCTGCCCCCCTTCACCATCACTGCTCTGTTAGTCCTCTTCTGCATTAGTCACTTGCTTCCATCGCTTTCACGGTTGCTATGCAATTCCCAAGCGCAAAAAAAAAAAAAATTACTCATTTGCTTGCAGCTTCTGTGTGTTTCTAACATCGCTTTGTTATAGTTAACGGCATGATCATGGCAGTTATCCACATGAATTGAGTGTCAACCATTGTGCTGTTTTTAATATTTAGCCGTATGCACCTCCATATAATTTGGTTAATCAAATGCCAGTTCTTTCTTTGTCTAACTAAAGTTTTTTTGTTTTTTTTTTAAACTAACTTGGTACGTTTCTCATCCATTCTATGTATATAGTAACAAATAAAACCATGCTCATGCTTAAATAGAAGAGCTACCAAGGTGCCAAGTGCAATTTATTGACCTCTTTACTAACAATGTTATCAAAGTCAGTCAGCTCACCTTCATCTGCTGCATCTACTGACCAACGACTGATCAATAAATCCACACCTCACAACCCTGCACTTCTCATTTAGACTCTTTAATATGCCACTACTCCCCCCTCCCTCCACCCCCCTCCTTTTTTTTTTTTAACCCCTAGTCTGACCAATGTAACGACCCCAAATCAAAGTTACATGCTCTGCTGACCCCTTCCCCCCCACCTCCCCGCCATCCCCACCTCCCCCCCATACCTGAAAGTTTTTAGATTACCTTCTACCTTTTACAATCACAGATCCGCAGATCTTGACTTCTTGCTTTTGTCAACTGTTTTCTTTTTAGCTCGCCAAATGATCATTGCTCCCCCCTCCCCTTTTTTTCTTTTCTTTTTTTTTTTTTTAAAGTGTAATGCTCCTCAAGCACTAGAGAAAAATCATTGTGCTTCTTCTTCTTTTAATTAAGCAACTACTAGATTTTCAACTCTTAATCCTTTGCTGCTGTGTAGTTTAGTGTTGTTGTAGATTTTTATTGGGGGTTGGGCGATAATTTGATATTTTCATATATCGACTTTCAGTGGAATTTTATTGTTATATGTCGATTATAATATCATTTTCTCTAAATTATATTGTGTAAATTACAATGCAAAGCAAATTGTAATTGAACACCATTTACCATATCATGATAAATATTGATATGAAGCCATGTCGCCCAGCTCTACTTTGTATCTAGTGTCAAATCTTGAACCTTGCACCAGAATCATATTTACTATTTACGTCTGCATGCAGAATTTTTAGTCTATATGATTTTTGTGCTTGATTTTTCTACTGTGGTTTTTAAAATTACTGTTTGCATCCCTGAATCAAATAAGCATCTCAGTATGTTTTTGATTCCACTTCCTCAGGTACCCTCCAGTGGACATCAGCAGCCCCTGAAGATCCAGGGCATGTCCCCCTCACCGGCCTTGACCAGTCACGCCACAGCGCCCCCGGTGGCGGACAGCCCCCAGCCTTCCCAGTCCCCTCTCACTCTGAGCCAGCAGATCCAGTCGCCACACCATCAACAGCAGTCGCGTCCTCCCTCTCAGCCTCAGCCGCAGTCTCAAACTCCCTCCCGCTCGTGCACACCTTCATCTCACCCTCCGCTCTTTATTGTCCATAACCAAATCGCGGAGTCCCCGCAGCCGGCTCCGCAAGGTCAGCCGCAACAGACGCAGCCCCAGCAGGCACACATCCAAGTTCAGCTTCAGTCTCAGCCGCGGCCGGCCTCTCAACCGGCCCCTTACCAACAAGAACAACCTCCTATGTCGCAGTCGCCCAAGCCTCCTCCCGCGCCACCTGTACAGCACCAGTTCACCGCTCCTCCTGTCAGCACTTCTGCCAGCGCCGTAGTGAAAACCCAGGTTCCCATCCAGGGCCTGTCAGCGGAGCAGCAGCACCACCTGCAATTAGTAGGAGCGCAGATTCAGACCCTGTCAGCCATCACCCAACCCTCACCTCAGCAGAAACAGCTGCTGGAGAAGCTGCACCAGGTATTGTCACCAGTTCACCATAAACTTTCCTTAAATTCAATTATTATGGAAGCAATATTCACATTTTTTTTACCCTGTTGTGCTTCAGCAGTGTTCAATAAAACATTAATAGTGGAGTGTTTTTTTTATCTGATACATACCGTTGTGTGTGTGCGCATGTGTCAAAATCATTTCATATGTTATCACTGGCAACAGGTGAGCATACTCAATACTTTTGTTCTCATCCACTCTTTTGTAACAGCTGGCGATTGGATTGTTAATCAGCTTATCAGTGCAAATCAGCAGTCGGAGTCGGCTGATTTGCCGTCGATGATTTTCGAATTACAACAATGTGCGATTAGACTGTCCCGGTGTGTTTTTCAGGTCCAGCAGAACATCCTGCTGCAGTCCAAGCAGCCCGCTCAGCCTCTGCCTCTGCCTCTGCCTCTGCCTCAAGCAACCAGTCAGTTCAGCTCCCAGCAAGACGTGCCTGTCGACAAAGCGGTGATAACGTCATCTTCATCAGCCAGCGTTGGTACACCTGCTCAGCTTCCCTCAGTGCTCGTCAAAACTCCTGCTACAGGTTAGACTTTATTAACCACTGATAATGCAAAAACAGCAACAACAACAACAAAAAAACACGCGTTGGGATGTTTCCTTTTTTTTAAATGATTTGTTTCTTCTTGTTTTAGCCTCAAGTGACTTAAAGGTATTCTCAGGAGCCCAAGGGCCAGCTGGAGCAATGGTGAATCAGACTGTCACTCCTGCCAGCCTTACCCAGCCTGCACAGGTAGGCAACATCACAAAGCCAGTTCCCCTAGATGATTGTTTGCTAGCTGTTACTGTGATTTCCCTTCGTTCAATACTTGATTTCATAGTTTTGTCAGTTTCTAACCTTTTTTAATCTCCCCCATGAAGGTTCAGCCAAAGCCAGGAGTGATCAGCTCAGTTGGAGGGATGACTCTGGGGAAAGGTGGGATGCAGATACAGGTGTTAGGAACTAGTCTGACTCAGATGCCTGCTCCACAGCCCCCTGCTCCAGTACAAACTCAGGTGAGTGTCACTACATGACAGTGAGATCCTCCAAAAAAAAGGTGTCTCTAGTGTTTTAAGCTTCAGCCCTGCATGTTTTTAATCTCTGGGTTTTCATCTGTTTTGCTCCCGTCACAGACGACAATGAAGATGCCTTTCAGTGCAGAGCCCAGCAAAGAAGCGAGGTGTGTGTCGCAGGCGACGTGAACGGCTTATTTTCAGTGTTTTTTTTTATAATGTAATTTTTGTAAATAGTATTTCCTTATTCACTCCTAACTGCAGGATGCTAGAACAGCTGAGGAAACAGCAAGGTTCAGTACTTCACCCAAACTACAGTGCTCCTTTCCACTCTGTTGAGGACACACTGCACAGATTGCTGCCTTACCATCTCTACCAGGGAACTGCCAATTCTTCTCAAGACTATCAAAGAGGTAATGATTAGGCTCCAGAGCAGCAGATATGCAGGTTTGTACCTATTTTTCTCCTTATTTTTTTTAGATCTTCATGAACATTTTGGTTCGTTTTTTTTGCACAGTGGATGATGAATTTGAGAGGGTCTCCTGCCAGCTGCTGCGGAGGACCCAGGCTATGCTGGATAAATATCGCTACCTGCTCTTTACAGAGTCAAAGGTAAGTTTATAAACCAGCATTTTCACAGCAGGTCTTCCTTTTGCCCCCTTTGTCTTGAATTGATATTGAACTGATGGCTTTTGGTGTTTGAACCTGAGCAGAGAATGGGCCCCTCGGCGGAGATGGTGATGATCGACCGGATGTTCATCCAGGAGGAGAAGATCGCGTTAAGTCAGGACAGGATTTTGGCCAAGGAGAGACCAGGTACTCTACGTCTGTCTGAGGCGCTACGTCGTTTATTTTTGGATATCTTGATCTAAATTAGTTTTATGCTAATGAAGCTAATGTTTTTTTTATTTGCAGAGGAGTTTATGGCGAACGCACGCATGTTGGAGAGCGTCATTTCATCACAACAGAAGTCACCTTCTGCTGAGCCCTCCTCAGTAACCGGGGGTGTAGCTGCTCCCGCCGCTGCCGCCGTCGCCCCTGCCGGACCTGCTCCAGAACCGGCAGCCCCCGCCCCGGCCCCTCTTCCAAACATCACCCCGAATCCTCCTACTACGCCCGCCCCTGCCCCCGCTCCGCCACCTCCCGCCGCCGCCCCTTCAGCCACCCCTTTCCCCCCGACAAAACTGGTAATAAAGCAGGGCGGAGGTGGAGCCTCCGTGTCCTGGTCCACCAGCTGCCCCACACCTCCGGCCGCAGCCGCCAGGCCAGTGGCCGAACCCATCAGCCAGAGCTCCTCCTCCACCTTCGGCCGTACTCCAGCAGCATCGTCCTCCCTCTCCTCCTCCGCCTCCGCCTCCTCTTCCTTCAACTCTCAAGTGGCCGACGACGACGACGCTCTCCCGCAGCGAACCAGCAAACCACCTATCAAGACCTACGAGGCTCGCAGGAGAATAGGCTTGAAGCTGAAGATCAAGCAGGATCAGACGGGGTTCAGTAAGGTGGTCCACAACACTGCCTTAGACCCAGTGCACACACCTCAACCTCAGCAGAGCAGCCAGTCCATATCTCAGACTCAGCCTGAAGCTACTGTACCGCACCCAAAGTCCTACCCTTTATCCACCCCTCCTACTAGCGTCATCAGAACTCAGTCACCCATATGCACTGCTTCTTCGTCCTCATCAGTCACCACGGCAACCACCCAGTCTAACCCGCCACTAAGAGGTAACGTTCCCCCTAGTGCTGCCCCATCTTCCTCTACCTCTTCCTCGCATACTTGGTCGTCGTCCACCTCCTCCTCCTCCTTTTCCTCCTCCTCCTTCTCCTCCTCCTCCTCCTCCTCCTCGTCCACTCAGATGAACGGGACGTTGGATCACCATGACGCGGGCGGGGTCAAACACAATCCCGCCTCCACTGCCACTCCCTCACAGACCACCTGTCGCCTCCCCCTTCGAAAAACCTACCGGGAAAACATAAGTCCCCGGGTGAGACCCGGCGTCCCGGGGGGAGGGGACGAGAGCGTGTCCTACCCTAGACCCACGCTGTCACCCCCCAGGCACGAGGGCTCGTCTTCTCCCTCGGAGCGGACGGTGATAGCCAGCGTGAAGGTGGAGAAAAGAGGCAGGGAGGCCTTGCACCCTCACACGGGGTCGAGCCACGAAACGTGCCGCTTGGGGAGCGCGGTGCAGGGGCTGGACGACGTGGACGAGGTGTTTAACCACGGTATCAAAACCACGCAGCACCATCATCTCCCGCAGCTCATGGACAGGGAGGGGGCGAAAGGGAGAGGGGAGGAGCACACAGACCAAGAGACAGATGTAAGTAAATACAAGAGGGTGAAAGGAAAAAACAGACAGAGGGCAGCCGGGACATTCAGAATGGACCAGCACGCCCCTGGGCCCCCCTCTCCGGAGTCCTCCTTAACACGAGACTCTTTGCTTCCTGCCAAACGCTGCAAGTCAGACTCCCCCGACATGGATAACGCCAGCTTCTCCAGCGGCAGCCCTCCAGACGACTCTCTGAACGAACACCTGCAGTGCGCCATCGACAGCATCCTCAACCTGCAGCAGGAGCCCTCCGCCCGCGGGCACATTAAAGGGGGCAACAGCAGGCCCCACCAACACCAAAGCCAGCGCCCAGGGGGCTCTGCAGCCTCATCCCACAGACCCTCAGTCCCACCCTCCTCCTCCTCTGCTTCCTCGTCCTCCTCCCTGGCCCAGCACCCTCAGGTCGGTGGCCGTGGCCACAATGGCAGCCTGGTGCCCCAGACTCAAAGCAGATAACAGCCCCTCAGCCCCAGGCCGGACTGACACACGGAGGGGGGGTGGGCAGGGGACTAAAGAGACAGACTTGAGGGCAGGGGACGGAGGGAGGGAGAGCGGGTGGGTTGGTGGGTGGGGGGCACTGTGAAAACAGTATCACTGTACTACTTTGCCAAGCTGTGTTGGCTTTGTTTGTCCATTTGAATTGTCCAGACATTTCTGTCACATTTACGGCCTGAGGTAGACCCACGATGGAAGAAGTGAGAATGTGTTAGGAGGTAAAAAAGAAAAAAAAACTGTCTCTGGGTTGCAGACATGAAGCTACCTGTTGTTGTTTTTTTTTTTTTTTTGTATGTGTTCTTTCAGCCAAGCTTCAGTAACAAGATGAAATTGTCAGAAGTCGTTCTCTCTTTCCTTTTGTTCTCTTTTGATTGTTTTTTTTTTTTTCTCATTCAGTATTCATACATTCCTTTCAAGCGGCCTGAACACTAGATATCTATCCTGGTTTAAACGGTGTCCCAGTAAGCATCCGGCAGCTCATTTGAAACAGGTCAGAAGTCAGCAACCTCCTTTTTTTTTTTTAATAACTTGGCTACCTACAGATGAGACAGAAGAGAATATAACCAAATTATATACTGTAAGAGGTCACAATACAACCGGTATCTTTTTCAACCTAATTTGATTCTCTTATCATAAAGATAACGCTGTCCTTCAGATGCAAATAGCACAAGCTAAAAAAAAAAAAAAAAAAAAAAAGATACACAGTCCAAGTCTTTATCAGGAATACATTTCTTTAAGATGAGGGGGGTGGGATAAACTTTCACTGCTCTTTGTTTTCTCCGATTGGCCAAATGAAATCGCCTCAACCTGCATTATTCTAATTTTTTTTTTTTTTTTTTTTTTTAAAGTAAACATGCTGAGAAAAAGTCATTTGAAAAGTGTAAAGTGGTTTTCCTTTTGACTGCTCTTGGGGTACTGTAGTACTTTAACTGTCAAGATGCAAACTAACACATGAGGAAAGTCAAATGACTGACGATTCACAATCCCCCCCTTCCCACCTGACCCGGTTCATGGTTTTAGACCTCACCTCCGCACACACACACACACACACACACACACATACACATACACATACCCCCCGCCCCCCAAATCCCCATCTTTTTGCTTATAATGCCAGGTTAGGACTTGATGCATTGCAGTCAGCAGGGGGCAGGCCAGTTTTAACTGTTGATTTTCTGTGTTATGAGTCTGTTTGGTTTAATCCTTCTGCCACTGTGTTCCTGCCTCCCCTTCTTGTGTGTGTTGTGTGTTGTTTTTTTTTGTTTTTTCTGTCTTTTTTTTTTCTTTTTTCTTTTTTTTTTAAAGCCTGGTGGACAATTCAAACACAAACACAGCACAAGCATTGAAATGGAAAAAAAGGAACAATAATAATGTACAAAAAGACCGTAAGAGAATTTGAAGTATAGTATTACAGATTAATTTTGTATTGTATTTATTGTGTATAATGACACTTTTTAAAAAGAAATGTACATTTAGTAAAACTGTAAATTAAACCTTGCTTCTTTTATGAAACATCGCAGCTCCTGCAGTCATTTGTCCGACCGCTTCATATACTAGTGATTGCTGATCATCAGGGTACATTCCTGCCGATGACTAATGATTACTGTATGATAGTCAGGAGGGGCTGGTGAATGTTTAGGGTGTGTTTCTCCATCAGCCAGCCAGCAGGTGGTGCATGGAAGTGGAAAAGTTAGAGCTTCATCCCCTCAACCCTCCGAAGGGTTCACTGAGTTTGGACGGAGCAGAAGAGTTTAAAACTTGACTGTCACGACTGTAAGACTGTGTGACATGGTACTATTGGTGAAGTAGGGAAAAGATTAGGAGTGAAAGACGTGGAGATAGAAACAGCTGTGGCGGTGCGGCATGAGGTGTTTATTGCTCATCATTTGCATAGGCGCTCTGTGAGGTTATGTCATGTTTAAAAAAGAGAAGAGGAAAAAAAAAAAAAAGCGACTCCACCCGAATTATTTATTCACAAACCTTCCCCCCCTTCTCCTCCTCCTGCAGATCCACGCCCTCACAGCTCATCCCTGCCCCAGAGCAGGATGTTAGTGCTGCCCATAATGCTGCCAGGCATCCATGGAAGAGGAGGTGCATTAAAGTAGGAGGGGTAGCAACAACCAAAAAAAAAAAAGTTTTAGCCTGAGTGTGGTGCGCCCCGTGCATCTGACTGACTTGTGCTCGTTCTTTCAGCAAGCAAGAGTTTTAAGGATCCGTGCCAGATCTGGAGCTCATCTGAAATATATTAAAACCCCGGAGAAGAACGGTTCCTCTGTAATCTAGCTGCTGCGTTGACTGCTCCCACTGAGGGCTCCTATTTGCTGTCAGAGGTACACCCATACATGTAACAGCAGCTCCTCCAAGACACTGACTGTTTTTGTCTCCTCAAGTCAAAATATTTTTCCAAACTCCAGAGGGCAAGACTGAAGAGAGAGGGAAAGAGGGAAAGAGAGAAAAAGAGAGAGAGAGAGAGAGAGAGATCAAGGTGCTTGAAGAAGTCTGTGCTTTCTCCGTAATAACTTGGTAAATACTCCTTTTTAAACACTGTGATGTGATGATATTGATCAGCTTGTGTTTCAGCTTTTATTCAAATATAATCAGGTTGTGATAAAGTTGAAGGGTGATGGTGTTTGATGTAATGCAAAGATTACGGGGGGGGGACTTGTAAACTCTCAGTGGTGCTTTTTTTGGACAGTTTCTCAGTAGTCAGTTTATTCATTTGGATGTTTAAGTGTGACTCCACTTCTACTTGTTGCTCCTGCAGGCTAGACTGCTGCATTTTCTTGTTTCAAGTCCAAAACTGGATGTGGTGCACAAACCCACGAGGCATTTTCCACCATCCTTAAAAAGTTTAGAAATTAATCTCAGAGCTTTTAACCAAACCTTTCATTCTCACCAGGAACACGTGGAAATGAACTCTTATTCACACGGCTTTGGTTGGCAAGGTGCTTTGTTTTAATGACATTTTCCTCTCCCTTGTAATGTAATGGTGGTGAAATCACATTTAATGTCTCCATTGTAGATCTCCGGGGATCGCCATTTTGACAAGAACTCTTTCCACACTGGTCTTGTGACATGTCAGGGTTGTGTTGCCTATTCTTCTTGGGCAGATTTTTTTTTCTTATCCTAGTTGAAATGGGATTTGCAAGAGAAAAAACTCTCTGCAGATGAGTTAACATCTGCTGATGCGTGTCTTATCTTTGTGCTCTTGTGTCAGTCTGCTTCTAATAATGAGCTGTGCCTTCCAATTTCTAGCCCAGTGCATCTGTTTATGGAGACTCTGGTAAAAGGAGAGAAGGGGGAAAAAAAGCTTTCTATTCAAGGGTTAATTTTGTTTTTCCATGTACAGAGTTCCCTCTTAGAGGTCTTTTCCTTACATGAACAATTGAGCCGTGCACGTATTTCATGTTCCACTGAGAGGAACTGCGAGGGGATGAAAAGGAATGTCTTACTCATTTCACTGTAGAGAAAATGAGCTGTGCCTGTGCAAATCCTGACACAGGGTTGGGTTTGCAAGTTTTCCAACATGAACACCAACTTTTTCCAGGCATGCACCGACAACACTAGTCAGAGTCCTGGTGGGCTGACGCTTACTCCAGATTCCACATCAGTACTCTAGGTCGTGGCAGATTTTGAGCACCAGGTGCTCAGTCGCTAAGATACGCTCTGTCATTTGGATTAATCTCCTCTTTTTTTTTTTTTCTATTTGGATTAACTTCTACTTGTCTTTCTTTCTTTTTTTTTTCTTCTTGTTCACATTACAGGCACTGTTTTCAAAGGGGAAGATCCACACTTCAAACGAAACATCAGCCCTATCGTTCCTCTCGGTGTGTGCAGAGGAGGTTTCAAGGACAAGTGAGCAGTGTTCATGTAAATACAGGAAACATCTTGAAGGTCCAGCCAGAAGGAAATACAGCTCTAAACAACTGGCACAACTCTGACACTGTTTTTCTTTTTTTTTTTTGTGTGTGCAACGAAACTCCCAATTATCTTATTAGTCAATCAAAATGTCACGTTGGGGACGAAAAAATGTGAAGAAGGCCCCTGAGGTTATCCGCACTGTGACAGAAGGGCTCAAGTCCCTTTACCGTAAGAAGCTGCTGCCTCTGGAGCAGTTTTATGGTTTCCAAGACTTCCATTCTCCCAGTCTGGAGGATGCAGACTTTGATAACAAACCCATGGTGCTGGTGGTGGGACAGTATTCCACGGGAAAGACGACGTTCATCAAGTAAGACATCACAGCTGTGCATCAAACATTTTTTTTTCACTGTTGAATTTAGTGTGATTGTTATTCACCAGTACTGCAAAAAACTAAAAACTAAAATAAAATCACAAGCTATATGTGTGACTGACAGGTATCTACTGGAGCATGAGATCCCTGGGAGCAGGGTGGGACCTGAGCCCACTACTGACTGCTTCACTGCCATCATGCACGGGGAGGTGGAGGGAGTCATCCCTGGAAACGCCCTTATCGTAGACCCCAACAAGCCTTTCCGTAAACTCAACCCATTTGGAAACACCTTCCTCAACAGGTGAGAGCGAGGGATTTTATTCACAAGTGTTAACGGTTGTGTAAATGCTTCTACCCGGCGAGCCAGATAGATATCAGCGCGAAATGCACAGGCTGTGTGAAAGAACTCAAGGAGGGAAACAGGGAAGGAGAGATAACAGAAAGCTTTTTTTTTTTGCTCTTTGGAATTTCATGTGCTTGTGCCAAATTTCAGAGCGGGGAGGCACTTGCCTTATTTGTGGAAAAACGGAGAAAGGGAACGATATCACCCGAGAGGGTGATGAAAGCTAATGTACTCAGACAGGAACAGCAATGTACGCAAGCTCAAAGACAAGGTCAGAGGGCTGTGCACCCCCTCGGGGCAAGGAAAAATAAATGAAGTCACAGACTGTGTCAGGCATAGGGAATTTGTAAGAGACACCTCAACTCTGAAGCTCTTTCCTGTACTCTGTTTACTGTCTGGCTGCCAGATTTCTTTGTATGTTTTTCCACTGATGTAAACCGAGAAAACTGAAGTCACATGTTCTACTACAAAGGCGCTATTAGCTGCTAGAAGCGTGGACATGTGGGGCCCGAAGTGACAGGAACATACAGTGCTTCAGTTAAAAGGGCTCCACGGTGGAGTTCGGATGCTGGTTTTCCAGTGGAATCCCTCTCTTCCACTGCTGGGTGTGTTTTTGAACGTATTTGCGTCTCTACTTTTGCGTCGACTTCCTGTTCTGGGAAAACTGGTGGCTCGTTAAGCTCATAAGCCACAGGAAGTGGTGTTGTTGTTCTAAGCCACACATCATTAGCGGGCCTTATTGTTTGATTCTGGCAGTAGTGGTCATTTTCCTTCAGGAAGCCCAGAGCAACGAGTTTGTACACAATGGCCTACAGTTGGGGCGGGGAGCGGGCAGTTTCCAATCTGCTCCTTAGATCACGTTGGCTTCTTGACCATATTTCACATAACTTAGATTCTTTCCATCTACACTAACAATGTTTCATACAAAACAAACCTCCCTGAACATGTGTTTCATCATCGTTTACATGTGATATGTTCTCCCGTCTGAAAATACCAGGTTCCAGTGCGCCCAGATTCCCAACCAGGTCCTGGAGAGTATCAGCATAATCGACACACCGGGGATTTTATCCGGGGCCAAACAGAGAGTGAGCCGAGGTGAGGGCCGTAAACAAGGTAAGGAGAGGGCGTAGGGGGGTCCCGCAGAGACACACATCCCTGAACATCGGCTCACAAACTCACGGCCTTGGCACGCCCCGCTAACTCATGGGACCAGTTCACTCTGTCACAATAACACTTGGCAGCAGGGCAAGAACCGCTATCAACAGCAGTGAAATCATAATCGGGAGCGGAGATGGTACACAACCAAAAAAACCACTTGTGTCATCACATGTGGAGGAGTGTGCTGTGGAGAAATAATCATTTTCATGTATCTCACAATAATTTTTCACTTTTCTATTCATCCATGCTTTAAGTAATCCATTTATGACCCAAGTTAATCTGCATGAACAACTAACAAGTTAATCCAAATTATGAAAATAATGATAATGATAATGATAAGAATGATATTTCCTCACTGGAGGTATGTAGCCATGCAGAGAGTTTTTTGTTTTTTTTTGCAGAGGCTTTTGAATATCCATCAGCGAGATTTCTGCCTCCACCCAAACACAATGGAGGTGGATGAAGTGTTGTTTGTACAGCTCACTGCACTGAAAAATTATGTTTAAAAAATCCAGCATCAACATGCCTCTCTTCAGAAACAATGTCCCCAGTTTCTCTGGATAATCCAAAAAAAGAGAGAGAAGTTGTTGTTCCAGAGGAGACCGCTTGCTGTGAAGTCTGTGTGTTATCCAGAGTAACTGGGACATTGTTTTTGTGGACAGATGGGAACCTGCTGGTTGTTTTTCTTTTTTTTTTTTTTTTAATCTTGATAAACTGTACATTTTCAGAGACAAGTGGAGCTATCTTGAAATCTAGGAAGATAAAAACCCAAACTATCTAGGCGGATAGACACCACAGACAGTGAGAGAGAAAATATTTTTTTTAGTAATTTGGATGAACCGACCCCTTTAAATATGATTAAGCTGATAGAGATAAAGAAATCCCTCAGAGGTAATATGATTTGATTTGTTAGACACTTTAAGTGTCTTTCAGTATCTTACACAAAGTCAAGCCTTGGTGTCTGAGTGCACAGCTGTTGTGGGATTTGACAGCGAGAGATAAGAGGTGTGAAGGGTTTGTGTCTATGTTGACCTTCTCCCCTCTCCTGACTCAGTGTGGGTTCTGTGCACACTGTACATTTATGCTCATGAATTCCTTAGTTATCAAGACTTTTTCCCGCCCCCAAACAGGCTATGACTTCCCAGCTGTGCTGCGCTGGTTTGCTGAGCGCGTGGACCGCATCATCCTGCTGTTTGATGCACATAAACTTGAGATATCGGACGAGTTTTCCGAGGCCATCGGTGCCCTGAAGGGCAACGAAGATAAGCTGCGTGTAGTCCTCAACAAGGCAGACATGGTGGGCACCCAGCAGCTGATGCGAGTGTACGGTGCGCTCATGTGGTCTCTGGGGAAGGTGTTTGGCACCCCGGAGGTTCTGAGGGTGTACATCGGCTCCTTCTGGTCAGAGCCGCTTCTGGTGACCGACAACCGTAAGCTGTTTGAGCTGGAGGAGGAGGATCTGTTCGCTGACATCCAAAACCTTCCTCGCAACGCAGCTTTGCGCAAGCTCAACGACCTGGTCAAGAGGGCGCGCCTGGTCAGGGTGGGTGAAAAATAAGTTTTTTTTTTTAATGTCAACATGTGTTCATTAAATTATTATTGTGACAGGATGACTAATCATGTCAGTGTTGAAACCTCCTGAGTCTTAAGTGTGAGCTCAGTAAAAATCTCAGCCAAAAGTCCAAAGAATTGCATGTGTTTTATAAAAAAAAAAAATAAAACTTTGCTTTTCTTAATCCCAGGTCCATGCCCACATCATCAGCTATCTGAAGCAGGAGATGCCTTCTGTCTTCAGAAAGGACAACAAGAAAAAGAATCTGATCTACCAGCTGCCTGTTATTTTCTCTAAGATCCAGCTGCAGCACAACATCTCTGCTGGAGACTTCCCAGATTGTGCTAAAATGCAGGTTAGTAGTCTGTTGGTTTTCATGTTTATAAGGTTGTTATGTGAAAGCCTCTCTTTAACTATGCCACAACAATGTTTCAAACATTCAGTTACATTTAAATGAACTCTCTTCTTCTTCTTCTTCTTCTTTTTAAAAAAAGGAACAACTGATGGTTCACGACTTCACCAAGTTCAAAACCTTGAAGCCTAACCTTATGGCGGCCCTGGATGAGCTGCTCTCCTCCGATATCGCCAAACTGATGCCCCTCCTGCGGCAGGAGGAGCTGGAAGCAGGTGACCAACTCGGCGTGCAGGGTGGAGCCTTCCTGGGGACCCGAGCCGGACCTTTCTCTGAGGGCGACCCCTTCAACGAAGAGAACGGAGAGGGATGCGAGGAGGAGGAAGGAGGTTGGGTTGTGACCAAAGACAAGCCCAAATATGACGAAATCTTCTATAACCTCGCTCCCAATGAGGGGAAACTGAGCGGCAACAAGGCGAAGGACTGGATGGTGAGCTCTCGCTTGCCTAACTCGGTGCTGGGTCGCATCTGGAAGCTGTCAGATGTGGATCGTGACGGCATGCTGGATGATGAAGAGTTCGCCTTGGCCAGCCATCTGATTGAGGTCAAGCTGGAGGGTCACGGTTTACCCCCTGAGCTGCCCAACCATCTGATCCCACCCTCCAAACGTAGGCAGAAGGGCTCTGACGCGTAGACGAGTCCCTGGAGCTGAGAGAGACTTCTCTATTGGCTGTCACACTTTTAGCTACTGTTTGTATTTTGCTGTTGTTTTCTTTTGTTTTTTCCCTCCAGACCCATAACAAAATGTTATATGAAATGTGTTTATTTCTGAGATTTTTTTTTTTTTTGGTCTTATACAATGGAACATACTGTAACAAATGCTCACTGCAAATGATTGTGTATTAAAAAGTCACACGGGTCTGGTTGCTTCTTCCTTTTTTTTTTCTTTCTTTTTTTTTTTTTTTTTGGCTCTTTAAAGTTTGCTTTCTATGATGAGCTTTTGACAAAAAGAAATATATATACGTACTCGTGTTTTATGAGCAGAAGTAAAATAAATGCTGACAACCATTTAAACAGTATTCAGCACATATATTTGACAGAATACAGAGGAGGGGGGAAAAACTATTAAAGTAGTATTAAAACTTTTAAATCTGACATTCCCACAGCGACTAGACCGGAGTGGCAGAAGTATTATCTTGGTTTTAATTGGTCGTTTTCATGGTCTTTGTCATTTCAGTAGTGAGGGTATCGTCTTTTTTGCTCAACCGATGTGTTTATGATATAGTGTTTTGAACGCACACCGGCAGTGTAAATCTAAATAACCTGAATGCGTTTCACTTTGATGCTTTACACGCCACAACTCTATGCATATACTTTATTCTATTTTTGTAATTGTTACTGTTTTTTTTTTGTTTGTTTGTTTTTTTTTTTTTGTATGTGCAGGAGCAATAAGTCATCCGTTGTACAACAAAAGAACATGAAATGCTGAGATGATCTTTTATAAAACTAGACTGAATGGTTGATATATTACTGACTACTGTACACAGCTCCACCAACTGTTAACTATTATCATAACCAAATAAAATTAAATTGACTGTGTCTCGTCTTGCTAGCTTGCTCTTTTTTCTAAGTTTAATTTGATCGCACAGTACAGAACAGAATAGCGGGCATTTATTTAATCTGGTACGCTTTCAACAAGATTTCCTTTTCTATCAAACTCACTTGGTCTCTCGGTGACAGACCAGATAAACAGTGAGTCACACTCTCCCCTGCCAAGTCTCCATACCACCATTTTCCGAGGCGCCCTCTCTCTCCCAGCTCATTCCCACCATCTGAAGCTCTGCCCCTCTCTCTCTCTCAGTCTATTTACCCTCACCCCTCTTTAGCTCTACATCCACTTTCTCACTAGCCTGTCTGTACATCTTTTTTTGGCTTTTTTTATCCTGTGTAAACTATGCAGCATTTTAAGGGCAAGTCCCGTGTGGAGTTGTGTGTGTGTGTATGTGTGTGTTTCACATAAGGCTTTCAAGGTTCGTAGAAGAAGAAGAAGAAGAAGAAGGAGAAGGGGGTGGCCCTCCTCGCCTCCCCCTATTCCACTCCTCCATGGAAAGAAACACAAATGAGAAACAGAGGCAATCCAGTCCTTTCCTCCCCTGCTCTCTGGTTTACAGTGACTCACATGTGAAGAATGTGGTGGGTTGGCCCAAAGAGTTATTAATATCTCTTTTCCTAGGGTCCGTTAAGTTTCCTCGGGCTCATGCACAGGATCTAGACACTGTACCTTTTTTTTTTCTGAAAGACTTTAAAAAACACCCCCACCCCATTTTGGACTGTACCTAAAGCAAGGCCCTGCAGCACACCACACCCTCTCCTGTGTATTTGCATGTGTGTGAAAGAGAGAGAGAGAGAGAGAGATGGAGCGAGGGAGGTAAAACATGAGAAAACATGATCACATTCACTGAAGACAGCCTGAAATGATCTAATGGGCATCTAGCTCATCGAATAGAAATGAACTTGCGCTGGCTTCCTGTTTAGCCTATTTGTTAAGGCACTTTTTATACTTTCAGTGCCTGGCATCGCTATTTTAGAGAGGGGAATAAAAAATCCCCATAGCTGTTTGAACAATGCCCGCCTGTTACATAATTAGGCTGCGCTGAGTCACAAACCATCTCAATGTTTGTTAAGTTTCTAAAATTAAGCTACACAGCGCTGCCACGGTGATGGGTTGAAACTTGTACGCAGATCTAAAAGCTAAAACAGAGAGGAACCCCCCCCCCCCCCCCCCCTCCGACATCAAGAAATCCCCAACAATGAAGCTTACTCAACAAAACCGGGGTCCCCCTCACCACGTCACTGGATGTTTACACGGGGAATTCCTCACTCGCAAAACCTCTTAACTGTGGAAGAAAAACTGAGGTCAACTCTGGAGAGGGGTGACATCTGGTGGATACAGGGATTCCTGGCAACCTTAACGCTGAAACTTAACACCACAATGGCCAATTGTAGATGCCAGACTGGAGCCATGCAGCTGTGCGCATTTAAGGACAGCTTCACGTGTTTTCAAGTCTGTCTAGACAAAAAAAAGTCTCATGCTAAAAGATTAAAAGCATCTCATTATATATCTAACATGGTCATAAACATTATTACTGATAACTTCAAAACCTCTGTTGTTGAAACCTTTACTAACATAGATTGTGGCGTTTTAAGCAATTACAGATCCATATCAAACCGGATATGCATTTTGTATGAAAAGTGCTACACAAATAAAGTTCTTATTATATTTGTTTAGTTTCTGGTCGTTGTGATTGTTCCTCCGGTTCATACTAGGCCTTGATGTTTTCCCTGATGTGGATCAAAAGCCACATTTCCTACTTTTGTGCAAAACTGCATTCTTACATTTACAATAATAAGAGATTTCAGCAGTCAGTCAGTCTCTGTGTGTGTTTGTGTTTCTTTCCAACTTAGTCTGCTTAGTATGAAACTCCCTCTTTGTGTTACAACTCCTCTGGATTGTTCTCCACATAAAATGTGGAATTTTATACTAGAAAGACAAAGTTTTGCCAAAAATCAAGTGGTTACCTTCCAAACTGCTTCTTATGAGCTTCAGCTGAACTTCAGACTATATTTATAAACATACACAGCTGCACTCAAGGACTGTGGATTTTCACCTTTTGAGTCACACTATTAAAGAGATCCTTTCATAAACAGAAAGAATAATTACAGCAACCAGTAACTCTTATATTTACAGAACCAGTCAAAAGTTTGGACACACCGACATATACACATAAAGATGGGAGTACCATATTAAGATAGACTAGAAGAAATGTGAATCTATCCTTTAATCTCTCTTATTCTGTTATATTGTTTGCTATTTTTTTTAATACCTTTTCATTTTAGTATGTTTTCTAAATCAATCTGCACTTCACAATCAAAGATCTTTAAGTGAATACATTTAGTCAAAAACGAGTTAAGACAGTTACAGAGAACGTTAAAGTTTATTATTTATCCCAAAAGTGAGTTGGTTCAAAATATTTCCATTTTTCATCCGCCCATAAAAAGGCAGAAAGTGCTCTGACCGGGGCACCGAATCAAACCTTAACATTCAGGAACACTGATGTAAAAAAATATTCAAAAATGTTTAACACACATGAAGGCAAACCTACTGTTTGAGACAAACAACGCGTAGTATCAAAGGTAAAGTTATATCAGTGTATATAAATCATCTCTCAAGTCAAATACCCATCCCACACATGGCACATTCACTTATTACTAAAGCAAGAAGGCAGATTTAACCACTGACTGTAGAAGAATAAGAGCATTTGAAATAGTTTCTCCACTTGTTTACAACAGTTTATTTACAGATTTCTGCAGTTCTTAGAAACTGAAATGGTTTTTGATGTCTTTGATCTGCTTCATCATGTCACCGATCTGCTGTCCTTGTTCTTTAAGGACGTCTTGAACAACTTTCTTCTGTTGGGCGTTGAGCGAGACAGTCGTCCGGGCTGCGGGCACGTCCTTGCTCACTTGCGTCTTCTGGTACTCCATCTTCATGTTCACCTGTTTGATGCAGTTGTCCAAGAGTTTCAGCTGATCGCTGATGGTCTGCAGCTCCTTCTTCATATCCTTTTCACTGTTTGACAGTACGGGCAGCTGGCTTTGCAAGCTGCCCAACACTTTTTTAACCCTCTTCATAATGGTTTCCTGGCGATACTTTGCATCTTCGTACTTGTCGGCCAGTCTCTCCGCTGCCTCTCTCAGACTCTTCCTCTCCTCCCTGCACAGAGCCATCTCCTCCAGCTGCTTGGTCTTCTGGCCAGTCAGGAGTTTCACCCTTCTCTGCATCTCTTCGCGGGCCATGTCCTGCTTCAGAATATACTCCTCACGAAAGACCTGCGTCGCTCTGCTGAGGAGCTGCAGACACTCTGGAGGAGGTGGCGATGTGTCCTTGTCTCCGGCTTTAAGTACGAGGGGATTGGTGGAGCTACGTGCCAGGATGTTTCGAATGTGCTGCTCGAAAGAGTCGTCAGCCAGCCCGCGCAGCGGGGAGCTAGCAGAGCCCGTGCCTGGGTGAGAGCAGAGCAGGGGAGGGGATGGGGGGCGAATGGAGCTGAGCAGGGGTAACAGGATGCACTCGTAGGTGTTGGTGATGCAGATCATGGTGGCGCCCAGGGAAAGGTCGGACACGATCAAAAAGCCTCGCACTGGAGCTGACTGACTGGTGAGGAGTGGTCTGGTACAAAGGATGTGCTCTACGATACAGCGTTTCTCAGCGGCCAGCTCCTGCAGACTGTCCTTATCCTCCTCGCCTGAACGGAGAAACTTCTGGAGCTTGTTGACCCAGACAAGCCCCACACTGTGCACGCCTGCTTCATGGGTGCAGTGGTACCTGTGCTGACACAGGGCGTCTCTGTGCAGTCTGATCGGGCAGGTGAAATCAAACTCTTGAGGCTCCTCGTCCTCTCCTGTGGCTACTTTGAGGGTCAGCTCCAGCTCGACACACTCAAAGACGTAGAGAGCCGGCACTGCCTCCGTACCTCGGATCCACTTTTCGACCGCCCCTGTGTCTTCCTCATCTTCAGACTCCAGCACCACGCAGTGATACAGAGTGCCTGTTTCCGTGGCGATGACCAGGATGCTGGGCACACAGGGCAGGCAGAGGATGGCACAAGCATCGTAGCCGTAGTTATCCTCTGCTGCGGGGTACATGGGGAGGGGTCCAACAGGTTTACTTAGACTCAAACCGTTGAACTGGCTGGTGTAGGTCAGGTAGGTCTCCCCATTTTCGTAGAGGATGTACAGAGGGTAGAACCGCTGTTCTTTGGAGCACTGTGCTGTCAGCTGCCGAGGGGCGGACGACACCGGGCCGAAGTCAAACGCCACCGCTATCTCCCCCAGAGAAGCTGCATAAGAGCGGGCCGGAGGACGGACGTTGCTGTCATCCTCAGACTGCGACACGGACAGCAGCCTGGCCGGCGTCTGGGGCGACTTCAAGCCGTAAAACCTGATGGTGTTGTCGGATGTAAGCAGCACCAGATGTGGCTCGTCGGTCTCGCTGGGGTACCAGGCCGCCTGCCGCAGACTCACTGAAGGCGAGCTGGTGAAGAAGCGCTCCGCTACCGGTGTTGTCTTACAGCTGATGTCGCTCCGGCCTCCCTCGAACTCGGACCTCTTGCCCCACCGCTGCGGTAGCTCCAGCACCGTCACGCCGCGCTGCCCGACGAGCGCGACATGCTGCTGCGTCGGACTGAGCAACAACTGGCACACGGCGAAGCGCGGTGGGTTGGTACACAGCAACGTCTGGTGGTGGTGGTTCCCGCTAACGCCACTCTCCGAGTTCAGTTGCCGTAGATTAGTCGTGTAAAACACGCGGTCCACGTCGTCCCACACGAAGAAGTCCCCGCCCAGGCAGAAGGTGAGGTTTTTAACGACTTCTCTCTCATTTGTGCTGACTTCTGAGTCCAACTTCTCACGCAGTTTTTTGAAAATAATATGGTTTGGTAGCTCATTCAGCCATTGCTCCGTGCTGAATGCCGCCATCTTGACTCACTCTGTGCGTCAGAACGAACACTATGGAGGAAACAGTCCATGGCAACGCGAGAGTTTTTACGACAGTCATTTAACGTATTCCGTTGGCCGGTGTCGTATATTTTGCAGAATCACCATGGCGCTGAAAGAGACTGCGGGGCTGTATGAAACACTGAAAGCAGAGTGGAACAAGAAAAACCCAAACCTGAGTAAATGTGGAGACCTCCTGAGTAAACTTAAGGTACATCGATCCGTCCGTTTTAGTTTTATGGATTCTGAAACAGGAACTCTGCCTGTTTAAAAAAGGCTATGTCGTTAGCGCCGTTAGCTAACGTAGCTGAGCATGCTAACGTAGGCTAGTCATAGTAAAACGCTGTGTTGAATTTAATAATTGGTAATATAACTTCGAGAAAAATAACATAGAGTCACAAATTGTTAAGTACATGTCAGTGATTATATATTTCATTGTGTCCGAATTTCTGTTTGTTGTTTCAGGAAACAAACAGCATTGCTAACGTCAATGTATCGTTTGCTAATTCATTGTCAACTAGTTTAAACCATAGACTGTATTTATATACAGTCTGCGGTTTAAACCTGCATTTGACATCCGAAATAAACGTCTGAAACGGAGGGTAATGCCAAGACTATTAGTACTTATTGACTATTAGTAGCTTTAAACTCTTTTGTATATGTGATTGTTATGTTTTCCTAAACCAAGTGTAAAGCTACAGTTGACAGCACGTTTCATTATGTCACGAAGTGTTATTGTCAACATGTTAGATTATGACTACGGATTAAAATTTTCCAGAAAATGACCTCAACTTTCTCTTTTCAGATTTCATTACTGGAGCTGAACTTTTTACCTACCAGTGGGTCCGCTCTCACTAAGCAGCAGCTCATTTTAGCTCGTGAGTATTGATTTGGAATATTTTAAATTAATCAATCATGGATAAATGTTCATTGATGTAGCCATTTGCTAAACAGATTTGTGTCTGTGTTGCAGGCGATGTCCTTGAAATCGGAGCCTTGTGGAGCATCCTCAAGAAAGACATCCCCTCCTTTGAGAGATACATGGCCCAGCTAAAGTGTTACTACTTTGACTACAAGTAATCGGTTTATTTTCATGTGTAGTGGGATTTTGTTATATAGTACTCGCTGGATTTCTCCCTGAACAATCCCTCTTTTTTTTGTCCTTTGTCATCTAGGGATGAACTGCCTGAAGCTGCATACATGCACCAGTTACTTGGGCTGAACCTGCTCTTCCTGCTCTCACAGAATCGTGTGTCTGAGTTTCACACGGAACTTGAGAGATTGAGTGCACGAGATATTCAGACCAATGTATACATCAGACACCCAGTGTCCTTGGAGCAGGTGCTGCAATTTAACCCTAGACAAAGCACAAATATGGGGTTTTATATGGCATTTTATTATCATGTGTTGACCAGGTTTCAATGCTATACGTTTGATAGTTATGCATCCAGTAAATAGTTTAGTAAATTTCATAATTTGGATCTTCGAAGGACTTAATTCCCTCAAATCAATAGAGTGACATTGTTATAATAGTAGGAACTGGTAGCAGGTTGCTGTGGCTGGTTCAACCAGTTACGGTTGAACACCTGTTGCGCTTCAAAATAACAACGTAATCACATCTTTGTCATCTATGTCCTACAGAAATACAGAATTCTACAAAGCTCAGCTCTGTATAATTCTGCATTTATATTTAATATGTCATTAATTGCATATGTAAATATCACTTTAATGTTTTATATCCTCTCGTGGCCTTTTCAGTACTTGATGGAGGGAAGCTACAACAAGGTATTTCTTGCCAAAGGCAACATCCCTGCTGAGAGCTACACCTTTTTTATAGATATTCTGCTTGACACTATTCGGTAAGGATCAATATGGTAACCATGCCTACTATAACTTCTACACTTGTTTTATGATGCAGTCCTTTCTGTGCATAACGGATGCTGTAGTCTGGTTCCCTGAGAAAGTAACTCTGGTTTGTTCTCTGTTAGTTCGTTTGGTTTGAAGTCCTAATGCATCTTCATCATATTTTGGGTTATTTGAAACAACACCGGGACAATATCAGGACGCAGTCGGCAGTTAAAACGCCAGTCTAAACTAGTGAGCAAAGTATATTATATAATACAGTAACAAAACCGATACTTTATTATGGTCTTACTTAACTCAGCACATTGACCAAAACAATTATAAAATGGAGGTCAGTTTAAACACATCCTCCTTTTACTTTCCTTTTGTAATATGTCCTGATATAGAAGATGATGGACTCTGCAGTGGAAACGACTCATCAGGACACTGACTCATTGTTTATTTTATGATATTAAATCTCTACATGCTCTAATCAGCAGGGGGTCGAGAAGACCAAAATGATGTGACGCTGTCTTTTTAAAAGATAAAATAAACTAAAACTTAACTTTTTGAATTGCAGTGACGAGATCGCAGGTTGCATAGAGAAAGCGTACGAGCAGATCCAGTTCAGTGAAGCCACCCGTGTGCTTTTCTTCAGTTCCCCAAAAAAGATGACAGACTACGCCAAGAAGGTGTGTATATCTTCATTTGGGAAGAGGACTGGGGTCGAAGATTTCAGCAGATGTGACAAAGAAAACAGTCTTATGTATTTTTTGAAAGATTTCATTTTAGTTTGTTGTCATTATGATTTAGAAATGTTTCTTTCAGTGTTTGTATTTGCAGATGTTGACAGCAGGTCTGTATCTTCTGCTGGAAGAAAATATGTCATTTCACAAAAAAAAAAAAAAATTCTGCTACAAGTCCAAAGCTAAAGTAGGATGGCATCTACTGCTTCACCCAATAACTAATAATTGAGTTTTTATTGGTTTAAAAAAGCAGTGACTGGAAGGGCAGATTACTTGTTTATCCCTCAGCTGTTGGCATATTCTTCACATTCTTCTTATAATTTTTTTTATTTCCAAAACATAAACAACATTTTTTCCTAGATCCTTGCATAACAAAGAATAATAATAATTGCCCAAAGCTGACTGTTTGTTTCTTCTTATTTCAGAGGGGATGGACTTTGAGTCCAGATGGCTATTACTCTTTCACCAGTCAGCAACAGCGGACAGAAGAGGTGACCATCCCCTCCACGGAGCTGGCACAACAGGTCATCGAATATGCACGACAGCTGGAAATGATTGTGTAATCCGCCCCCAGGAACACACTCAACCATGTACAGATGCACTCAGACACACACGCGCCGCTGTTCCAGTATACATCCAGTCAGCTCGAATGCAGTTTCCTTGAGGGATATGACTTCATTTATTACCAGAGTGGCTGATATGTTGCCAATATCTTAATAAAAATCGATGAACATTTAATTTTTTTCTCCTGTATTCTTAAACCTATCTGCAGGTCTTTTCCTGTGTGGTAGTTTTTCTGTCATTTGAAAAGATGGGGAACTAAAAGGTGAAGAGTCTGAGCAACTGCAATATATCTACCTTTTTTTTTTAAAGACATTAAAGGGTTTAAATGTTACTTATTTGATCCAAGATACAAGAATTGTCCAACTGTTTGCTTTTTATGGGTCGTTCCCTGACAGACAAGAACTTCAAGTCCAGATACTACATTAAATTTTCCAAAATTCAAGCAAACTCTTTTTTTTCTTTTTTCTTTTTTTGTATACAAAGTTCATTTTCAACTTTAGTAGAGGCTCACAGAAACGTATTGCCCTTGCCTTGTATCCTAGCAACAGACAGAATTGCCATTGAAGTTTGTGAGTGTTTTCTAAATGGTAAATGCCTCCTTCCTCCCCAGATGGTTTGTAATCCAGTTGATCTTACAATGCAAATCTTTGTCTGCAATAAACGATTCAGAAAATAAACTTTTTGAATGACTGTGTGTTTCAGTTTTTTTTTAACATAACTTTTCCTGAGCTGCAGGTCATTTATACAAGAAGTGAACAATTTTCACAATACAAGGATAAAGAAATATTTCAAATGTCTTCCCTTTTCTTTGGTGAGAATCTCCTGCCTCCTCCTGCGTCTCCCTCAGTGCTAAGCAAGCAGCGAGTTTTGCTGTGGTGACCCGAGGAGGCTCACGCATGTAGTTTGGACGTCCATCAAACCTGTGTAAGAGGTGGACGAAAATGTTATTTACTGATTTCAACCTAAAGAATAGTGAGACTTATTTTCTAGACCTACAGTTCCTTAGATTTGAATAAAACTCTTGACTAAAACTGTAAAAAAAAATCTTTGGGTGTGATGTGTAGTTCACAACCTTTGGACGTTTGGTGGTAAACCTTTCCCTGGCTTATGATGACATTGTGCTTTGTAGGGACAGGTCTGATTCACTGTGAACGGGTGCCAGCGACCTTCATTGTGGACTTTGTGTTCAGGACCTGGGGCAGGGCTGAAAGCTGGCTCCGGTCTTTCTTTTCCAGCATGTCCATTGTTCCCATTCAGTTTTTCTTCCTTAGCGCTGTTTCCTGCGCTCTCCTTTGGTTGGTTTTGATTTATGAATCTGCATTTTTTCTTTCGGTTTAACAGCAGTATCTTGAGGTACGGAAACCTCAAGTTGACACTGGAGTCTTAACTTGACGTTTGCATCCGCAGCTGCAGTTGTTGGGTGATGACTGGCGGTGGTATTTGAGGCAGCTGCAGCCTGCAGGCCTCTGTTCAACTTCTTGGACTTGTGGTTCTGCTGGGTTCACACTGGTGTCCTAGTCAGCCTTGTTGTGTTGAGGTATTTGGTGCAGCTTTTTGTATTTCTTGGCTCCTGTGGCGGTGCAACCTTGCTGCTGTGAACTCTCTTGCTCACTGACGGTTTCTTCAGCTGTCTGCTGGGAGCCTTTACTGCCATCTTGTGGATGAGCCTGTAATTTCTTTGCTAGTTTCTGCCTTAGCCTCAGTTAGGCAGCATTAGCACAGCTTGACTCTGATTTGGCCCTGAAGCAGTGTTGATAGTTCACCGATATCACGTTGGTGACTCTGTTGTGGTTCAAGTCGGCTTCTTGTTGAGCGTTTTCCTCATTGTTGACCTGAGTTCTTGGGTTGATTTGGCGTTTGTGTTGAATGGTTTGGTACTTGAGGAAACACATTTGGCTTTTTGAGTTGGTGATTTGTTGATCCTTGCTTTCATCTTCATGTCTGCTTCTCTGCTGAGTAGGTTTTCTGTAGTTACATCTCTGACCACCTGCTTGCATTTTAGAGGCAGGAAGGAACATCTCTTGTTGCTCATTACCTCCAAACCTGGTGGAAAGAATAAACTATTAATCCATATGTAGTATGAGTTCTTGAACAACAACATTGTCATTTAGTTCATTATTAATTATATTCTGAGACCACTGAAATTAGTAAATGGGTTAATAACTAGTCATGCTATACATATATAGATACAAATTCATATGTAACAGTGCACATGACTGTCCATTAATATTAAAGGTGACATATTTTCTGACGCATTTGATACAGAATGTTTTTTTTTTAAACTATTAATCCAAGTAGTAGTATTGTATGAGTACTGAACACAGTCATTTAGTATATTAAGAAGGGGCAGCATCTTAAAGAGGTTCAGGATAACTCTGGATACCGCACATCAACATTTCTGATCTCATCGTAATGTATCATAACATTTTTTTTTAAAGTAATATTTATATAATGTATTCACACATACAAAGAATTCAACTCACCTGGATGCTACCTGAGGTGAGGCATCTTTGTGGAGCACCTGTGCTGAAGCTGATACATCTGAATTATGGACAGAGTCTGCGGTAGCCCTTGTACCGTCAGTCCATGTCTTCAGGGTCGTCCCCTCTGTGGTTTCCTTTGCAACAGGTTTTTGCTCTGATGGTGTGAAACTTTTCGATTCTTCGTATAGATATTGGCCGTATGTCATCTGTCTGTACGTCTGCTGCTTTGAGAGTCCTGTAGTCTTTTGTCTTTCAGGTGTGGCCTGTTGGAGCCTCGGTTTTGGAATATCTGTCTTTGGATCTTCAGGTTTTTTGCAAGACAGATGTATAGTTGAGTGACTCTTGCATGACATGGGATAGATTTTACTAGGTCAGCGTCCTGTGAGATGTCCCCAGTCGTGGGAACACTTTGTTCTCTGTTTTGAGGGACGTCAGGCTTAAGCAGGGTCTAGTCCTTCACTAGTGGCGCCAGTTAAACCCTTTGATTCGCTGTGGTTTAGGTCATCTGGGCTGGTGGGAGTGGGGAACCTTGCAAAGTTACTCTGATCAGTCTCCTTTCTATCAGCTTACCCATCTTGTCTTTTTCTGAAAAATATATGTGCAGTTTTGTCAGCAGACTTCAAAAGTAAGTCTTGTGATATTCTATATTTTTTTTTATCAATGTCAACAAATCCCATGAAAAAATCCAAACCAAAGATAAACTGATCCTACTAACACGTTCAGCCTTTTGTATCCAAATTCTGTTACATGTGATTCCTCTGTGCCATAAGTGTTGTCTGCAAACTATTAAAAACACATAAATGAGCTGCACCGTTGCACTGGGTGACATGTTTCTTCATTACCATGAACAAGGCCAACGTTATTTATTTTGAAAAAGTTCCACATACATCATCCTGCTGCTGTAAAGACTCAGTAGTGCAATAAATGCACTATTTACCTGTTTGAGTAATATATAATAAAGATTTTGTCTTCAGAAGGAACCAATTGGTTTGCAGCTGGGTTCTACAGGCAGGACAGATGGACTAACACATTGTTGGTTTTGGTCTAGTCATGTTTTCTGCTAACAAGAAGTTAAAAAATAAAGAACAACACCAGCTTTTAATCATAAATCCAAAGGTGGTGCAAGAAGAGACACTTTTTTATATTTTATATTTGATACACATTACTTACTCTGCTAAAAAGTTTGGTTTTAGTCCAGATGTATATGTGGATACTACAGTACCAAAAGTAAGCACTTGGTAGGATTTTTCCTTTTGGCCAGAGCTCAGTAAAATTAGGGTACGAAATATTCATGAGTACAGTGGATGACCATTACAACCATTACAAACATGTGAAATACCAAAATAATATACCAGGATAACTTTTCACTTTTAGAGTGTCTTGTGAGTTTGGGATTTTGGAAAAATAGTAACTACTCATTTTGTCACTTAGCATTGTAGTCTTTTTTGCAGTGGTTGTCAAACTTTTTCACATCAGGGACCTCTAAACTGACATAAATTAGACCACAGACCCATTTTGATAAGATTTTGCCACTCATCGGATAAGATTTTTGCTTTTAGATGTTTTATTACATTAAGTGTATGAAAGTCATGACCAAAATTATATTCTGTCATTGTGTTACTTATGAATGGATGAATTGCAGTGAAAATACACGACTCCTCTTTTTGCTCAAGGACCCCTGTGGGTTCCCGGACCCCACTTTGAGAACCACTGGCCTAATATTCCCATAATAATAATTTAGCTACAACACATAACAGGTAAGTTATGAGCTGCAGGATAAAATGCGGCATCACGTCGGCTAATACTGGCTAACGTTGCCGCTCATTTCAGAGTAGATGCTAACATGTTAATTTGAAAATTATTTTAGTATTAGCGCTCCTGTAGACACATAAACATACATTTTAGTATCACAAGGTTATTCAAACATACACACCAG